>CAOLHI010003065.1:0-206378 GCA_948474755.1 Ctenosaura bakeri | reverse complement strand
TGAGCCAGTTCCTCTGAAAACAGTTGACTGATTCTTATTGATTTTGTGCCTCCAAACAGAAGCATTGTGTGTTTTGTATGTAGTGAATTTCAGATTTTGTGTTCTCTTGTTTTAAATGTCATAGTTTATATAGGAGGGAATTTATGTATTTTAGGGAATAATTGAATAACATACATATTAATTGTGAGTTGGATTCAGTGTCACCATTCCTTCCTTCCCTCAGCCCCTTATGTCTGCAAAACCATTAGGGGACATTTCCACTGTGTGTGCCCTCAAAATTAGCTCTAGTAGGGTGAGAAACCCTTAAATAGATGAGTGGGTAGTATAGAAGGCTGCAAGGAGCAGGCAGGAAGAATAATATCTCATTGCACTGGTATTTTTAGCTGAAAGAACTAATTATTTGAAGGAAGGCAGTTTGCTTGTGTGATCTCAAGAGATTTGGGAAACCTTCCTGAAGAGATTTTCTGATGGTTTGGGTGGATGATGCTATATAGGGCTGGGGGAGCAAGTTGCATTGCATTAAAGTACTTGTCGAAGCATAATATTGGCTATAACCTGGTAATTTTCAGCTCGCTATTGAGAATTTCTTAGAATAGTTGCTGAATGTCACTGTAAATGCAGTGAACCTCATGTATGTTTCCCACTTAGTGAGATGGAAAAGCAGAAATCCACACTAGTAGATGCTCTCTGTCGGAAGGGAAGTGCGTTGGCAGACCAGCTTCTGCAGTTGCAAGCCCAAGAAGGGGCTGTGTCAAGTGATGCTGAATGTAAGGATGACAGCCAGAAAAGTGAATTTAATGCTCTTATGGAAACTTTCTGGGAGACAACAAAGTGGACTGAACTGTCTGACACCAAGGTATTTCGGGATGGGGGGAATTTTACAGTTTCCCAAAACTGAAGGGAGGAGTTTCAACCTGAGTTTTATCTGATTTCAACCTGGTGGTGGTGGTGGTGGTGCTGATGATGATGATATTATTATTATCATTATTTGTTTCTGTCCTGCTTTTCTCAGAACAGCTTACCACAGATTAAAAAAACATTAAGAATTTCAAAAATTCACAAAATACAAAAGTTAAAAATAATCAAAAAGTCACATTAAAGCATATGTCATTAAACGCACACACATGCACACGCACACAGCATAGCACAGCAGTTCGCAAGATCCAGCACATTGTTTAGTGATACAGGCATCATGCAATCACTCATCAAATGCCTGTCGGAACAGAAAAGTCTTTTCTTATGCGTGAAAAGAAAGCAGGGAGGGTGCCAGTGTAACTTTTCTGAGAAGGAAGTTCAGATCCTGGAGGTAGCCACTGAGAAGGCACTCACTTGCAACAGTCAGTTATGAAGTAACTGACTTACTGAGTCAGTTTGTTGATTTATTGGCAGAACCCAAAATTACTTGCTCAGAAAAATTTTGGTCTCACCCTTTGAGCAATTCAAAACACTGTATGTCCTTTTGTTCCTTTGTGTAGAAGGAATACAGGTACAATTGTGCTTATGCGTTATTATTTCAGAGCAGTCTGCAATTAGAAATGTGGATTATGAATACTGGGATAGCATTCAGCAATTTGAAATAGATTGAGTTGGTCTGGACACCCTCTGAATAATCCACTTTCCTTTGTTTTCTGATCTAAAGTACTAGTTTTTACCAGTTTTTCATAATTCTAATGTGGCTAATAAAAAAACGTACAGTTCAATATGCAGTGTTAATAGTCTATATTTGCAATCTGAAATACTTGTGGGAACACAAGGATTACTTTATAGTTTTAAACCAAGGGACTATTTGGCTGTGCTTTCAAGTCTGAACAGTGGCCAGTCAGATTTCTCATGAAGCCACAGATGATGGTGGTGGCGATGGCCTTTCGTTTGTCCTCAGCACATTGCTTCTCCATTTATTGTAAGGCATAGCTTCTGTTTGCATGTCCTGCTGTGACTCAGCCTGTCACCAAATGGCACACAAATTGCTTCCCTTGTTTTATTCTGTGTTGCTTCTAAGAGCAGGGATCTGCCCTTTTATGCTCTGTAAATGCTGATGACATGATATACTTTTAAGAATAGAGTAACCATTTAATTGTTATTATTTAATATATATGTCACCAGCATGAAAATTTTCTGAATGATCCATAAAAATAGTTTTGTAAAATATGTGGAATCATACTGCTGAGAGGCGCCCAGTACTAACATTTTCTTCAGAAATATTCATGAATATTCAGTGTACTGTTACAGCAAGGACCCTCTACTCCAAACCTCCCCAGTGTTAAAAAGAGTCTTGTGATTTTAGCTCTTGTACTGTTGCTGTCAAGTCTAAATGAGAATTGAGGCAGATAAGCATTGCAGACTCAAGAAGAATATTCAGACATTGAAACTCTTGTTTTCCACTTTGTACAGGTTTTACCATTTGCCTATAAACATGCACTGGCAAGTAAAATGTATGGCAGAGGTCTCAAGTTTGCAACAAAACTTGTAGAGGAGAAACCCACCAAGGAAAACTTGAAGAATTGTATACAGGTAGGTAGTCATCATTGCACATCCAGGTAGCACTGCTGCATGCAAGTTTCAGTGACATTTTAGGGACTTTAAAATTATGTTACATTGTTTTGTTTAGAATCCCCAGTGTTTTATTTCTTGCTTATGCTGTTCATTAGACTTCCCCTTTTTGGTGAAACTTGAGTTAAGAGCACAAGTTGTTAAAGTGAGGGTCTAATTTTTGCCAGTAATTATTGTTTTGTTTTGCTTTTTAGCTAATGAAGTTACTTGGATGGACTCACTGTGCATCTTTCACCGAAAATTGGCTTCCTGTCATGTATCCACCTGATTATTGTGTGTTTTGAAATACCTGCTGTTGTAAATTTGAGATGTTACACTGACTGGATATAAAAATGTGATCTTACTGGAATGCATGTTTTCATCCATTATTGAATGCTTCAACTGTGTGTATTAATTGGAAGAAAAGGGGTTACAGTATATATGTGCTAGTTTGGCTCCTGACATCAGGGTATCTAAATAGAGTGACACATAATTTCCCAGGGGAAGCCCCTGGTGATTCAGAAAAGGAAATGAAAACCTATGAACAAAACCTTTGGCACACATCACATTGCTGGCAATGGATGTTTTGGAATGGCCAGCACCAAGAATTAGGAAGTGGAAGTGGGAAAACGTCTTGCATGTATATGTGGTTCTTAACTGTTCGTAATTTTAACCACAAGCCTGTACAAGCTGTTCTTTTTACAACAAGCAGGATTTTAATGTGTTTAAATATAAGTTTTCAATTGTATATGAAGGCCTTAAAAATGAAGCTACATCAGAAGTAGCTAAAACCTTATTTATTAGACTTAACATCAATGGAACTTAATTACCAGTACAACTTGCAAGAGTTTACATTTCGAATTTTTTTAAAAAATAAAAGTTTCACACTCTCACTGCAAATGTATTCTGAATTGCTGGTGCAAAGGTGCTCTCTAATATCTTCTACTTGGAGATACTCTCAAATATCCATGTGATACAGAGTATCAGAGTAAACTGATACATGTATAAAGTGTCAGACAATTAACATTTAATCAGGTATTGTAAAACTTATACATACATGTTAATAATGTTTGAAAAAATGTAAAACTACAGAATAAATGTGCAAATTTCAGTATCAAAAGCCTGGGCACTCAGTGGTTTAATTTTGTTAAAATAATAAAACAGTTAACAAAACTGAAACCTGATCTGGTTTTTCAAAATATCAGAAAAGAGACATTAGAATTCACTGTTAATTTTTGAGGAAATTGAGAGTAACCATATGACTTCATGGAGGCCAAATAAAAATATGTAGGGGTGCGGGAAATGACATTGGTGGAAGCATTTCATTCATATGTCACTTAGTGGAGTAGTCAGTAGTGACTTAAAACTTGAGATCTTTAAGACAAGTTTTAGTGTATATTGTAAAGATGGTCACAGATCTGGCATGCTATGTTTTGTATCTACGCACGTGTACTTGGGTAAATCTTTTACCTTATCACCTCTAGGTACAGCTTTTATTTTGAAAAAAAAAATTACAAATGTCCCCATTATCAGGAATTAGTTTAACCCATGTGACATTCATCACTCTAAATTTGTAAACTGAGATGCTGCATTTTGCCCTGCCTCTGACACGTTGCTAGATAGTCCTTTCATGTTAGTAGGCTGGATTTCTTTGTTTGGATGGGAACTCACTGTAGAATAAAAATAGTGTTCTCCTTTATGATCTTAGCAACAAGATGTGGTTAGAGCAACAGCAGTGGGGTCTAAGATTTCAAGTCCAAGAAGGTTATGAGAAAATTGGGGAGGGGTGCTGAATTGTTCATGTACATTCCAGAAGTTAATGAAGCAGAGACTGTTAATGTCTAAAAATGACTGTTCCATTAAAATTTTTAAGCTGCTATTATTGATTCCAGATTCTGCTGCTCTTCCAAGTCTTAATTTTCTCGAATTGTACCTTTGAACAATTTGACGTTTGAGTCTGGAAATTCTGCCAGTTGTGTGACATTGAATATATTGCTGACTTTGTCCAAAAAGTCATAATCTGTGCTGAATCTGAATTTGTTTGCCCATAGCAAGACTGTCCCAGGCTGACAAAAGTAGCCCATTGTCTCTAGAAGAGTATCCAAAGCTGTGTGGTGATAGACAACATCCGTGGCCACAACAAAATCATAGTGATGAGTTGATTTAGGGAAGTCTTCATTGAGATTCTCTCCCCAAACCAGCTTCCTTACTTCAGGCTTGTGAACATTCATGTTTCGTGTGTTCTTTGAAATATTGTACTCCAGATTTTCAAGTACCTCAGACAAGTCAGTAGCAGTAACAAAAGCACCTGAAAGAGAACAAAAGAGTTTTCTCTTGGGAAAAATGCCTTGCTTCCTTGGGTTATTATTTTTATATGGCTGCTGTTCACTGTAATTACTAAATGTTTAGGCTCTTTGCTCATTGCGGCTGCAAGCAGCAACTCATAAAACTATTCATTATTGTATTGCAGCATCTGGATAAAATTCTGCCAAATACCCTGGGAGCTGAACAAATTAGAATCATAATTCATTTAAAAGAAGAAAATTCCCTCCATGTTTGCCCTTTAAGGAGATATGCCTCACATCACGGCAGCTGGCATTTTTGTAACATGTATTGGTTTGAGTGTTGGATAACAACTCTGGAACACCAGGATTCGAGTCCCCACTCAGCCATGGGAACCCACTGGGTGTGACCTTGGCCAAGTCATACTTTCCCAGCTTAGGGGGAAGTCAACGATAAACCTCTGAACAAGTCTTGCCAAGCAAACCCTATGATAAGGTTGCCTTAAGTCAGAGAGTTGACCTGAAGGCATGCAGGAAAAGAGAGAAATCTTTCAGTCGTTTTTCTCTAAGAATAGCAAAGTTGGTTCTTGTTTGGACAGCAGCTTCAAGTTAATATAACTGCACTCCGCTAGGAATTCAAAGTCTGCTTTAGACTACATCCTTAGTGTAGTCATAGATAAATGAGGTATGAAATCACAGAACAAATAATTTTTATAGAAAAATGGTGGGTTTGCCAATTTAAGTTCAAATCAAATAGCTGTCAAAATGGGGGATGGGGAGAAACTGAACTAAATCTACACTTCCACTGATTATCAATTGGCACCTGTTAGACATTGACTTAGCTGCTCAGAAGGTATATGATTCCCACTAAAAAATTTAAATAGTTGGATAATGGTTAAACAATGTTGGACTGTGTACATCTGGGGAATGAACTGGGCAGAGCTGGGAGTGGACAATACTGCCACATGTTAAGTATGAGTGCATGTATATGGGAGAAAGTATTACCTTGAGTTCTGAGCCGTACATTCTAAGAAATGCACTAGATAGAGTACACACACACAAACACTAAGAAATTACCAACCTAGTATAGTTGCTACAATGGACACCAGACCCGTTCCAGCTCCAATTTCAAGTACTTTCTTGTCTTTGAGGTTGATTTCTTTTTGATTTGATTCCAGGTACTGACACAAAGCAAGAGCCTACAATAATAATAATGTACATTTTTAATTTAAAATTAAACTTCCATGTTGAGTTCTCACAGGGCACATGGAAATTCATATACATTTTCCTAATGCACACACCTATTTATACATTTTACCTTATGTATGCATTTCCTGCCATTAACTGGAGTGCATGTATGCCTAATTTTTCCCCCAATTTTGTTCACTTTTAGCTATTCACAGTTTAAAACAGGTGTATAAAGATGTGCACATTTTTTCTCTCTCAAATATCCTGTAAACCTCAAATGTTTACAACAAGTTTCAACAGGTGTGAAAGTGCTACCTTCATGAAACCTGTTGAATGTAACAAAATTCTTTTCCATCCCAAGCTCTGGATAAGGAAGGTCTAATTCACCTGTCTGCCCATTAGGACCAACTTCCCCCACATTCAATCCTTTTCAAAAAAACAAAAACAAAACAGCAATTCTCTTGCACTAACAGCTTATTGATTTAAGCACTATTGACCATTGCAACCCAAGAAATGTTCAAAACCAGGACATTTAAACATTTGTTATCAGAAAGGTAGACTGGAAGTTCTTAACTGGGGGGGGGGAATGCCAAAATGGTGGACACTGGAAAAAATGTGCAAGGTGGGCCGTAGGGTTGCATTCAGATCTCTAATGCTGTTTTTGTGGCCCTAAACCTCCAGATTCCCGGAACTGTTTTCTTTTTTCCTGGCCAGAAAAGGGGGCTGTGGATTGCCTCTCCTGGTAGCCTCTTTTCATCTTTTTTCATCTTTTAAATCAGGGGTATACAACTGCAAACAGAGCAGGGGCTGTTTTTCCTTCCAGAGCAGCACATTTCAGTGTGCCCAAGGTGGCATGTCCAGCTGCCATTTTGACCAATTTTCAGATGATTTTTGTCTGGTTTGAGGAGGGGGGGCAGGGAAACTAGGGGAGCAAACTTTTGTCTTTATGCAGTTTTGGGAAATTTGGGGTGGCTGGATTACCAACCAAATCAGCCCCTCAATTTAAAAAAATTAGGGCTGATCTGGTGGCTTTGAGGGTTTCTGATGGGGTCCCAACAGCTGCACTCAGTGGCCCCAAGGATCGCATATAACCTATGGGCCATACTTTTGCCCACCCCTGTTTTAAATATACAGCAGCCCCCTGTTGTGTTTACCACCACAATATAGCTGTTTTTCAAAACCAGATGTAAACATCTGGCCACTTCCATGTCTCCTCCCCTCCCCCATTTTTGGCACTTTGGGCAGCCTGTGCAGCACTTGGAAGGTCCCCAGATGCATAAATTTAGCCCCTGGACCCACCACAGTTGCCCATCCCAATTGTAAGGGCATATGTACCTGTGGGGATGGTGTCTGCTCTTCTGATCTTCTCAAGAAATCAGATTTTCTGTGGTAACAAATTGGGGACTATGAATATGTGGAGTCAACTAGATGGCATCTAGACTTGTGGGCACCCCCTGCAAAATGTGTGAACAAGGGACGGCGATTCCATACCAAACAGTTATATGTAGAGACAGCCCTATTTGTGGAGAAAGGATATGGCACTCTAAGCATAATACATTACCCTTTACATGATGTTAGGGAAAATGGCAGTTACTGGACACCTGAAATTAACATTTCCCAGAAGAATGGGAAGTTCTCAGAGATACCAGTAAGGAATCAAATAAGGAAAAAAAGAAATATCTGCTGCTGCATTTACAATCTGTTGAGCAGGAAATTGAAGGTCCTCTACCAATGGGTAACACAACGCTACTCATATTAATTAGAAGGGGCATGCTGCCCCAGTTCTTTCTTCAAAAGAGAGAAGTAATTTGTCAGCACAAGGAAGCCTGAACAAACTTTTCCATTTTAATAGAAAGCAGGAGACGCTTTTGGAGAAATTGGGAGGTCCCAGGGTAGGGTCACACTAAGCACATCCTTCAGAGTGCTGCTTGTATGATACAAATTGCTGAATGCACTCTGGAATATGCAGATAGAAATGTAGCAGCCTTCTCAATCATATTTATTGTATTTGAATGGACTGAGGAGATGCAGAAGATGTGATGATCAGAACACAGAGTGCAGAGGAAAAGAGAAAAAAGAGATGGGAATCCTTGGCTCTGGTTAATGGCAATAGAGATGGCTCAAATTATTTTAACACTTTGAGTAAGAGGCCAGCATGGCAATTGCTATGAGGCAGAAGATGTATAAAGAGAAGTTAATTTTCAGAGCCAGTCTCTGTCTTTAGGAGAAGCTGATCTAGATGGGATGGTTCATCCCTTCCTTAGTTTCTCTGCTATTAAAAGGTACAGCCTATGCAAGTGCATAACTTTTAGCTTTTAAAAATGAACGCTTGCATTTCAGTGACCAATTAATCTTATAATGCAAGATTCAGGCCCGTCAGATGACGCTGGGCTGCAGCTCCTATCAACCCTAACTATCTTTGACAATGGTAGGGAATGATGGCAGCAGCATTTCAAAACATCTGGAGGGCCATGTATCCCCATCCCTGTTATGGTGTAGCCATTGGCAAGAAATTGTTTAGCAGCTATGCTGCTCTATAACATGCGATAAAAGCAGCTGCTCCTGCAGCAACTGCATGTTTTCATGGGCTGCATGTGGGTACAAAGACTTGGAAGGATAGATGAGAACTGAATGCACAGAATAATGCCTGGTCAGTTAATAGGAAACCCAGCAGAGCTTGGAAAAATTACTTCTTCTTCGTGGTCTCTGTGCCTTCATACACTAGGAGCTTTAGCGCCTGCGCGGTAGCGTTCGGAAACTTCTAGAGCTTGTTCGCTTGGCGGGAACCCCTCCCCCACGCCGGTACTGCGCATACTCCTCCCGCCGAGCAACGGTCTCTCCTCAGTTCTTTCTCGTCCGCCGCCGCGTACGGAAGGTTCTTCAGTTTGTTCCTCTCACTTTGTGCTTGGCTTGCTGTTTTCACGGTTTTACGGACTTTTGGACTGTCTTTGACCTCTCTTACGGACTCCCCCTTCGGTTTTCGTCTTTTTGGATTTCGCAGTTTGGCGTTCTTCGTCTTATGTCCGCGCTCTTCAAGAAGTGCGTGTCCTGCGGGCGCAAGGTTGCCCTCAACGACAGCCATAAGGAGTGTCTCTTCTGTTTGGGCGAGTCCCACAACATCCGGACTTGCCCAATTTGCCGGGATTTTACTCCCCAAACTCTCCGCAACCGCTCCGCGAGACTCAAATCGTATTGTTGGGAACAGTCTCTGCGGGCGATAGACGAGACCTCCACTTCCAAGATGGCCGACAAGAGGACGACCACGCCATCGACGGTATCGGCGGCTGCCGTTCCGTCCACCTCGTCGGTATCGGGCTCGGTACCGGCGAAAACGCCGATCTCGGCGCTACCGAGGATCCCGAAGCTGTCGGCGGCTGCCAAGTCAGCAAAAGGATCCTCGACGGCGAGGAAGGCTGAGGCTCCCCTAACGGAGACGCCTGCTAAAAAGCGCCCTGCTCCGGACGGAGGCAAGGGCAAGGAGAAGGAGAAGAAGAAGAAGAAGAAGGAAAAGAAGCACTCCCCGGCTGGGGACGTTCAACCTCCTACTCCTCCTCCTACTCAGCAGCCTTCCAAAGGGCGAGGCGAGTCCGTCGATCTCTCGGAGGATGAGATCGAGGACGTTCCCCAACAGCGCCCGGACTCGCCTGTGGCAGACCCTCCAACCCTGGTGGAGGAGCGCCACCGCCCCCTTAGCCGTCGCAGGTCGGCCGACCTGCAGCAGAGAGAGCCCTCTGCTTCTCCGGAGCGGCGTTCGACCTCCTTCAGGTCCCGGTCCCGCTCTTCCGAGCGTCCGGTGGCCTCGCCGCCTCCGAGGGAGACAAGAGAGGAACAACCTCGCTCGTCTGCCTCCAGATACACCTCGGCGTCCTACGTGGCCAGGTACGCGAGGGAATCTGAGTGGAGAGAGCGCCCGGCCTCCTATCGGTCACATTCGCCATCGTACCGGGATCGGTACCATCGTGGCCCGAGTCGCTGGGAGACCTTCCAGAGGTCCCAGTCACCTCGTCGACAGGGCGAATCGCGCTCGCCTAGAGGGGACGAGGCTCGGTACCGTCGACGCCGAAGCCGGTCTCCGTCAGACCGCCGCTCCTTCAGCCGCTCTCCCTCTCCTCGATATCATAGGGCGAGGGAGCCTTCACCACGGTATCGGGCGATATCACCACCTCCTAGGGTCACGGCAACGGCGACGCGCCCTACGGAGTCGGTGGTGACTGAGCGGGCTACGACGACGTCAGCCTGCCAGACTACCCCGGTCACCACCAAGAGGGTGAAGTCAGTAGTCAGCCATCCCAAGCGGGACGCTGCTGCTACCACGGCCCCGGCTACGGAGAAGCCTAGGAAGGCAACACCTGCGGCGACTGTGAAGGAGCCGGAAAGCGAGCGGCGAGAGGACTCACCGAGCTCGGAGTCGTACGACTCGAGCGCGGAGTCAGAGGTGTCTGAGGCGGCCTCACAGGAGTCTCCTCCGCTGGGATTCGGGGACCCGATCCCAGATTCTGCTCCAGAGGACGTCCACCAGTTCTCTGCGATGCTGCTCCGCATGGCCACTACCCTTGGCCTTAAGATCGCCGATGCGGAGCCGGAGGACGACGATCCAGCCTTCTCCGTCTTCGAGGAGAAGCGACCTTCCACGGCCCCGCTGCCTCTCCTGCCCCGGGTATCCAGACTGGTGAAGGCCGCCTGGGATAGACCGGCCTCGGCTCAGCCGATACCGCAGCGGTTAGAACACCTCTACAGGGTGCAGAAGGATAACGCCGGTTATCTCTTTAATCACCCTGTACCGAACTCTGTGGTCGTCGAGTCGGCACAGACAAAGGGCTCCGGCAGGCAACACACCACCCCGCCGGACAAGGAGGGCAGGAAGTTGGACGCCTACGCAAGGAGGTTCTATTCAGCTGCCTCCTTGCAGATCAGGCTGTCCAACACTCAGGCTTGCCTCGCGGCATACCTGAAAAAAGTGCTCGATCGCCTGCAACCGGCGATGGAAGCGGTACCGGAGGACATCCGCCAAGCCTCCTCCGTGATCTTCAATGAGGCTATCTCCATCGCTCGGCACCAGATGGCCTCCTCCCGGCACGCAGTGGAGATCGCCTCCCGGGTCATGGCGGGATCCGTCGGCCTCCGCCGCCATGCTTGGCTGCGACCGGCCGACATCCAGGAGGACACCAGAAGGAGGATTGAAGATCTCCCCTTCGACGGTGAAGGCCTATTCAATTCGTCCACAGACGAAGCTTTAGACAATCTTGTCAAGGCGAGACTGACCGCAAAAAAGATCGGGCTGCAGCCGGCCACGCAAGCCCGCAGGGCCTCCACCTTCCGCCCATCCTGGCGACGATCTTCCACCTCGTCGTTCCAGCGTTCGGCCCAGTCTGGACAGTCGAGACCGTCCTCCGGCTCATCGGCCAGACGCACGATTAGGCGGCGCCCGGCTTCGTCGAAGAAGTCCTCCTCCGAGACAAAGTCTCGGTTTTGACGTGCCTGGCAGGACCCACCAATACCCACTCTTCAGCCTACCATCAGCGCTCGGAGACCGACCGACTCTCGCTCGACACCTAGCGGAGTGGCAGTATGTCACTACGGACTCTTGGGTGCTTTCCATCGTCCGTCTTGGCTACGCCATCGAGTTTCTCGATATTCCTCCTCGCGGCGTTTACTACTCCACGCCGTCGAGTCCGGCCCTCCTGGAAGAGATCCAATCCCTCCTCCAGAAAGGGGCGATCGAGCGGCTCCCGCAAGAGGCCAAGACCACCGGCTTCTTCTCCAGGTACTTCACGGTACCGAAAGCCGACGGTACCCTCCGGCCGATCCTAGACCTCAGAGGGGTGAACTACTACATCCGCCCCAAAAGGTTCAAGATGGTCACGATACCGTCGATCCTACCCTTCCTACATCGAGGGGACTGGTTCGCCTCCATCGATCTCCGAGACGCATACTTCCATATCGCCATTCGCCCGCAGCACAGACGGTACCTCCGCTTCGCAGTCGACGACACCTGTTACCAGTACAAGGTGCTGCCGTTCGGACTCTCGACTGCCCCAAGGGTCTTCACCAAGTGCATGGCCCCGGTGGTATCCTACCTGCGGACGAAGGGCGCTTCCGTCTTCCCCTACCTCGACGATTGGCTGTTGGTGGCGTCCTGCAAACAGAGACTTTACCACGACGTCCACATGACGTTGTCACTCCTGACCCGCCTTGGTCTACGAGTGAATCCGAAGAAGTCCCACCTCGAGCCGGCGAGGATCTTGGACTTCATCGGGGCGACGCTCGACTCGACCTCCGCCAGGGCGTACCTACCAGAGTCTCGAGCACAAACCTTGATCCGGGCCGCCGCTCACGCTCGTACGGCCCCGACGTTATCTGCGAGAAGCGTCCAGCAGCTCTTGGGCTACATGGCTGCGACGACCGCTGTGACATATCTCGCCAGGCTGAGAGCAAGACCTCTTCAACACTGGTTCGTCCGCATATTCGACCCCCTGCGAGACGAACAGACACTCCGACTGCAGCTGCCGGGAGACGTCCGCTCATCCCTCCGATGGTGGCAGTCGCGATGCAATCTCATGTCAGGGATGCCTTTCCAACAGCCGACACCGAAGGTGACGGTAACGACCGACGCCTCCCTGTATGGATGGGGTGCCCACTGCGGTGATCTCAGAGTCCGCGACAGATGGACCGACGACGAGACCGCTCTCCATATCAACGCGCTGGAGCTGCTCGCCGTCTGGAAAGCCCTACGGGCGTTCCGCCATGCCGTGGCGGGGCGCACGGTCCTGATTCTGACGGACAACACCACCGCCGTCTGCTACATCAACAGACAAGGTGGGACTCATTCCACGACCCTGCTCGACATCGCGCTCGACCTGTGGGAATGGTGCATTCGCCTGCACACGCATCCCGTGGCGGTTCACCTGGCCGGGCAGGAGAACACCACGGCAGACGCCCTCAGCAGGGACACCTCATCCCATCACGAATGGTCTCTCTCCGGAGAGGCGTTCAGACTGATTCGGGACCGCTGGGGCGAACCATCGATCGACCTCTTCGCGACCAGGGAAAACGCGAAGTGTCGCCGATTCTGTTCCAGAGCGGGCCACGATCGTGCCTCCATCGGGGACGCTTTCCAGCTTCCGTGGACCGGGGAACTCCTCTACGCGTTCCCGCCGTTCCCGCTGCTCGGCCGGACGATATCGAAGATCCTCGCCGACGGAGCCGACGCGATCCTGGTAGCCCCGTACTGGCCGAGGCAACATTGGTTCGCACCCCTGCTACAAGCCGCGCGAGACGACCTACTCCGGTTGCCACCGACACCGGACCTGCTCTCCCACTCCGGCGGCCGAGTCCTCCATCCGGACCTGCCACGCCTGGCCCTCCATGCCTGGAGGATATCGCACTAGACGATCCCGTGCTCGGTACCGTCCTCGTCGCGGCCAGGAAGGAATCCACCCGTCGCAACTATCAATACAAGTGGCGACGCTTCCTGACCTTCGCTAACGAGAGGAGTGAGCCGGTATCGCCCGCGGGGCTCTCGACCGTCCTGCACTTCCTCCTGCACCTCCGGCAACAGGGCCTGGTGTTTCCATCCCTGAAGGTGTATCTCTCCGCGATCGTGGCATACCAACCGCCACGATCTGCTGCCTCGGCCTTCTTCAGGAACGATACCGTTAAGCGGTTCCTGAAAGGACTTCATCATCTCTACCCGCCGGTATCGCCGCCGCTACCGCCGTGGTCCCTCTCGCTGGTGCTCTCGCAGCTGACGAAGCCGCCCTTCGAGCCGATGGCGACCTCGGATGACAGGCTCCTGACAATGAAAACTGCCTTCCTGGTAGCGGTGACCTCAGCGAGGCGAGCGGGTGAGATCACAGCTCTTCGTTCCGATGAGCCCTTCACGGTCTTCCACAGGGACAAGGTGGTCCTGAGACCTGACATCTCGTTCCTGCCTAAGGTGGTGTCCAGTTTCCACCTCAACCAGGACATCATCCTGCCTACCTTCTTCCCGAACCCGACGACACCGTTAGAGCGGTCCCTCCACTCCCTGGACGTGCGTCGGGCATTGGCCTTCTACAAGGACAGGACTGCTTCCTTCCGACAGACGCCGCATCTCTTTGTTTGCTATGGGCGACGTCGGAGGGGCCTTAAAGTGTCCACCCAGCGCTTCTCCAAGTGGGTGGTGAGGACTATTGAACTGGCGTATGAGCTCGCGAGGAAGCCTCCGCCAGTCCTGCTTCGAGCCCACTCCACCAGAGCTGTGGCTACTTCTGCGGCCCTCCTGCGAGGAGTTGACCTGCATGAACTCTGCCGTGTGGCGACCTGGTCCCAACCATCGACCTTCGTGCGCCACTACAGGCTCGACTGCCGGTCGCGCAGAGATGCCCGGTTTGGACGTGAGGTGTTGGCTTCCGTGCTGTAGGACCTGACCCGCCGTCCGACCGGTAAGCTACACAGTCTCCTAGTGTATGAAGGCACAGAGACCACGAAGAAGAAGAACAGGTTGCTTACCTGTAACTGTGGTTCTTCGAGTGGTCATCTGTGCCATCATACACACCCGCCCTTCCTCCCCTCTTTCTCAGGTCCCTGTAGGTTCTACGGCGGACGACAGAACTGAGGAGAGACCGTTGCTCGGCGGGAGGAGCATGCGCAGTACCGGCGTGGGGGAGGGGTTCCCGCCAAGCGAACAAGCTCTAGAAGTTTCCGAACGCTACCGCGCAGGCGCTAAAGCTCCTAGTGTATGATGGCACAGATGACCACTCGAAGAACCACAGTTACAGGTAAGCAACCTGTTCTTTTGATGGATACAACTCCCATTGTCCCCCACTGGGACTATGGCCAGTAGTCTCCAGGATCTGGGAGCTGTAGACCTAAAAAGTCACTCCTTCAATTTCTATCAGTTAGGTGGAAAATGAACTGAGTGCTATTTAGCCAGACAACACTGACAAATGGAAAAGAAAGAATCAAAGATGCATCGGATGGGTTTTATTCTTTCCTGTCTAAAACTTACACCAGGCCATACTACAGCTCCGAGGCTTTCGATGGACTCGTGAATGACGATCTGGTGGCCAGCATAACAATAGTGTTCTTTGTCAAAGTAATAAGAGGCCTTTGGAACCCATTTCTGCAATATTTTGAAGACACGTGGCCCTGTAGAAGAGATGGTAAACAGCCATCTAGTGAACAGAAGAATTCTTTTACCTTCTATATCTTGTGAAAAAACTGCCAAACATAATGTCATCCAACATGCAATCCTATTCAAGTCTACTCAGAAGTGGGTTCCCTTCAGTTTACTGGAGATTAACCCCAGGTAAATTGATATCAGATTGCAGCAAAAGTATTATATTTAAGTGAATAAGATTTGGGAGTTAACCTTGATTCAGCAGTTCTATCCACAGTGTCAGTAAGCATACATTAGCTAAGATTATGAATCATAACATGTTTTCACGAACTGTGAAAAATATCCAAAATACATAACTATCATAGTGAAAGGGGTTAAACGATCTCACTTTACACCATTGTCCATGCAATTACAAATCTGCTTTTTAAATATTTTGGAGGATGTCAAGTCAGGCTACTTCAGAGCAAGGGTTTTAAAACAAACTCTGTAGGTGTGTATATATTCATGTTTTAAAGGGCCACCTGATTCAGATGCTAGAGAATAGTTGCTGTCCTCAAGTTCAGATTCATCTTCAAGGAGTTCTTCCTTTTCCATTGCTCTTTGGGCTGACTCAGGGATCAATTGGTGCTGTGTAGAAATCATACCAGGAATACTGTGGAAGGAAAAATGGAGCAATGAGGTGGTGCTTTGTGTGCATTTGAACAACAGTCTGTCATTCTTTTGTCTGCCATATCCCTTTCTTTATCCTTTTTGGAAAATACCAGGCAGGATCCAATGCCAGACTACCACAATCTGGACAGCAGAATCCAGGAGAAGTAGGAGAGACAATTTCCCTTTCCTGCCTCCACAGCTATGAAAGGAAGGAAGGTGGACAAGAAGAATTCTGGATGCCTTGGAAACCTTCAGGAACTGATTTCTGGCATTTCTATGGCCTGCAGTGGGAAGGGAAAGGAAAGGAAGTTCCAGAACTGCGCTGGATTTTGGTCCCAGATGCTGAGTGAAAATGAGAAGGTGTAGATTGCTTTCAGAAGGAAAAAAAAATCTTGTGCTATGATACTTGCACCAGTGGAATCTTTCAGAGATGGTAAGTTTTGTTTACTTTTTACATCCATTTTTTTTTTTTTCAGAAGCCCATATTGGTTTTATTAAACTCCTATGAGGCAGGCTGGCCAATTCTCAAGTCATACTGAGCTCTCTGACCATTTCATGCTATTTAATCCATTCTCTTAGAAAATATGCCCTCCCTTTGATTACTACTATTGAACTTGAGGCACTTCTAGTGAGTAGATGGTATACAGGAATGAAACTGGCCTGTGATCTGCTTTTGGGCAGAATTCACTTTTTCCGTGCAGCTTCCGTGGGTGAGTCCTGTCTAGTCAGCTGTACTAGCACCTTGATAATAGGTTTGTCTGCTTTGCACTTTTGTTAACCTTCTGTTTTGTACAATATGTACAGAAATTTAGAGTAGCTTCCAATATTAAGAGCAGTAATGGGGAATACGTGCCTCCACACTACCCAGGCAGTTTTACAAAATTCTTCTGTGCATGCCTGTGTTTCACAGGAATATAACATAGGAAACACAGTTATCTTCCTGTCTGTACTGCCGAACCACATGAATGAGAATGCTCACTAGCAATTTAAGAACAGATATATACCAAGGGTAGGAATCATGCAGCCTTTCAGGTATTGCTGGACTGTAAATCTTGCTGGGAGTGCTTTTTGCATCAAAACAAAAGCAAATTGCACTTCCATTTGTCTCCAGGTTTAGCTCTATATTCCCATTCTCAAATAATCCATTAATGACCTTCATCATGAAAGTGCTCTACTTTCATGGTGGGACTGAAGGATGCATTTTGGATTTATGCCACTTTTGTGATCAGGGGACTACCAGTAAATGTGCTTTGGGTATGTGTTAGGATATGGCTAGGTAGAAATGTCCCCAGTTGATTTCTGTGGTGAGCTACCCACAAAAGCACAGTTCTAGCATTAACACCCAACCCCACAAGACAAGGCTTCCCTTGGAAACCGTAGAAATGGCCAAGTTGCCAGAAGAGATTTCATTTGGAATAAAGTTATCTGCCTGGCAACTGCACATGCCCCTGAGTTCCAGTGACTCTGGTTCTACTTGAAAGAGCAGGGGTTTGGAGAAAGGCACCTGACCAGCAGTATGCTGGAAGTGCACCTCCCTTGCATTACAGAAGAAAAAGAGAGAGGGAAGAGGGATATTCAAAGTAACACTACCATCAGTGCATAAGAAGGCAGTGGCTAGTATGCATGGACTTGAACAAGGATGAAAAACACACTTCTGAAGTGAAGCTAGGGAGCAATAGGAAAAAGACTTAGAGGCTATTGAAATAGCACTGACCCTTGCAGAGGCCATGTTGGCTCTTTCAGCAGGGCTTGCTGAAATTGTCTGCTGATTTATGATTTTATTCTTAACACTTGTCACCAGTTTACCTGGAACAGATGTTAAGCTAACTGGCTTATCGTTCTCTGGGTCTCTTCTGAATCCCTTTATAAAAGCTGAAATTACATCAGTCACTTCCTGGTACTCTGGTATAGAAGCTGATATAGGGACATTGGTTTTTTTGGTTAGAAGATCAGCAATCTTGCTTTTAAACCCTTAAGAATTCTTAGGTGGATACTCTCTGTACCCAGTAATTTGTTTGTTCGTAATTTCCCTGTGAGATTTTCAAAGCCCTCTGTGTTCACTACTTTTTGTATCAGCTTTTCACCAAAAACATAAGTTCAGCCAGGGCGTTCCCTTATCTCTTCATCAGCGAAGATATATACTTCTACCGAACAGAGACTAGGACATGTTTAATGAACATTTCTGAAGGAGACATAGCTGGGTTTTTTGGGAGAGGGAAATTAATAGCTACTCTAAAAGTCTTCTTAAATAGTACAGTGCTTTTTGTTATATTGGATCTGGCCTGTAGCTAGGGCATTTCTGATAGATAATAGTAGTGTTAACATTCTGATTCTTCATTCATTCATTAACTTTACTACACTGTCTTAATTCCAGTAAACTCAAAGCGGTCTATGTAACTCTCTTCCTTTCTGTTTTCACACCAGTCCTATGAGGTAGGTTAAGCTAAAAGAGAACAATTGGCCCATGGTCACCCAGAGAGTTTCATGGCTTGGTGGGAGACTTGATCATAGATCTCCCAAATCCTAGTCCAGAACTTTACCCACGCCTAAATGTGCACAAGTTCTTTTTCTTAAAGTAAAAAGTGTTTGTACCTAGTTTCCCCTAACCACATATTTCTAAAGACATCACACTAACATAAGCCATTTCTGCACTAGACTTTTATAGTGCTATGATTCCACTTGAAACATCCTATGGAATCCTGGGGTTTGCAGTTTTGGGAGGGGCTGGCTGGCCCCTCCCAAAACTGCAAACCCCAGGATTCCATAGGATGTTTCAAGTGGAATCATAGAACTATAAAAGTCTAGTGCGGAAATGGCCATAGTGTGAGAGCCAGCATGGTATAGTGGTTTGAGCATTGGGATACAACTCTGGAGACCAGGGTTCTAATCACTGCTTGGGCATGAAATCCACTGGGTTAACCTGGGCGAGTCACAATCTCACATCCTGAAGGCAGAGGCAAACACTCTCTGAACAAATCTTGCCAGGAAAATCCTGTGATGGGGGTTTGCCTTAGGATCAGACATAAGTCAGAAACAATTTGAAGGCTCATAACATCACCTCGAATCTCATTCATACAATGACCACTAGATGTCCTTAAAAGCTTATCCCATAATAAAAAACCAGTTCCTTTCTCATATGGCAGAGGACTAATTTTTGCTACAAAAGACTGCATAACAAGGCTGTTCCTCTGGTATAAACATCCCAAGTTGTATCCCTAATGTTTTATATTTCTCATAACTATAAGTACTGCCCAGGCTGCAAAAAAAAACTTTTAATGTTTTATTTAATGGAGGAAGTTTTTCCTTTCATCCTGCATTTTGCAAAGGGCAGTTTCTAGTTTTCTAGAATAAAAGGCATTCTGCTCAAGAGCGGCCAGCTGAAGAACTTGGAACAGACACTTGAAGGCAGGAAGAGAAGAGGAAGTCACTAATTCTACCAAGGCAGTAACTGAAAAATATTCGATCAGAACTGTCATTTACGTCAAGGATAAAAATGCAAGATGGGAAGCTATCTCCGCAGTTTCGCGGTCCTGTCACACAGAAAAGAAAGTGTGAGACAGCTTGTGGGCACAGCACACTGGGAAGTCCTTCTGGTAAGCCACACTGAAATGAAGAGGAGCTGCAGAAGAGACTTTCAAGGGGGTTGACACAGGCAGAGTGCCCAGGGCACTCTGCCCATAACTCACCAGTCCTGAAATTCAGTCTCTCAATCTCTGTCTCTGTCTCTCAATCTCTCTATCTCTCTCCGCTCATGTATGTGTGCACCCATGAGCGCACTCAGGTTTTCTCTGCTCTTTGACAGTCTTATACTTTCCTAGCCCTGGGCCCATTTTGCTGAGAATCTCTGTTCTCCCTAAATCTTTTGAGAGGCTGCTCGGGACTCTTTCAGACCCAGAAAAGTCTCACTTTGAATTTAAGCGAACCACTGGGAGAGACTATGCTTCCCGTCTTGCTTGACCTAACAACCACCTGTTATGCCCCTTATCCAAGATACAAATTAAAAATAAACATGAAGTTTAAAATCCCCATCACATCCCTTAGGTCTCTCAGCTCATTCACTTCTTCCTTCGCTGACCATCCCACTAAAAGGCTAGCATTACCATTTACCTGGAAAGCGAATTAATCCACACTGCCAAGGAGCCAGATCCTAAGCCTGGGATATTTCTGAGCAGCCAGCTTGGTGCCTTTTTATAGCAAAGGTGTGCTAGCAAGTCTTGACTGTGGGATGGGAACAGAGGAAGGAGGGGCGGGCTCCAAACCATTTAGGGATTTAAGGGGGAAAAAAACCTTGTAAATAGAGAGAGTTATAATTGAGATTTCCACGCTGTGCATACAAACTAGTGTGAATAGCCTGATTTATCTGAATGCTGTGATTTTAAGATGAACAAGTAAATAAAGACTGCCTTAGGATATTTTTTCTTAAAAAATTTTAACTTGTAAAGTGCATGCTAGAGGGAAATTTAAACCAATGGCACAATTAACAGCCAGTAACAGTGTGGTTAAGTGACCTTATAGTAAGCAGACCTGAATATTCCAACATTCTATCTGCCACAAATAGACTTACCTGAACAGATGTATAACTTTAGTGTATGGAGGGAAAACAGGTTTGTGTTTGTTTTTATTTCAAAAATATTTCCAGTTATGAAGCCATGAGTGTAAATGTATTTATCATCAGCCATTCATTAGCTTCCAAGTTAAGTTTTTATATATCTATACACACACATACGCACATTTGGTATATGGTTATTCATTAAAAGTATTTGTTTATTGCCTTCTAACCTTTGAGAGCTCCCAAGGCAATGTGCAACGGATAAAAAGGTTATTTAAAAACTGATCGAAGTACCTTAGTAGAAAACAGTCTTTCACACAAACAGGCACAGATACAACTAAAGCAATTAAAGATTATAAACCATATAAAACAATGCAGTGTTGTCTGCCCCCAGAAGCTCACTGGGGATGGATTCACTCTGACTTCTCTTTGGGATGGAGTTCTACAGCCAAGGTGCTGCTACTGAGAAAGCCTTGTTTTGTCTACTTGCCAACTCAGCCTCTCAAGCTGGCTAGTCATGCAATAGGACCTCTCCTGAAGATATTGAATTCTCAGAGAGCTAATATGGGAGAAGATGGTCTCTCATGTATCCTGGTACTGGAGCCATCTAGAGCTTTGCAAGTCAATGCCAACACATAGAATTGAGTTCAGAAAGAGATTGGAAACCAGTGCTGTTAGTGCAAGACCAGTGATATTGTGGTTTCTAAAGTACACAGCGGACAGCCTGGCTGTTGCATTGGGTAGTCTAGAAAAGACAGTCTTTTCTAGATACATTACAACAATCTAATTGAGAAGAAATTAAGGCAGGAACCACTGTGGGCAAACACAACTTCTCTAAGAAGAAGCGTGGCTACGTACAGTTAAAACTGGACAAAGGTATTCCTAGTCATAGTGGTCAGCTAACACAAGACTTCCAGGAGTAATGTTGGGTCCAAGAGCATTCCTAAACAAATCTCTCTTCCCCTTTGTGCCACACCAAAGTTCCATCTCAAGTCACCATCCTGTTTCCTACAACAGGCAGTCAGTTTATAGACAATTGTCCTATGGTCACCTTCTAGTAAATTGTCACCAATGGCACACTCCCCATTAACCTGGAGGTTTCATTTAGACATCTTGATTAACAGCCGTTTGTGTTATACCATTGGAAAACCTATTCTCTGCAGCTCCAGGTTGTCAGGTATAGAAATCATGTGGCTCTTTGGCTGTTGCTGGACTATAACTCCCAGCAGGCCTAGCCAGAATAACCAATGATAAAGAATGATGAGAGCTGCTTTCCAAAATCTTTGAAGGGACACAAAAATCCCTACCCACAGTCTAGGGCATGCCTGTGTTTTATAGAGTGAATCCTGTATTGTAACAACGTGCTGCATCTTACATTGTGTCCTGAATCTACTGTCAGCCAATTTCATTGTGAGACTCTTAAGATCTAGTGTTATGAGAAAGAAAGGGGAAAGATTTCTATCTGCTTTGTCTGTACTGTGCAAGTCCTAGTATGAAGATGACAGAACACTCATGTTGGTGGTGTTTTAGGAAATATACACTCACTTTAGCAGTCAGATGAGGAAAATTTCTAAAACCAGACTTACTGATTTGGTCACTTGAGGAAAGTCTTATACATCCCACTCAATCAAATTTTGGGAACCTCATTGGAGGCCACATTGAGTGTCTGCTTTCTTCAGGACCTTCAAACTAAACTGTTTTTCTGTCAATCTTCAGTCTCACCCTGTGAGACTGATTCTAAACCTAATAATTGTTTATACTGATAAGATCTGTATTAAAAGTGTTTTTTGGTTTAATGAGTTGCTTCTGGTTCTAGTCAGCTTAACTTCTTTCAGTTTGCTAGTGTTGAGAAGAAGATCTGATATTAATACCTTGTGAGCAAAGAATATAGCAGCTGGGGTACATAAATGTAATAAATAACGCTCATCTTTTAGTCTGCCAGCTTTCAGTCCCAGAACTCAGGGCAACATATGTGAAATTCCCAGACAGTTTCTTATCTCAATACCACTCACACCCAGACGTGATAGGTTCTGCACAATTGTTGAACTTCATGTGCTGAGGCCACCTGAGGCAAGGACAGGATCTGAGTAGAGAGTGTGCCATGTCTGGGATTACAGAGAGTCACATTCCCAAAGAAATCAACCACTGTATGTTTCATCTATTAAATATATTTGCGCATGAACCTCCTGGTGAGGGTTGCTACATGGGGCTTCAGGAGTTCCAGTTGAGTGTATTTGACCTTTGCAGCTGTTAACTCAGCCTCTTTAGGTGTATCTTCCACCCTTTTGTGGGTCTCCCTAAATGTTAGCTACATTTTCCTGTTCCCTTCTGCACACTGAGTGTCTTAGGAGCCTCTGTACTGTCTGATGGTATTTCACTATCCAGTCTTAGAGTTGTATGTTCCACACCTGTTCAGTGACAGCGCCTGCTTGCCCTTCTCCCATCTTGGGCCTTCAGACACCTTTTATTGTATCTCTCTTCCCCTTTGTCTCCCCCCTGCCCACCTAGACATTTTTGGGAGATTTCCATATCCTTAAAACTTGCTTTAAAATAGGACGTAATTTTGGTCTGTGTAATTAATGTAATTGTTTCTCCTGTTCTTATATATTATTTATACGGCCAAGACACTTACAAAGAGGCTCTCCATGTGTCACACAATTTAAAAGCAAAACCATAACTCAATATAAAGACCTAAATCTCAGAGCAACTGGAAATGGTCCCTATGCCCAACTATAGAAGAATGCACCAAACTCATAGGAAGCTTAAATTCACATCATACAAAATCCTACACTATCTCCAACTTCCTTGCCATGTGGCTGTGTCATTACTCTACAAGAGAGCAGCACAGACAGTCCAGACTGCAGTGCGCCAATAGTATAGAACATAAACACCACAAAAATGTACACAAAAGGTGAGGAAGGAGTTCCAGATAATCCACACCCTAGAGAAGTAGCCTAGAATAATCTTCCCTCCATCTGAGCATGGGAGGCACTTGAATTCAAGAAATCCATCCATCAAGTTTTGCTAGGGAAACCAATAGAAAAGACTTTACTGCTGGTATTTCATTTGTTTATTTTTAATCAGAATATTTAAACCTAAATATATACTTTACTTAATTGTGTTGCTGACTGTTAAAGCCTTTGCTTTTGTAAAGCATATTTTGTTAGAGGTGATGATAGGGGTGTCCTATAAAAGAAGCCCCGGGGGGGTTAGCTCAGACTTTGGCAAAGCTCACATTGTCAACATATTTGTGCATGAAGTGAGTAACACCACATGGGCGTACTATGCAAGGAATGTAACAGGCAACAGCTATTGAGTTCTGGAAAATACTAGTAAGGTGTATGGAGATTTAAAGCCTGCCTGACATTGCTATAAGGTTGGTCAGAAAAGTAGTTTCACTTGAATCACATAGAATTTAACATAGTCCTATGTAAATCTGCTGAGATGGAAGTCCAACCATGTTAAAGGGAGCATACTCTCAGACAAATATGTTTAAGATCTTTCCAGATGTTTTGAATTAGATGGTGGAAATTTTAGTCCAAAATATCAAATGCTGGTGTATAGGACTGGAGCAGGGTCAACCCTGAAACTGAGCAGCAAACGATAATTTATTCCTTCCACAGATCCCAGGTAAGGTATATGGTACCTAAACTCAAATAAGTCATCTTGGCAGAGGAGGCAGAAAATCTTGCAACCTCCTCCTCCATCTTATGGCAATAAAAATACAATATTAACAAAGTAAATAACTACCATGACACACCGAATCTGTTACTGGAAGTGACTATCACCATGCCTAATAGCAGGGACAGCTCTGGATTGCAGCTTACATCAATCTGCTCTACAGATGCATGCACAAACCTAATGGGTACCTTGTGCTACAACGTATAGGCTCCAGAGTCATTCTCATTCTTCCCCTTGGCTAAGAATTTGGGCATACATTTGCAGATGCCATTGCACGAGTGGCAAAATATCTTGGGATCTATCTTTTGCTTACAGCACATTAGTAAATGATGTGAGATATCCTTCCTCTGAATGAAATCCTCCTTCTTCATGAAGCTCTGTGTTAATCCATTCAACAGCCTCTTTAATGATGAAGTAGCGATGTGGTCTTAGCAGCTCCTTACTCAAGTGTATGGCCTACTCCTCTCTGCATCAAGGTATATGCAACATTTGTACCTTGCATAATGTGACACCTACCATTCCCATTGCTGTCATTGGGTGCCTTTCCAAGCTTCCAGCCCTTCCAACTTTTTTAAAAAGTAAGGTTTTGTTCCATGCAAAAGAACAGAAAAATTTTAAGGAAAGTCTTATTTTTTTAAAGGGCTGCTAAAGACAGCTTCATGCAATTCCCGTAGCATGTTTCAAGGACAAGTATAGCAGGAGGACATCAAGGATCTAATACCAACAAGTCTGTACATGGTTTTAACCATTTGAACTTGTAATTTTTTTAGATAGCTCTATATATTTTTAGAACGCAAATTACTTTTTACTGTTTCATACCTTAAACTTTCCAAACTAATTTTATTGTGCTTCACCTTGCAATATTTCAATATGGTATGAGATGTAAATATTTTAAGAAATAAATAACTAAAATAAAGAAAGAAAGAAAATGCCAAGTTCCCATTTCAAGTCAGTTTTCTATCAATTGTAGCTCCAATCCTATCTATATATATACCCTGGAAATAAGCCCCCATTTAACTATCTTGGACTTACTTCTAAGTAGTTGTGTGGAGGACTACATTAGGATAATCTCCTCTTCCCCCCAGAAACCAAACCTAGCTTTTAGATAAAATATACTCTTATTGAAATCTATAAATGTTAAGAATAAGATGAAACAGGAAGAAGAACTAGAATTTGACTCTCTGGAGACAAATTACAAAGAATTAGAGTCTCTGGATGCAAATCGTAAAGAAAACCTTTACAAGGAGCTAACGTTAATACAGAATTGTGAATATTAAAGAAGAATTGTGAAGGATGTCCAAATAGCAGCAGTGTGCATTTTCCTATTAAGGGAAAGAAGCAGAACATGGAAGTAGCGTGTAAGTCACTTAGCTCTTGCATCTGCAATGTGTTACTTTGCTTTTTTTGTAATGAGAGTACAGCAAAGTGACATTTCAAAAGTAAAAGTAAGTGGGAAAAATAATAGATTTTTTTGTGTGTGTCTATGTACAACAATGTTTTCTAGGTTTTCCCCTTGATTTGTTTTAAGGATGTTTCCAGAGTGGTTCTGAGTGATTTGCCAGCTTTGCAGTCTGCAGGAGACATTAAAAGATCAACAAGTAAATGTGAAAAGGATTCCTTGACCTCAGGGAATACAAGTAATACAAGAAGTTACTGTGGCATGAAACTGTGGGGCTTAGAGAAAGGGCTAAGTGTTACATTCCTTAAATTGGAATGCAGTGAGTTGTGGAAATGGCTGTTAAGACAATGCAGGATTCCTCCATGCAGAACAAAAAGTATCAGGAGGTTACAATGTTTGTCCCTGTCATTCCCAAGAACTCTTAAATGATCCAAACATTATTTCTGTCTTCCCAGATTGTTTTCAACAATTATCAGCACCTGCTGCAACATTTTACTCCAACCCTCATGTGGGTTTCTTTTTCATTCTGAAATACATCATCATAATTCTCTTTCCCTCCTTTCTTTTCATATTTTTTTTATAAAGCATTACAGTCTTATACTGTAGCAGTGAAATGGCACTTTTGCACTGTAACTTTTAACTCTTCACAAAACATTTAAAAATCAGGAGAAAATTTACCCTTCCAACCATAGAACCACTTCAGCAAATGACACCCTGTTTTTTAAAAAAATCTTTGGAATATCCTATTGAATGTCTCTATAAACATCTATCTCTACAAATATCTCTACAAACAGTGCTCCAAAACCACGGAATGGCTAGATATGGAGGTGGCAACAATCAGCAAAAACCAAGGGGTTTTATTGTGAGAAATCATGCTTCTTTAGACCAATCTGGATGATTTCATAGATTCTTTAAAATAGGTTATTGTTGCTTAAACAAGCATTGTGGGAGGGTATAACTAATTTGATAAAATTAATCTTAAATGTTGGTTTAAAGTAGGGGAGAGGATTTTAACTGAGAATGTATTCTTGTTGAAAATAAGTTCTATAGACAGAGGTTATACTGAATAATTATTGTATGTAGTAGTTTTTAGACCTTTAATCAGCTGGGGTATTGGAATGTCAAATTTACACCAGGGATAAATCAATAAACAAGTCATACTAGCAGAGCTTAAGTTAAACTCCTGTGACCAACGCCTAAAAGTTTCCTGAACCAGTGCCCGTGTTATGGATCAAAGGTTGCAAATAGATATCTCTTGTTCATCATGTCCAATTCCTTATTTAGGCAAGTGGTTAGGAATTTAGAATGACTGCATAATCTCATGTAATTGGCTCTTCACTCTTTGGAGACAAAAATATGACTAGCATTGACATCACTTTTCATATAGCATTGATATCCCTTTGGTAAACCTAACCACTTCATATATCATATTATAAAATAATACTGACTGTGTAAGTGAGAGATATCATGCATCAGAACTTCTCCCATGGATGCCAGCACCAGTCTCTCATGGATGCCAGTTGAGATGGATCACAGCCATCCCTTAAATTAGGCAGTAATGAAGCCACCTTAATCAGTAGAATTGGGGTGCCATGAAAGGGCAATAAATTATTAATTCCTCTTTTTTTTCCCCCTGCTAGGAATAGGTGCTTAAGGGACTAACTACACACTGTGCCAAAATAACATGGCTGGTTTGGGTCATGAACCAGGGGAAGCTAGACACAGTAAAATGAGAAAAGGAACATATAAACATTGCAATACTTTGGGTGAGTAAGGTAAAGTGGACAGTAATGAGACATTTAGAGTCAGATAATTAGACAATGTTCTACTCAGGAAATGAAAATCTAAGAAGAAAAAGGGTGCCATTTATAGGGAGGAGATGTATAGCAAAAGCAGTCAAAGGATACAATGCAAAGTCTGACCAAATCATGTCAATAAGATTTCAGGGAAAGCCTATCAATATAATCATAATTCAAGTTTATGCTCCAACTATAAAGGCAGAAGAAGAAGAAATTGAAAGATTCTATCCAGGAGGAAACTGATCACATACTAAAACAGTTCTTCTTGTTAATCATAGGCGATTAAAATGTGAAAGTGGGAAACAGAACAGAATGAAAGACTGCATGAAAAATTGGCCTAGGATCAAGAAATGAACAAAGAACTGAATGACTGAATTTTGCAAGGCCAACAAGGATAGATGAGAAGCAAAAGTAAAAGGGGACAAAAATAGAGTCAGAAATCTGAATGCAACTGTTTAATTACTTGTGTGCAGGAGCAAGGAAAACTGTTATAATAACCAATGCAGAGAAATAGAAGATGACAATAGCAACAAAAAAGGAAGAACAAGAGATATTTTCTACAAAATCTGAGAAACCAAAGGGAAATTTAAACCAATACTGGGGATGCTGTACAACCAGCAGAGAAACACATTACATGATGAAGTAGAAATAAAAAAATGATGGGAACAACACACTGAAAAATTCTTTTAAAAAGATGAAAGGATGACAGATTCATTCAAGGAAGAACCACATGAAAATGAGTCACCAAATTTAGAAAGTGAAGTTAAAGCTGCACTTAGAATACTTGGGAGAAATAAATCACCAGGAACAAATGGTATACCAAAAGAGCTGCTTGAGTCTACAGAGAAAGAAACTAATCTAACTAAAATCTGTTAACTAATTAAAATCAGTTAACAAATACGGAAAACAAAAGAATGGCCCACAGATTGGAAATGCTCACCATACATTTCAGTCCCCAAGAAAGGGGACACCAGGATTGCAGTAACCACAGGACCATTGCATTAATTTCCCATGCAACCAAGCCATGCTCAATATCCTACAACAAAGGCTTCTACTATATATGGTATGAAAAACAATATATATCCAAGCTGGATTCAGGAAAGGAAGGTGCACTAGGGATCATGTTGCAAACATATATGTTGGATAATGGAGTACACCAAAGAATTTCAAAAGAAAATCATTCTGTGCTTCAAAGATTATAGCAAAGCCTTTGATTATGTAGATCATGAGAAACTACAGATTGTTCTTAAAGAAATGAGTGTGTCACAATATTTGATAGTCATGATGTGTAACCTGCATGCAAGACAAGAGGCTACTGTTAGGACAGAATATGGAGAAATGGAATGGTTTCCAATTGGCAAGGGAGTCAGGAAAGACTGTATTTTATCACTGTATATGTTTAACTTGTATGCTGAACATATCATATATAAAGAAAGATCAGACTTAGAAAAAAGAGATGTAAAAATTGGAGGAAGGGACATCGACAATTTAAGATACACACATGACATCATACTACTAGCAGAAAATAGCAAAGATTTGGTACATTTACTGAAGAAAGTCAAGGCAGAAAGTGCAACAGCAGGTTTACAGTTGAACATGAAGAAAACAAAAATAATGACCACAAATGATTTACATAACCTTAAAGTAGATGATGAAGGCATCAAAATAGTCCAAGATTTTCCATACTTGGCTCAGTCATTAATCAGAATAGACAATACGGTCAAGAACTCAGAGGAAATTCTTGGACTTGGACGGGCAGCTATGAAGCAACTAGACAAGATCTTGAAGTATAAAGATATACAATTGAATGCTAAAGTTAGGATTGTCCATGCCATCATATTTCTGATTTCTATGAACAGTTGTGAAAGTGGACAGTGAAGAAAGCTGATAGGAAGAAAATCAACTCATTTGAAATGTCGTTCTGGAGAAGAGTTTGGAGGATACCCTGGACTGCTTAAAAAAGAAAAATGAGTCCCAGAGCAATTCAAGCGTGAATTCTTCCTAGAAGCTGAGATGAGTAAGCCGAGGCTGTTATGCTTTGGCCATATCATGAGAAGGCCTGACTCGTAAGAAAAAACAATAATCCTTGGTAAGGTAGAAGGAAATAGGAAAAGAGACTGACCACATTACATACGGATGGACTCAATCAAAGAAGACACATCCAGCAGTCTGCAATACCTGAGTGGAGTGGTTGATGGTTTATGGTTAATGAGTGGCTAATGAGATCAACTTGACAACAGTTAACAACAACAACTTCAGGTCCTATACACATTAACTTGGGTGGGTGAGAAATGCCATTTGCTATACTGCCACAAGCAGCATATTGGCTTGAGGTGGCCCCACATCTGTGATGTGAAAGAAAATTTACTGTTTGATATCTTTAACTCAGATAGTGGATTTTATTCTGCAACATGGCTTGGAGGTTTGGTGATATCTACAGTGAAAGTATCAACTGGTGCTTCAATATTTGTTTATTGATTGATTGATTGAATCTTTCTAGCAATGTAAAAGTTGTGACATAACCTATCCAAAGAAATGTAGGTAACATTTACTTGGGATTACTTTATCAACCTATGAGGCTTGTGTAATAGAGTATTCACTGAAGTTTTGTATAGAAGACAGCTATAAGCCCTTGGAGATATCAATAGTGTATAATTGTCATCTCTCCAGGACCTTCATTCCTATACTCTGGTGTTGGGACCTCTCTTCAAGGTGACACACAGCATAGAAGGGAGCATTCTGGAGAGGGCAAGCATCCAGAAAAGAACAATGTTCCCATTCTGCTGCGGTAGATTTTTTGCCACTGTAACCATGTATATTGTATGCAGGTTTAGAGAAGAACCGTAGTGATTGTTTAGATTAGTCTTCTCCAACCTGGCAACCTTCTTGATGTGATGGACTACAATTTCCATCACCCCAGCCAGAAGGACCAATGGCCATGCTGACTCAAGATGATCGGGACTGTAGTCTGCTACACAAATGAGAGTGCCAAGATAGAGAAGGCTGGTTTACAGAGCTGACAAAATTGTAAAAGGTAGAGAAAGCTATTTTACAGAACTGGGAAAGTTCCCTTGGCAGCATATCCCCACTGATGTACACTGGCATTGTGATGGCATCTATGTCTTTATTCCTCTATTACTTCATCCTCACCAGGGAAGAAAGGAAGCCAGAAGGAGCTAGAGATACTCTGTTCAGTTATCGTCTAATGCTAGTGTTGGATTGTGGGCTACCACAGCTAGCCCACAAGAGATGAGATGGTGGTGAGGGATAACTTTAGACAGTTTTAACACTGCCTTAAGCCTAAATTGGGCAATTGAGGGCTGATGTCCAATTTGAGAGCTCCTAAAGCAGTTTGGCACAAGTGGAGCCCTCCAGACATTGCTAGACTACAGTTTCCATTAGACCTAGCTAGAATAGCCAAAGTGAAAGATTCTGATAGTTGCAACTGAGCAACATCTGGAGAGCTGTACTTCGACACACACACAAACCCAGATATACTAAATGCTTCAGTTCATTGTTGCCCTCACCGTCTTCTAAGAATGGTGATGGTTTTTCAGAACACTTCCCGTGGCATCTATTTTATGCTATAGTGTTCATTCCAAAAAGATAGAATCCAATATATGTATATGGGACAGTGAAATTAGTCACTATGGAACTGAGAGAAGGGAATCTATGTTCTATGCTGGCATTTTCTGACTGTCTTTTTTTCTTTTCTTTTAGGACATATACAAAAATAGCAACAATTTAATTGGATCCAGTTCATTATTGGATACATTTTTCCTTCCTACTTTTGATGATGGGAGCATTTGTGTATGGCACATCTAAAATGTTCTCAGTTTGTGCAAACCCAAACAAACTAATAAAAATGGTTCTTTCTTTGAAGATGGTTCTTTATAAGATTTACAGTTGCCAACATTTTTTTTTCCAAAAAGAGTTCTTGCAGTTTTAAAAATACAAAAATTAACTCAAGGAAGAATCCTGTAGTAGCCTCTTAAAGACTAAGGCCCTTTCTGCAGGATGTCATCATCCCACACTGGGGATGGGAGAAGGACGGGACCCGGATGATGGTTCTGCATAATGTCATCTGGGTCCTATCCTCATTCTGTCCACAGGCAGCATAATCATGCCACAAATCATTGATGGGTTCTCCCTGTCAGTGACACCACCCTCCCATCACCTGCCAGCACTTACCTGAGCTACGGAGGGTCAGGAAGTGCAACGGCTGCTCTTCCTGCCACAGTGCAGCCTGGAACAGTACCTGGCTGTGCTGCGGAAGCAAAAGGCATGACGATCATGGCTCCTGCATTCCCACAGGCAGCCAGTACAGAGGGGAGCACTCCTGTAATACTCCCCTCCTGGGAGAACCTGTACCAAGATCCTCGCGGAAAGCTGCCAGGATCAAGTAGGGTGTGGAAAGGACCATAGATGTTGAAGAATATCCTTTTTGTGTCTACCATAGCAGGCTAATTATACTGTAGGAATTATTCCTGGATTTGAGATGCAGTGATGGGACAAAACCAGCCTGCAGAGGTATTGTCTGTTTTACAGGTGCCAGAGTGGTGTAGTGGTTTGAGCACTGAACTATTACCCTGGAGACCAGGGTTTGCTTCCCTGCTTGGCCATGGAAACCCACTGGGTCATCCTGGGCACATCACCCACTCCCTGAACCCGAAAAAGCCCTCAATGGTTTTGCTTTAGGGTCTTCATAAGTTGGGAACTACTGGAAGACACATAACAACAACAGCAGCAGCAGCATGAAAGCCCTGTCAAGCAAAAAAAATATGGCAAACATAACCCTGATTTTGATGCTGGGAAATAATGCATGCTGCAGAATCATTAGGTTTTGAGTAATATGCAAAGAAAAACACTCAATGCTCTCTGCCAGAATTTGAGAACTATTGATTTAAACAGCATGCTACAGGAACAGTCTTGAAATGTTGGATAAAACGAATTGTTGCCTCCAGTAATGTGCTTTGTTTTCTCCCTTCTCTTTCTCACTTTCTCTCATATCCTTGTGTGATGGCTGGCTTCTCAGTGAAATACTTCCAATGGAAATAATGAAGAAAACCAACATGCATGCCTGATATGCTGTTCCTTTGATCCTATTGTTTCTAATCTGGCAGAGAAGAGCAGTATGGTATTTAAAGCTTAAGGAAAGTAAGCCTGTTATCCCAACAGCTGTTTAGCTAGATACAAGGGGTCAGCAGAAATAATTAAATTACAACATTGCATGGAAATACAGAAAAAGAAGTAATGACTCAACCAGGTCATGGTCAAGGACATAGAAATGGCATGTCTGACAGTTCCCAAACAGTTGCAGAGTATAGTCAAGGGCAGGGATGGGAATTATATAGACATCCAAGTCTTGTTGAACTGCAGTTCCCAGCAGCCCTGATCAACACAGCTCATAGTGAGGAATGATGTAGAGCTCTAGGTCAGCAACATCTGGAGGACTGATTAATCTGTGTAGCTGTGTGAAATCTCTCAGAGGCACTCATTCAACACACCTAGATCCACACAAGGCGTTTACCACTGTGCATAACCTCACCTTGATCCCCTACTAACCAGGCAATATACTGGTGAACTATCCCATAGTACATTTCTAAGAGCATTCTAGATTATGAACCAGAAACAGGGAAAGTTCTATTTTGTTTCTTTATTGTATAAGTTGTTGAAGAATTCCAGGGGGCATGCTGCAGACTAGCATGACCCACAGTTAAGCAGTGCTTAAAAGTAAACCAAAAAACTCTTAAGTCCCAAGAGAAAACCAGAGAGAGACCATCCAATGTACTAAAAACTAAGATGTTTATTTGAGGCAAAGCTGGAATATATGTAAAACCAAAGTGTCTAGGTGAAATCCATGTTCTGTCTCTGACCAGCAAAAAAGACAGAACGAAAACTGACAGGCAGGCATCCCTTGCAGCTGTCTGCTAACTTTTCAGCACAGGAAAGCTAGCATGTCCCATCCTTCTGTGCAACAAATGAATACATTCATCTTGCTGTGTTTTGTTACCATACACAGTGCAAGCATTAAATCACTCCATATGACCGTCTGTTTGTCAAGCAGCCTTCCATTGCTCACATGAAGGTCTTTGGCAGTTTTGCCTGGGTTCATATCCCTAAGAGTCAAAGTAGGAAGGGAGAGCCAAAAGCTCAATGCCTGAGATTCTTGGGGTATCAGCCCAATTGCAAGGGTTACAGGTTCTAAGCAGGAAGTGGCCTCTGTGTAGTGTCTAGAAATGCCACTTTTGAGGGATACAGAAACTGGTCATGTGTTCAAGCTGCTTCTGAAGTTTTTCTTCCTGTCTCTTGTGAACCTCATGTTTGTCCAAAGCAGCCTGCCTCCTCAGTTCCGGTTCCCTCGAGGGTTAGGTCTGAGCCTGAGCCAGAGCCAGCACAGGAAGAGGGGGTTGCAGGGGGTGAAGCGGCTCCAAGCACAGAAGGGAGAAGAAAAGAGCTGCAAAGAGGTCTTCGCAGCCTTGATGATGATGCCGGTCAGAGAGTTCAGCCATATTCTTTGACTAACCAAGGAACTCTACTCCCTAGTTCCTTGCTAGGTTCTCACTGAAGGAATCCAAATACTCATAGATACTTGGCTTTATATAACTTTTTCTTTTAGCTATAAACATCTCTCACACACTATTGGGCTGGGTTTTTCTCCTGAGGTGCTATTCTGGTTGCCTAGCAACCTGCTTCCAGGCTTCACTGGCACTTCAGATAGCCACACACCCCAGAACTTCATCACAACTAATTGGAAAAAATGGTAATGGTCGGTAAACTAGAAGGCAGTAGGAAAAAGGGAAGAGCACATTACAAATGATTAACTCAATCAAAAAAGCCATGGTCATGAGTTTGCAACACTGAAAAGGTCTCTTGATGACCTGGACTCTTGGGTGTCCTTCCTTCATAGGATCACCATAAGTCAAACCTGCGTTGATGACACAATATGACAAGTATGCCTTATGGCATGCCTGTAAGAGAAGCAGGATATAAACAAACTATTATTTCTGCAGAAAGTTGTTCAGGTAACAACATATTTTGCCTAATACTTCCAATACATATTTCTAAATACTTTTATTTCTAAATACTTTTATGAAGCTGTTGCAATAGAATGTGAAAAAACAAGATAACCAGAGACCATATATGCAAACTACAATCCATAGTAGCTACTCAAACATTGAGAACTTGAGGGGGGGGGGAAACAGCAATAATTTGCTCAGTAGTTCATGAGCACTACCTGAAGGTGAGGGTCTTGAACCTTAAATGGTTGAGACAAAAATATGGTGATGTTAGTCTAATTGATTTCCATGAGAATAAACTCTATACTGGCTTTCACCAAAGGGTTTAATATGGATGTCCATCAGAATATGTTTATTTAATATATACCTCTTATATCATGGAGTACATCTTTACGGAGAAGAACTATACAGACCTTTGTTATTATTATCAGTAGTGGAAGCATACGATTGCTATTAAGAACACTGAGAGGCCCTTTTAGCATGGCATTTTCCATGTGAAAGGGCGCCTGGAACGTTGCGTGATTGTGAGGAGCGATCTGCACAACGCACTCACAATCGTGCGATGCTCCAGGGGCCAGCAGGCACCGATCACACACCTTTTCATTTTCAGCCAAAAATGGTGCGTGATTGTGCATTAATCCCAGGCCCTGTGTGCACTTACCTGGTGTGCAGAGCCTCTGGAGCCATGCTGGTCACGCTTCCTGCCCCAGCACAGCCTGGGAAACTCCCAGGCTGCACTGCAGAAGGAAGAAGCGGGGCTCTCGTGCAAGCAGGCAGCTTGTGTGGAGCCGAAGGACCCTAGACATAAGAGCCTCTCACTGAGGCTGCTCATGCGATCCCCTCACCCCAACGCTGGAAGAAGGTAGGGTGCGGAAAGGGCTTGAATGGTAAGAAAAAGTCACTTCTATCCAATTATTTTATAGAAGATCTTTTCCCAACTTACCAATATCCCATGGACATTTTAATAATAATAAGCCCTAACAAACCCTCTGACTACATCCCAAGCTGTGTCTTGCAATGCAGTACAGGGAGTGAGGTTGCAGAGTATGAGAACTCAGGAGAAAGAAAATAGGCTTGTTTATAGCCCCTTTAAGATAGGATAATAACTTTGGATGCTATGCTAAACTTGCTACATGCTAGGGAGAGAGCTGAAAAAACATGCTAAAGGGAATGAAAACAAAGTTGTCCATTCCTACATACCTATCTATCTGTCCCTAATTTTTTTAAAATACAAATGCAAAGAAAGAGGAGGAAAAAGAGAAGAGGCAGGAAAAGATACACATAATGTGAACATAGGCTAGACATATATATGTCCAGAAAGATATATGCTTGGAACTGGCATCTGTAGAATGCATGCTCGTGCATGGCTAAAGCAGTAAGATCTTCTGACCACTGAATGATGGATGGCAAATATTTGTGTTTCTAACTTTGGAATATGAGTCGTTTGCTTCAGTAGGAACATGCAGGATGCAGCCATATTGCCCCCCAGCACAGTTCCAGGTCATAGGAATATAATTTTAAAATACACACACATCAGCAAATATGAAAACATTTTCAAATGCAAAATTAATATGCAGTAATACATCCAATCCATACTATATGTCACAAGGAAGCTGAGGTGGCCAATTATTTCGAAAAATAATAATAACATGTGTCTAATATATCTAGTATATAGTGGTATACAATATATCTCCAATATTGCGTACACATGCATGATATATATATATATATATATATATATATATATATATATATATCATGCACACACACACACACATTTTCATTCCCCCCCCGTCTATATATATATATATATATATATATATTTTCATGTATTTACCTGGGGTTGCCTGGGGTTTTATTTTCCTCTTAAGAACTCACCAAACGGTCTTCTCCAGTATCTGTAACTTTTCCCCATGTTTCCCAATGCAATTTGTGTTCAGAGTTATTTACATACACAGTTTGGGGTGCAGAGCGAGTACACTGTCCTCCTTCTTGCTGTTAGGCCTCATCTACATAGCAACCAGCCTATTCCAGTGCCTGTAACTTTTCCTCATATTCCCCAATCGAATCTGTATTCAGAGTTGTTAACATAGCAGAGGTTTGGTTTCTGGGGGAATACACTGACCTACTTTTTGCTGTTGGACCTCATCTCTATAGTATCTGGCCTGACGCCCAAGAGCTCTCCAGCTGAGTATTGTAAAGGCCCCTCCCTGAATTGCCATTCCCAAGATTCCATAGAATCTTCACAGCCAATCATATGAGGTCTTCTCGTCTCACACAGCCAATCGTATGAGATCTGTACCTGCCTGATGCAGACAAACAGACAAGATCACTCACAAACTTTGACTTTTATATAGTAGATATATATGAGTGTGTGCGTTGTCTCCAATACATTGGAAATATATTGGAGACACGACAGTCCCTCAAGAACCTTGTTGGGTCAAGAGCTGCCTTAAGCCCCTATGCTCCAGCACTTTTTTACTTTGAGTTCTCACTCCCATGAGATGTCCAAGAGTATTGTGATAAAAATGAAGGCTGGAAGCTACATCTGAACAAGTGGACTTAGGAATTGGAAATGAGTAGTTTTGTAACATCTGTATCCAGCAGAGCTTTTCAAGTTTTTCATGTCTGTGACACACTTTTTAGACATGCATCATTTTGCAACATAGTAATTCAGTAAGTGGAGGCAGCCCCTCCACCTGAGCCTGGTTTGCCGCTGTTCTTGCTGGGGTCTTCCTTGGCCCAGGGCAGCAGTGATGATGGTAGCAGAGGCAGCCCCTTCACCTGGACCTGGCCCATCGTGGCAGTGGGAGAGGCAGCCCCTCCACCAGTTATGTTCATGCAACAGACCTTCACACTTCAACCAACACACTAACATGTTGCGACACACAGTTTGGAAAGCTCTGCATTACTGTGTAGTGGAGACGGCAAAGTGATGTTGCACAATGGGACTGATGCACAACAGGACTGATGCATATCAGGTACCAAGGAGCATCAGACACTCTTGCCATTGTCCCAATAAACATCTTCACAATTCACTTCTGCTACTGAGCTAAATATATGCAGTTACATTAAGTAAAAGGGTCATATAGAATTCCGGCCATTGTTTGCAACTTCTTGTGCTGTTGAGTGGAAAGCATGTAGATCCCTATGAAAGGGAAGAGGACGTACCTCTTACAGGAAGCTCAGCCTTCAACAGGAGAATAAAATCACTAATAAGTCAAGTGTCCCTCCTCAGGTCTCAGTCATCACTTGATAGTTCTAATTTATTACATATATAAATATCGATATTCTACTCCCAAAGGGGTTTCCATGTTTCCAGCTTTCCTACCTGTTTTCCAGGCCAGAAGAGTAGAAGAACAAAATTATATGTCTTTAGACCATAGGTGAGCAAGCTTTAGAGATCTATGGAGGCAGTTTTCTATTTTGGGTCCCTCTAGGGGAGGGGCATCCCTGAAACCAGAAAAAAAATATAGAATCATGGCAGCTTCCCCCTGCCCCAGTCTGCTAAAGCACTTTGCCACTTTATACAGCTTTGCCTTTCCCTTTAAAACACCACCTTCATGTAAAAAGTGTAAAAACTTTCCATTAATATCTGGAAATCCCTTTAATGATCTATAGTAGCGTAGTTCTAATTGGTTAGAACTACTGAAAATTATTCAGCTGAGTTAAAATCTGTAAAAAATATACTATAATTGTTATTAAAATAACAAACAGCATAAAGGATTGGATTTCATATGTATGTCAAGCTCAAACAGATCGTGACAGATCTTTATGGTTTCTTATAGGTCTTTTGCAAACACATAGCCCTCTGGCTATCCTTTTGCCAAAAGCTCACTTCTCAAATCTAGGTCTCCCTCTCTGATTAGATGCAAAAGTGGATTGATTGCTCTTCTGTCCCAATCTCTAGACTTTCTCTGACAAAACACACCTTTCTCACTCAACACCCCACCCCCCACTGACTGAGAACTTCTCTAGCTGAAGGACTGACTTTTAGCCTTTGCTCCTTGAAGTCAGACTGAAACCAATTCAGTAAGCCTGCTATATATGCATTTCCCTCTTAAGGTACCAAGCCCTTGTTCACCCTAATGGGCTGGGTTTCTGTCTTGAGTGGCTACTCTGGTTGCCTGACAACCCGTCTCTGGGTAGCTCTCTACCACTCAGAATAGCCACTTTCCTAGGGTCTGTCATAGTAAGGAATATTCAGAATATTGGCAGTGTCCCATCCAACTGATAACCAGGGCTGACCCAACATAGCTTCCAAGAACAGCTTGGTTCTGGTGCCTTTGGGGGTATTCAGATTGCTGTACAAACATGTGTATTCCCAGTTTAGGGAATGGATTGGTACACTGGGACTTCAAAATACTAGAAGTTGTCTATACTTCCTGTATCAGTTTTAGTCACCTGGTCTGCACTAACCAGCAGGTACCGTAGCTCTCTAGGATAAGGTTGGGAAATATTAGCCTTCCCAGATATTGTTCGACTGCAACTCCCATTATTCCTTAAGATTGGCTATGCTGGTTAGGGATGCTGCAATTGTAATTCAATCACATCTGATACCCACCTCAGGGTTTCAGACAAGGATCTTTCCCAGTCCCACCAGAAATATCAGGGCTTGAACCTGGGATCTTTGTTACGCAAAGCTGTAGCAACGATCATCTCAGTCTCATATCCCACATTGTAAAAATCTTAGATTGAACTAGTTAGTTAAATGTATGGGGACAGGTGCAACACTTTTTTCTTTTTAGCCTAACTTGCATTCCAGCAGGACAATCTATTTCTAAACCAGAAAGGGAATATATCATATCATATCCACTCTAATAAAAACCTGACCTTAGAGAAGACCATGTATTCTGTGCAGAAGCTTCTTGAATCACTGGTCTATTTTGCTGGTCATCACTAGAAACTTAATGAAAACCATACCAGAACTGCAGTTTTTCTCTAAGCTTGGAATGTTATATGGACACAAGTGAGTCCCAGCTCAATCAAGCTTTCCCAGGGCTGCAATTATTTTCAGAGTATGGACAAGAAACTTGAGATAGGACATTCTTGGAGTGCAGCATAAAATTCATCATGCTAATAAGGTGTTAGGTTGCCTCGCCTCGTGTATGTCAGCTCCCCATTTTCATCTGAAGCTATTCTATCATTCTGGCACATATACATGCTCACCCCTCTGCCTTGTTTTGCCAGGGAACCACTTTTGAAAATAAGATACTACTATGTGGCATGTCATATATGCAGCAAAATTATGTAAAGCCAAAGTGCAAAGCCCTTCTCAGGATACCTGTAAACACTGCTCTGGTTGGATCTGTCTCTTTCTGACTCATGTTCCCAGAAAGCAAGAGCCTGGTTAGCTCATGGAAATTACTATGCCCCCCATGGGCATAAGCAAGTTACTATACCTGATCAAATAATATATCCACTTTCTCTCATTGTATATATTATACACTCTATAACAAGGCCACAGGAGACTTTTCTACAGAATTGTAAATCATAGAATGGGGGTGAACAAATAGTTTTTTAACATTCCTTTTAGGTTGAATTATGCACATATAAAAACTCTTTGAGCGTTTCATATACCAGATCTCTGAACGCACAAGCGAGAGAGCCAACAAAAGCAGTCAGTGATTAATCTGTTGGGAGAAACTAATACAAACAGAATAATTTCCCACAGAGCATGAGCTATTTGCAGATCCTCATGCTGAGTTTTGCATTTCTCCTGTCTAAACCAAATGAAGAATGACTCCTTGGGACGTCTCTTCCCATTAAAAAAAAAAAGGCTTTCTCTCCTTCGTGTCTCTCTCTCTCTCTCTCTTTCTGTCTCAAGCTGAAAATATTCACAAATTGTCTGCATTGCACACAAAAAAGTCTAAAGCAGGGATGGATGGATCCATCAATTTTGGTATCTCTCAGTCAAAATGGGTTATGTCTCAACGTATCTCCAAATGGAGTGCTCATCATGTCAGCAATTAGAAGACACTATGTTTCTGTTCCGTCTTTTTCTCCTTAACAGATTTTCTGTAACATAGGAAAAGGCATTAGGTAGAAAATCATGGGATAGTTATTTGTGGATGGCATATGGTTTGAAGCCCTTCCCATTCAGTGAATGCAGCAGGATGATAATGCAATAAAATAGTCATTTTTGGCTGCTCCCAGTTGCTGATTTCTCCTGTCTTTGGTTTGTTTAATCTTGTTTTTGCATCAGTTTGTGACTTGGAAAAAAAGGTTGATAAGAATATCAATATGCTTTTTCAGTTGCATTTTCCTGATGCCTCAAAATGCATATATTAGGTGAAAATGTTTTCAAGAGGGGAAACTGGTTTGTGTGCATGTGCATGTGTGGCTGTTTATCCTTTTTTGTATGCTTTCCCTTAAGATACACATTTTAAGGCAAATTTCCTCAACATATCCACTTTAATGCTTTTTTAAAGGAATTTGCAAATTGACTCAGTAAACGCAAATCTGCTAAATTAATATCTCAAAATGGGAAATGAGCAATACTCTCATTTTCCTTATTCTAAAATATATTTATACCTCATATTTAAAACTGGCACATTCTTTTTTTACTCAACTCAGGGCTGAAACTAACCATAAGTTATGAGGCAGACAACTGTAGGTTAACTCAGCAGTTTATCCCCTACATGTACTGAAGAAATATGAATACTGGTCTATCTCCCTAAAAAGAGTTAAATAAGAGATTGGCTGGAGTATGGTTGACATTTTTTGCTGTTTTTGCCTACCGCATTCACTAAGACTAGGGGTGCAAGATTCTCACAGAAGTGGAAAAACTGTGAATATCTTAAGTCCCCCAACCAAATTTGACACACCTTTGCTGCCTTTCTTCCTCTCTTCCTTGTAAACAAGCCCAGCTGGGTCAGTGGGCGGGCACTAGAAATTACGGAGCAGACTGGGAAGAGATTGGTTCTTGGCTGAAGAGATAGCTCCTCCTGGGTGGCAATCCTCTTCCCCTACTGGCTTTGCCCTTCTTTTTCTTCCCTATGGGGCCAGGCTGATAATGGAAGGGTAGTGGCCCTATGGGCCCAGAACCCACTGCCGTGTGTATGTCTGCCCCTGCATAGGGAGGGGCCTACCTTCTCCTGAACAGTCCCTTCCCTTGTGCTTTCTTGGTCAGACAACAGCCCTGAGTGAAAGGGACTGGACTGTGCTGCCCTTGTCCGTCCCCCTTGCCTATTTATTGGGCAACAGAGGCAGCTTCCACTCCTCTGGGCCCTCTTTTTTATAGGAAAGTGCCCTATTCTGGCTGCTGCAGCTGCACTCTAGCCCAAAACCATACCTCTGCATTCTCCTCCTCCACCACCTCTTCTTCCTCATGCATGCAAGCGATGGCTCTTGGCAGAGGCATCACCATGAAGGGCCAAGAGGGCCAAGGCTCTGGCATCACCTCCTCAACACTCTGGCATCACCTTCTCCTCATCCTGCTGCCACTCCACCGGAGCTGCCATTGTTCCTGTTTGAAGGAACTGAGCATGTTCCTTGAAGCTACTGACTCAGACTTGCACCTCCCCAGCCAGTGGTGTCATTGGCGTTGTCCAGGCAAAGCAAAAGACACACACAGGTCACAGCAGCAGGAAGAGAGCAGGCCGCATGCATTGCTGCCACCTCAGGTGCTCTACTGGCCTTCAGCCTGGCCTGCTCTGTCCTCACCTGCTAACTAGACCAAGAAGGCAGCAACTGCTCGCCTGCAGCTTCTTCTTTGGCCATTTCTGCACTAGCCTATTATAGCGCGATGATTCCACTTTCAACATCCTCTGGAATCCTAGGGTTTGCAATTTTGGGAGGGGCCAGTTGGCCCCTCCCGAAACTGCAAACCCCAAGTTTCCAAAGGATGTTGAAAGTGGAATCATCACGCTATAACAGGCTAATGCAGAAATGGCCTTTGTGGAGATGTGACCCGGTCTGGCTGCTGCCAGCTCAACTTTGCATGTCCTAGTCAGAGGCATCGCTGGCATTGCCCGGGCAAAACAGAGTCACACAGGGCACACAGCAGCAGCAGGAGCAAGAGGAAGAGGAGCAGGAGCAGGCCCTGTGTGTCATCACTGCTTCAGCTGTTCTGCTGACCCACAGCCTGTACAGCAGTCAAGGTGGCAGTGGGGGAGACAGGTGAGGGTGGAGGCCATTAGGGCAGCTGAAGCAGTGGTGGCACATGGCTCTCTCCAGCCTTACATCTTGTTCATTCACTACTTGTGTTGTATATCAGATTACAAGGCTAGAGAGAGGCTGGGGATCTGAGATACAGTAGGCAGAACTGGCAGTTAAAAGCTGGCAGTAAAAAGCTTTGGAGGTCTTCAGATTTTTCAGATTTTGGATTTCTGTTGGATAAGAGATACTCAACCTGTATATCCATCATACAGACAAGAAACTGGATGTGAGATTTATTAACTGTATAGAATTCATAAACCATTCCATGTCAGAGATTTCATAGAAGTGTACTGTAGGTTAAAACAAGCAAATATGGAAAGAGTCCAAATTAAACAAAAACGTTACTAGAACAGTTGTCAGAAAAGACCCAAAACAGAAACATTTAGGTGCATCCCTAAGCAAGTTGCAACAATGTTCCATGGGATGAGAAACAAATATTTTATTTATTTATTCACTTTTTATCTTGCTTTTTTTCGCAGTGCAGGATTCAAGGCAGCACATAATCTTTTAGAAACACAATATAATTTAAAAAAATCCTCTTAGCTAAATCAGAACATGATTTAGAGCCTTATCACACAAGGTAAGTAAATTGTGATTGCATCTGAGAAAACAGCACCTTTGGTCTGGGCTACCCATGTGACCCAGTCACTCTTCAGTTGTTTTCCTGTGGGAGATTGTTTTAAAAGCCTTTCTTCTTAGTAACACAAAAAAATCTGTTATTGACCTCCTTCCTCACTTCTGTCACACTATGATTTCCTGTGTGAAAGTTCAATTACAATGTTACACCAATTGGTCAGTAGGCAGGTGTTCTGAGTAAGAGATCCAGCCCCTTTCTGGAGTCTCAGTTGCTATAACAGTACAACAGTACAATGCCATTCTCTCTCTTCTCTCTCTCTCTCTCACACACACACACACACACCCATGCTGCTGGAGGATTGAGGTACATAGGATTGGGATGGAAGATAAACACAAGAGAGACTTGCCCCTTTCCACAACATCATGAAAGCAAAATGTGTGGAGTAAGGAAGGGAGGTGGGGAGGACTCCTCCAAGGAGGGCGCCCTTGGCTTTTGACTGGCACTATGCTCAGCCAGAAGGTTGTTTGCTTATGCTCTCTCTTCCCTCCCTCCATCTGTGACCCTTCTCAAAAAAGAAGCAATGAAAAGGGGCTGGGATAATGTTGGAGAAGGCGTAAGGCCCCATTTTGGGGGTCCCTGATATCATTATGGTTTGGATGGGCACCATACCTAATTGGCATCATATGTAATTGGCAACACACTTTAATTGGCACTAATATCAAATTCAAGCCTGAGAGGTGACGGAGAGGTCAAACTGAGTGAGGGAAGGAATTTGACTGTAAACGTGAGAAGGATAGGTCAACTCGAAACTTCCTCCAGGTAAGACCGAGTCATTCGTCAGGCAAATACACACTATTCCTGTGGATAACAGGCTTAAATAGAAGCTGGAATTTGCCAGGGAACCCAACTGTGAGAAGCCCACCAGGACACTGATTGACAGATATCCACCCTTTGTACACCTGGATTCCTTCTTCTTTCCTCACAGCACCCACAATAGACAGCTATTACAACGTCCATCATCTCTTTGTCAATCAAGCACTAAGCCCATCAACTGGCAAAAGACCCATTGTCCACAACAGATACCCTTTGTCTTGCATCTGGAAACTTCACTGCCACAGGCTATTTTCAGGGTGCAAATACCCCTGGTTTCAGGATGCCCAGTGCAGTCTCTTGCCTTTCTGAGTGTCACTCTGTTGGTTTGATTCCCGAACTGAGAACTGCCCTTGGGTCCAGTACCTGAGTCACTTTGTCCCACTTCTCTGCTTCTTATTGGATCTGGTAAATATCGCCCGCACCCTTCACAGTCTCTATCTGCTTTCCTCCCTTTCTTTCAGTTAAATCTTGCATGAATGTGTGATTGTGTGTATCTTGTGTGCATGCATGAGTGAATTCCCCCCAATAAAAACACATTTTTACCTTACTTTTTAATCTTTGGCTGGTTCTTTTCCTGTGTGTGCCCGTAAACACTGGTCGGAAAGGTCTCATTAAGTTACCCCCTCTTGCAAGCCTCCTCTTTGAGCTAATTCATTCCCTACTTTTACACAGAGATACTGGAATCACACAGTGGCCTTTGTGGTACCCACGTTTGGGGGTAACAAAGGTAGTGTGTAGGCAGTCTATGTAGGATAAGGCTTTGGTGTTAATGGGCACTGTAATCCCAGAATGGTGCCAAAGGTGCACAAGGAAAGACAGTAATCATGATTATATAGCATTTTGACCAACAACACAACTGTAGCGAGAGAGGGGCCTCAGCCAAGAAGGCTCTAAAACAAACTGCTGTTTTGAAGATCACCAATTAAAAACATAACCCAAAAGCAGTTTGAGAAACATATTTAAAACACAGTAAGATAGAAACACAATGCCCCCTATAAAAGTTCCATCTGTCAAAACATATTAAAAGCCAAATGTCTTTTTAAACAATACTCCTACCCCTGGGGGACTCCAAGCAGATCTCAGACACATGTCTGGGGTGCCTCTTCAGAAGATCTCAGTTGTAAGAAGAGATGATATTAGAGAAGGTGGCGAAGGAGTAGGTTTGGAGCTATAGTCATTAGCAACTTAGTTTTGAAACTAGCAAGTTCATCACTTGGGAGTACTGCTAGTTCCATCTCTTTCACTGCATGCCAAAGTGACATAGACTTCAGTGAGAGTGCTACAGGTGAATACAGAGTGGCATCTAACAACAGTGAAGCAACTGTGTTCTGTATTATCTGCAGCTTCAACTTCAAGGTCAGAACAATCTGAGGTTACTAGTTCCTGCACTATTATCATCAAGCTATCACTATTCATGAGAAGCCACAGCTAGTATACCCGGGGGAAGGGAAGGCATACCCTCCAACATTTCACAGATGAAAACCAGGACTTGTGTGGCTGACCAACACCAAAGGGTGGTCAAAAACGTCATGTCAGGCATCAAGAAGACAAATGTTGTTAATGAGGAAGATCACGCGGAACTGATATTTCAAGCAGACAAATCCTGGAATTTAGGTAGTGGGTTTAGAAAAGCCTGGAAAAAAAATTTAAAGACCTCAATGTGCTTACCAGAACAAGCAAAACTCTACCCTTCCTTTCTTCTCTCTCTTGTTGAGTTGAGTGAAAATTACTATTTTACTTTGAACTCAATTTATAGCAATTGAAGTAAGGCAAAAGAAGAAAGCTGGAAGGAGAGAGAGAAACTGGGACATTCTGAAAGCAGCTGGAAAAGTGGGATGGCAGAAGATTAACCAGGGGCACTTCTGCCAAACCGGGACAGTTGGAAGTATGAAAATGCACCTTGAGCTGCTGAGGTCATTTGCACCTCCAGTGACAGAAATGGATCTGGGAGTACTCCTAAGGTTTGAACTTATTCTTTCTAAGGAAGTGTGCAACCTCTGTCTAGAAGAGGAAACAAACCTATCTGCTGTTCACAGGAACCACCCGGCCACAAGGAGTCCATCTGATCAGGATTCAAGTTCAGTTTATTGAGACCCATCCACTCCCCTCCTGAGATCAAGCACTAAGTCAATCAGTAGCCATAACTGATTCAGATGCTACATCCTGGTTTTAGTTGCTCCAAAATCAAAACTGCCAAGGTAACCAAATAAGTCTATATTTAAACTGGGCTTTCAAAATGCACATCCAAGTCCTGACCACTTTGGATTAACCTGTACAGATTAAGATTAATTGCTACAAATATGTAAACTCAGAAGGAGCAACCAGTTCAGCAAATCATATGTATGTTGAAGGAAGGGGGATTTTGTAAGAAGGGCACTGGCTGGTTGCAACTTTGGGATCCATCTTAGCAGTCATACAGCACTGTTTGCCCTGGCCCCAACTTCTGAAACCTAGGATCAGAGTTTCACTTTGTACATATATGATAGCATATATTTCACCAAACTGATTTCACTGAACTGATTTCTCATGAAAGTGCTCTTAAATACAGGACACATTCCTAAAATTGAAAATGAAACAGATACTTCCATGCTCATTCCAATGCTACAGTCATTGACTGGAACATTAAAAATCTTCACAATATGCATATTCAGTGCATAATCTTTAAATAACTATAAATAAATATATTCCTAACCCATTTTATAAGACATATCATTTTCTTGGAAAGAAGTTGATTTGCCAAAGTTTACTAACCATTCTTCCTATCTGTCCTAAATATCCTTGACCACATAACAGACTGTAAGTCAATCTTCAAGCTCAGTGCAAATGAATACCAGGCAAGAAAAATGGCTTAGACAGTTTATGATCAGCAACTCAAATTTCAGCCTTGGGAGCCTACCGCCAGCACTACACCATTTCATATAAACAGTGTGATAGCATATTTACAAAGTGAGGATTGGTATTTTGTTTCATTAGAGAAGCCAAGTTAGAAGTTGCCAAGATAACTTGGTGGCATCAAATGGGAGAAAGAAGACTGAGAGGTTAGTATCTTCCACATGCTCTTCTGAAATAGAAAATAAAGATCTAATCTGTTTCTAATTCTCAGCTTTGGGACAACTTGGAAAGAAACGTTCCAGATTTGTTATGGCCAGGGCCAGCGCAAGACATTTTATTCTGAAGGAAGAGACAAAGATGGCAGCCCTGCATTCCACATGCAGATGAGAACCAGCCTGGCAATGAATTTTACTTTCACAGTGGTGACAGGACAACATCCTCTACTAAACCTCAAGAGCAACAGGCCAGTTTGGAAGTGTAGATCTGGGCATGTAGAATAGAGAGGGTGGAACTGAGGAGGAAAAGCTGGTAGGCCAATGCTATTGCTACCAGCTTCTGCTGTCTGAGGCAGTTGCCTCACCTTGTCTAATAGCAGAGTTGCCTCCACTTGCCATAGTATGCCATATCAGAAACATTTTACCAATCTTTTAATTGTCATGTTCAGAAAAGCAGTGGGGAGAGGGACAGTGTTTAGAAAAGATATTTTCCAGAGGGTTTAGTTGATTACTCCCGAAATTTAAAACATTCAAGTCTTAGGTCATTTCCACACGTGGTGATGGAATTGCCCCAGTCGGACTTCTTGGCTCGACGCTCAGGTCCAAGCTGCTCCGGAGCAGTGTGTGGCCGCCACTCTGCACTGCTCCGGGGACGAAAATGGCGGCTTCCGGTTGGTGAAGGCTCTCCACCAACTGCTGAAGCTTGCTAGCCTAAAGCCCACCCCCGGCAGATCTGCAGGCTCGCACTGGTGCAAGCCTGCAAATCTGCACCGCAGCGTGGGAACAGAGTGGCACGGAGTGGCGTGCTCCATGCTTTTTAAAAACCTGAAGAAACAGGTTCTTAAAAAGCATGCTGCACGACCACTTTGGGTCGTTCCAGAGTGGACTGAGGAGCAGAACTATGTAAAGTAGTCTGACCCAGTCCACTCCCAGGTACAGACGTCCTCTCTGGAGGACGCTCTGCACCGGTTTTTTAAGCCCGTGTGGAAATGGCCTTAGATTTTGTTGATTTTATTGGTTTTATCTTTTTCTCTATCTAGAGTTTTGCTTCTTTCATTTACCATCAACTGCTCATGATGCCGCTCATATGGATCCCAATATTTGTCCATCCTGTGAGAAGATGCTTAGGGGTTTTGAAAATAACCTGTTTTGTTTTGTTTGAAAATGCAGAATCCTCTTTCACATTTCAAATGCAGTAATATTGGAATGGGCAGACCAAAAGACAATGTCAATTGTTCTGAAAGGGCAATGAGAACCAAACATTAATCTATGACACCATAATTTTTTGGAAAATCTCAAATCCTTTCTCAGATTTGAATTAATTCCTGTGAAGCACACATATTGCCAGTGCAAAATAAGGGGAAGGGGGACTCCACTTAAAAACAACTAAATTTACCCAGATTTGCAAGGAGGGAGGGAGGAGAAGATAACAGTGTATTAACTTCCGAAAACCCCAAAATCTTCTCATACTTTCATTTTTGCTTAGTTTGAAATTTCTGTGAGAGATAATGTGATTCAAAATCCACTGAAGCTTGAAAAATTGTCACTTTTAGGACATCAAGAAGTAAAAGATAACTTGCCCCAGCCCTGATCAGTGCTCTAAATGGACAGTGAGTGAGGGAGGTGGACTGAATATTCTAAAAGTTAAAAATGGAGGACTATTCACCACTCCCCAATTCCTATCCATAGACAAATTATAACTGGGCCATGTTTCACTTTCCTGTCCTATCTAGATGATAGGTAGAATTTAGACATATGTCAGTATCATTACCAGCCCCCTCCTCAGCTTCAAATAAGGAACAGCTGCCTGTGGGCATTTCCCTGTTGGTGAGAGAGAGCTGTCAACAAGGAACAGGAGTATAATATGTCAAGGTATTCCTTTGCTCAGAGCAGCATGGAGAGAAAGATTCAGGAGTGGACTAGATTGGTTCAGTGTTGTTGTTGTTGTTGTTGTTGTGTGTCTTCAAATCAACCCAAAGACAGTTGTGTAGGAACGAGGGGGTGAAGAGGGTGAGGGGAGCAGTGCGCCCTGGGTGGCATTTTTTGGAGGCGCCACCACTCCTTGCCTGCTCCCTGTGCACTGTAGCCCCACCTCTATGTGCTGTAGCCTCATATGCTGCTGCCCCTGCCTCTACCCCACTTGCACCAAGCTACATCACTGCCCAAAGGACAGCCTATCATAGGGTTTTCTTGGAAAGGTTTGCTCAGAGGAAGCTTGCCTTGCCTTCCTTTGAGGCTGAGAAGATTGGACTTGCCCAGGGTCACCCAGTGGATTTCTATGACCAAGTGGAAGTTAAAACCCTGGTCTCCAGAGTCATAGTCCAACACTCAAATCACTACACCATACAGTATAATTCAAATATTCAAAGTAGTTCATCTACCTTATCTCAGTGACTGAATGATTGATTTTAAGTCACTTTATCAAATACAATTGTTTTCTAAAATTCAGCTTCCTATAAATCAAGCATTAAACACTGAGCTATGAGGCTGGTGGTTAAATTTCTCCCTTAATTCATTATCCCTGTCTGCACATGGGCTGTGCATAAGGCAGCTGTGTCCTGGTACATTCTGAAGTGTAGACCACATCTTCAAGGAGTAAGGTTGCCAATTCAGGATCATCCCAAGTCCTGGGATTTCTAGGTGAAAATCTGAGACGTATAGATGCTATTAATGCTATTAAGCATTATAATACCAAGTACAATTGCTCATAGCTTGTCATCAAAACATACAGAGAGAACATATTTTCCTGTTTAGAAATTAAGACAGAAATCTTAGCTAAATGGGCTGTTCCCCAGTGAAAGGAAAATGATGGGAATATTTCTTCTCACTTATTGAAGGAGATAAGAATAAGGAATATTTAATCTAGCTTACATATATCTAGCAAGTAAGTGGATGCAAAACAGGATGGAGAGTGAGCCCTTGTGCCACAAGTGGAAGCTAACTAGGGCCCTTTCCACACCCTACCTTCCTTCGACGTCCTTCCATGGGGATCCCAGCAGCAGCTTTGCTGGGAGGGGACCACAACAGGAGTGCTCCCCTCCACACCAGCTGCCTCTGCGATCAAGGAAGCACAATGGCCCTGCCTCTTCCTTCCACAGCACAGCTTTCCAGGCTGTGCTGGGGCAGGAAGTGCAGCCATTGTGCTTCCAGGCCCTCCATAGACCAGGTAAGTCCCTGATAGTGGTGCAATTGCAAGTCATTGATGGGGAAAACCTGTCAATGATTTACTCTGTGATTGCTCCTCCTGCAGACAGGATGACAGGACCATGATGACATCTTGTGCAACTGTCATCGCGGCCCCATCCTTCTCCCATCCTCGTGATAGGACAACAACGTCCTGCAGAAAGGGCCTAGATAAACATATAGACTGCTGGAGAGTCTTTGAAAATTTCAGCAACAAATCAATGAAGCCTTGCAGATTGTACAAACTGTTGCTCTCCCACCTGGAGCTAGAGATTTGAACACAGCCCTTTCCTCTTGCCTGGAATTGAGTCTACCAAAACAGGGTGCGGTGGTGTGGTATATTACATCATCATATCTAATTAAAGGGCCCAGTCATACTACAGAATTATAGCACCATGTAACTGCCATGGTTCTCTCCTTTGGAATCCTGGTACTGGCAACTAAGGAAGGGGCATTAGAATACTCAGCCAGAGATTCCATAGGATAAGATCATGGCAGTTGAACTACAATAAAGGTGTCATAATTGTGTAGTGTGAATGGGCCTCTGTGGTTTGATTTGTGTGCCCTGGCTCTGTGGCGACACTCTTATAGGCTATGGTTATGACTGTACTATGAGGAAATAGACTCTAAACTTACTTTAAGATATAGGAATGTATCCCAGCATTCAAAAGGCTTACCCTAAATGCCTTCATGGGGGGGGGGTGATGTTGCACTGAGCCCCTATGGGTCAGCACCATTATTCCCATGCCATTCTGAGCAAATACTTAGGGTAGGCCTTCATTGCAGGATGCTGGAACACACTCTGATGTGATCCTCATGCTAGGTTTCAGATACACTGCAAATCTGGTGGCACTTTCCAGCAGCTTGGACAAGTCTAGATATAAGCCTGCAAGCATGATGAGTGGCCATTTGTGGCTGGGTCTTCAGCACATGGAGGTTGTGCTTTTGTTGGTCACCATTGTTTTGGCTTTCCTGCTGTTTAACCTGTCTAGGCTATGAATCTGAGGTAGGTGAGGCCCTCCCCCACCCTTGACCCTCACTGTTTTACCCTTCCCTCTTTTACCTTATGCCCCACCTTTTAAACAAAGGTGTGATGGCTATCTGTTGGGAATGCTTTGATGGCATCAGGAAGAACCTCCTGACTGTCAGAGCTGTCCAGCAGTGGAATATACAGCCTCAGAGTGTGGTAGAGTCTCCTTCTTTGGAGGTTTTTAAGCAGAGGCTGGATGGCCATCTGTTGGGAATGCTTTGATGGGTGTCCTGCATAACAGGGGGTTGGATTTGATGGCCTCTGGGGTCTCTTCCAACTCTATGATTCTATGCATATTCGATATGGCAGGGGGTTGGACTTGATGGTCCTTGTGGTCTCTTCCAGCTCTATGATTCTACTATTGAGCTCCAGTTTCACCAAGAGGGCTTGGAATCCATTTCAGAAGCTCCAAAATGGACCAGCAGAGTGAGGGACAGGTTATTACCTTGGGGAAGGTCCCAGCAGAACAAATTTGCCCTGTCCAGACTTTGAAGAACTATTTAATTTTATACCTATGTGTGCCCAGGATACTGTTCTTATATATGGTGGGCCTCCCTTTCAGGCCCAATTCATTTCTGTTCTTAGCCAAGCCATCTCAGCAGCCAGCCTGCCCTCTTGCCACATTTCTACCCATTCCTTGTGCACTAGAGTTGTTATGGCAGTAGCTGATGATGGTTTGTTCAGCTCATCTGTTCAGAAGATGGGACAGTAGCATTCTGGGGCTTTTAGGTCATATGTCAGAACTTGGGCTAGCAAATGACTGGCTCCACATCTTGGTGGAAATACATTCAAAGAACCTGAGGTAGGGGGAGAGGGTTCCAAGCTGGGCTGACCCTGTCCTATGGTGGGTATGGAAGGAAAAATGGTACATTGGGCATGGGATAAATTGAGGGGAGGGAAGTCCGGGGGATTATTTGACTGTTGGAGAAGAGTGGAAACCTGCAACTTGGGCAGATGCAGGTTAGATCACTTCTGGCAGACTGTTTTGGAACATCCTACAGATTGGCAAGCCTTGCCAGGTGCTTACTAGACAACTGCAGCTTGCTTCAGCATTTGTTGGTTTGGAAACCATTGGGCCTGGTGTTCCCTCTACCTTACTGTTCACACATGTTATCTAATAGTGGGATTATATGATTTTTTAAATTAAAATTGTGGCCTTTCCATCTAAGCCACATTGCTGCTGCTTCTTCACTGCTCTTCTGGATTGAATTGCAATCATACACACAAGATCCAAGCAGTCACGCAATCACACAAGGCTACCCACTTCACCCTGAAATCTTGCTATCCAAAATTTTCCCACTTTGCCTTCAGCTAGCCTTGTGTGATTGCGTGACTGCTTGGATCTTGTGTGTATGATTGCAATTCCCCCAGTAAAACAATTAAGCTTACTTTTGGATCTCCAGCTGGTTCTTCCCTGCACTAGTACTGTAAACATAGATGTAAAAGATCTTGTAAGGTTACCCCCTTCTCGCAGGCCTCCTCTTTTAGCTAACATTCCCCACCTTTTCATGGAGGCGCTAGCATCACGGGTGGATGCCTGAGTCACTCACATTCTGGGGTAACAACTAGCACTGCACTTTGCCAATGACAGCCTATATTTTTCCCTCTAACAGAGCAAACTGCTTTGTATATGAGCCCCACACTGGGAAAAGAATCCATAAAGAATTATGGAACAGCTTTCTAATGCTATAGGGAATGACAGCAAGTAAAATTCCAGACTACTCTGTTCTGCAGGGATCTGTTAATACATCTACTACACTTCAGTGTGAGATGAACTAGTCTACACAGATGTTAGTAAGAGTGTAAATAATAATAGCATTATTATTAGTGGTGGTGATGATGATGATTATTTCAGTGCTAATATATTGATCCATGTTAAAATGTGTGTGCCGTGCCTTCTTCATTTTCTCCTTCTTCTTTTAACCTGAAAAGGCACCTCTTATTGTTACAGGATAATGAACAGTTCTTTCTTGAACATCTCATTGTTCTCTCTACAAGCTCATTGTTACAAAATGATGAATGGTTAGATCTTAATGAAGAAATTCCCAGCTGTTTGTGTACTTCTTCCAGCACTTATCAGTAAGCCTTTAAAGGCATGTATTGGAACTACAGTGGGTCCAACACACAACAGATGAGCACTGTCAGTACAAAGTGTTCCCCCAAGAGGAGAAACCAGGCCTACCTGTAGGTTATCTCCCATCTATTCTCTGGCAAGGCTTTCGTGTCCTTCTCAGAATAGCAAGGAAGACTGGCAGCGGTGTGTTTCTTTCTGGAAAAGAAACCCCCTTCTCAGTAGATTAAGCAGCTTCTGCAAAGCAACCTGGCTACGTTGTAATCCCTCTACGGCAGCAGCCACAGCAACCAGAAATGTTATCATACTATCCTGTGACCTGCAACATCATAAGGGTGACTTCACCTCCTCCTGCTTCTCCTCCATCAATCACTGCATTGGACATCTATTTAAATCTGGGGAGGATTAGCATAGTGGATCCCATTTACATTGGAATAGATAAGCATTACCAGGGTTGAAATTACTGTACATCTCACTCTAACAAATCCAGTGAAAGTGGACAGTATCAGAAATGATTCAAATAATGCCTGGCTCACATCCATTCACATGCTGGCAAGCATAGGCCTCATGGATCGGGTGCTGGATTTAAACCCAGAAAACGACCCCCAGACAAGGTGCCAACAATATTTCCCATCACAGCAAACCTGTAAAAGTGAGCCTAGAGATGGGAAGCCTCACAGATCAATAGAAAACATTTATCAGATGCCTAGTAACCATGAAAAACAAGCATGGTGTTCAGAAAGATGAGAGACTGCACTGAACGGCCTGAAATCAAAGGTTCTTATACCTGAAAAATCCTGCAGGTATGAGTGTGAATCGTTCTCCTAGCCAAGCAGACAATGGAAGTTGCAACACAAACAATGAAGTCTAGATGGAGCTAATGGTCTTAGTGTTTAGTTGACCAAAGGGTGATGGCTGTCATACTAGCCCTGTATTGTGGAGAGGTGGGGAAACAATAGCGAAACATCCAGGTGTTCAGAGTCAGTGTTAGGACAATCACAATTTGGTGGGAATTTCCCCTTCCAGCTCTGAGATGTCTAGTTCATTATCTTTGAGCCTATTGTCTCAAGAGGGTCCATGCTATTAGCTTAAAAATGACTTAGTTCTTGCCTAAAAAGTAAGTGTGGCTGATCTGCCTTGCAATCTCAGGTTTACAGTCAGTAATATGCCTCTTCCAGTGATACCTCCCAGTCATCTTGGGTATTTTTTATATCAATGTCAATTAATAGTGCCAATTAAATGATATTTGCTGATTAACCCATGCCAATTGTGTTATGTGTGTAGTGCTGTAAGACAGCCATTCCCATATCCGTACATGGCAAAGACAGACATAATTTATACATGGCATATTCTTCACCCCAGTTGCAAAGCGCAGTGGTTCCCAGCCTTGCATCCTTAGAGATTGTTGGACGACAATTTTCATTGGAGTCCCATTGCATATGCTGCCTGGAGCTACTAGAACTTGAGTCTAACAACATCTGAGGTCTCAAGGTCACATAGTGCTTTTGCATACTTCTGATTCATGTGCTTATACCCTCCCCCTACACAACTCTGGAGGTGCGCAAACTTGAGAACAGATGCTCTCACACCCATGATCTTACAGAAGTCAAGTAGGTAGGTATGAACTGTCCCTTAAATGTCCTCCTATCATTAAAAGTTATCTTTAAAAGTCTACACTATTCTCAGCAATTAGGAAGTGCTCAATGGGCTGCATCACTAGGCACTTTAACTGAAGATTCAGGTCATACAAGATTGAACAACACATTCCTGATTCTCCACACTGCTAGAAACAGGAAAACTCCTTAGCTTGTTGCTTATGATGAAAACTGAAACCAGAAGCAGTGATGTCAACTCGCAACACTTCTATAGTCCACATTGTGGATCTGGAGTAATGATGCCATGATTTTGAATGCTACATTATTATTTTTTTAAAGACAGGGCAATTTATTAACATGAGTCCAGTAAAGGACCAAACTCAGAAGGAAGACCAGAAAATATATACAGAGATCTTTTTAGGTACTTTTTATGAACTGGTGTCCTTCTGCTCATGAAACTCTGGTCAACTTGAAATATGCTAGCATTTAGATAATTATGCTTTAAGTTGTCTAAAAAAAATAGGATAAACATTTTCAAATAAATTTAAAAATACAAAGAGATGGGTCAGCATAAGTTTAACTGAAAAAAATTATAACAAATGATGACCTATGATGAATGGACATGGGCAACAACAGAAAAAATATTTGGCAACACTGAAAAAAAGCAATGGGAATGGGTGAGATTTTCCAGGGGATGTTGAGCTTAGGAAGCTTCAGAGGGGAGATATGAGCTGGTGGCTCCCTGTCTCTGATTTATGTTGAGCGCTTTTGCAGTGCTGTTTCAGTACCTCTGGTCTCCTCAGTAATGGGGCTGGTGAGAATACTAGAAGGGAATCCTAAGCCTGTATAAGTGTTTTTCTTCATAGATGTCCTAAAGTACAGAGGACTTCAATTGTTTTCAGGACACTCTCCAACTCTCAGCTGAAGAAATTAGCTTGTTTTCTATTTTCTTCCTCATCCTGTTATTATTCTGTATTCCTTCCTGTAGACTATAACTCTAAGGGGGTTGGGGGAGGTTTTCTTTCTTTCTTTCTTTCTTTCTTTCTTTCTTTCTTTCTTTCTTTCTTTCTTTCTTTCTATTGAAGCTGGGAGACTTTCTGGTTGAGGACTGGAGTATAAAAATGTGAAAAATTAATTAATTAATGCTATGCATGGCAATCATTGTTCTGTTGTCCTATACAGTCATCCCTCCATGTTCGCTAGGGTTAGGGTCCCAAGACCCCTGTGAAAATGGAAAAACCGTGAATAACTCTAGGCCCTCCCAAACCACACAACACGCAAAAAAGTATGATCACCATATTCAACCCATTGTGAATTCCTTTGAGGCATCAGGGTTCCTTCACAAGGCAGAAGTGGGTAGCTAGTGGGGCTTACAGCCACCTCCACTGCTGCCCTGCACCATTTTTAATAGGGACTTATAAGCCTCATTTGCAGTTTCTCAGTCTCACAAGGCTTGCAGTCCCTATTAAAAATGGCATACGGAGGCAGCAGAAATGACAGCAAATAATCCGTGAATAATCAAATCCACAAAAGCAAAACCTTATCAGATTGATAAGAAATATAATAGATATGAATATATAATTCTGTATATGGTTTCGGCTGCCAGGATTGTATATGCTAGATATCGGAAAAAAGAGGAAATACCGGAAATACAAGAATGGATACAGAAGGTTTTAGAATTTATTATTTTAGAAGACCTTACACTTAATCTGCGGGATAAAAAGCAGACAAAAAAACTTGATGATTTGAGATCAATTAAGACAGTAATAGAAGAAAACTGGATATAGATATTAAAGGAGTTGAATAGCTGGATAATTGTATATGGATATGATGAGAAATAGATCTGTATACTATAATAGGTAATACGTATACTATAATATGTAATTTAAAGAAGCCAGTCTACATTAGAGAATTTATGTTTATTGAGATCACGATAAGTTACTTAAACAGAGGTTCTATCAAGAGGTGAGGGGAAGTTATAAGAGAAATGGATAGATTGTATGATAACATGGTAAATAAGTTTTTTTTTTAATTTGAAAATATGAAAATACAAATATGTAATGTGAATAACAGTTGTTTTAATAAAAATATTATATATAAAAAAAAAGCGAAACCTGCAAATGTGGAGGGCTAACTATATTTCATGCAAAGTCTGTGTGGTATATAAGATTTCCAGGAAACAGAGACCCATACGTTTCATTCATTTCTCTCCAGGTTGCCGGATTTGCAAAGGCAGGGAAAGTTAAAACCTGTCTTGAACTGAAGGACTAAACAAGTGCATCAGTTGATAGTGAAATCTAAAAATGATGCATCAGTTACAGAGAGTGATAAAAGGAAAAAGGAGACATCTATTCAAAAGATACTTGAGGAGTAATTGCTCTTGTGATTTTTAAACCAGGTGTTTGGTTTTTGGTTTTTTGTTTAGTAAAAGCAACCCATCTTTCAAAGATCACATGAGCTCCCAAGTAGCAGCAGAAGGAGGCTATAAATTGTTCTGTATCTTGGTAGCCTTCATTCTGTACAGCCCTCCTGCTGTGCCAGTAAACTGATCCAGTCTTTGGAAACTTTGCTATGTCCTGCCAAAACCGAAGAGAGGTTTCTTCAGTCCAAAATGTATTTAGGGTGACCATCAGTCTCTAGATTCAAACAGATGAAAATAAGCCATTTTGGGGGGTTTTCCCAACTATTCAGACTTTTCAGAAAAGCAATGACCAGAAAAGCAATGTAAGTAAAGCTGGCATGTAGTAGCCCGAATATGTTTTATATGCTAAAGTGAGAGTCTATATGTACTAATTTGTGCAGCCACTAAAAAAGTATGGATCTTGAAACACTCATGCATTTGAGTCAAAGTCAATTTGATAGCAGTTAACAACAACAGCTAGGAAACATTTGGTTTTATCCTTCCATGGGATGTGTGGCCCCATGGGAGGATAAAACCAAATGTTTCCTAGTTGTTGTTGACTGCTATCAAATTGACTTTGACTTACGATGATCCTATGAATGAGAGATCTCTAGTTACCCTATCATCAGTGCTGCTCAGACCTTGCAGATTCAGGACCATGGGTTCATTGACTGAGTCTGTAATGTGGTATTCCACTTTTCTTCCTGCCTTTACTACTGTCTTTTGTGGTGAGTCTTGTCTTCTCACAGTATATCCAAAGTACAAAAGTCTAAATTTAGTCATCTTGGCTCCTAGGGAGAATTCAGGATTGGTTTACCCTAACATCCATTTATTTGTCCTTTTAGCAGTCCACTGTATCTATAGAACTCTTCTCCAGCACATTTCAAACAGGATTTTCTTCCTGTTAACATTCTTCACTGTCCAGCTTTCACAGCCATATATAGAAATTGGAAGTACAATGACAAGCACAATCCTAACTGACTGAGCCAAGGTATGGAAAATCTTTACCTATTACAAATCGTTTCCATAATATACTGTTGTAGTGCTGTTATTCCACTTTCAACATCCTGTGGAATTCTGGGGTTTGTAGTTTACTGACGTGAAAGAGTTCTCTGGCTAAGAATTCTGAAGGCCCCTTCCTAAGCTGCAGACTCCAGGATTCCATAGGATGTTGAAAATGGAATAGTACCACTAGAACAGCATAGTATGGAAATGGCCTAAAAGTCTTCATCATCTGCTTTAAAGTTATGTAAATTATCAGTGATCATTATTTCTTAATGTTTAACTGTAAACCTGCCTTTGTACTTTCTTCCTTGATTTTCTTTGGTAATTGTTCCAAGTCTTTGCTATTTTCTGCTAGTAGTATGGTATCCAAAATTGCTGATGTTCCTTCCTTCAGTTTTCACATCATCTTCTTCCAAGTCTAATTTTTGTTTCACATATATGTTCAGCATACAAGTTACACAGATAGGGTGGTAAAATGTAGCCTCGCCTGACCCCCTTGCCAATTGGAAACCATTCCATTGCCGTAGGTCATCCAATGGATTTCCATGGCCAAGTGGGGATTCAATCCCTGGTCTCCAGAGTCACAGTCCAATGCTCACACCACTCCAACGCTGGATCTATATGCCTAACCTAGCTTGCAAAATTCTTATAAATACTATGGATTACCCCACCTCCCACAGTACACTGCCCTTTCTAGGAAGTATGAGATTAATTTGAGATAAGCAGAGATACCTGTGTTCACATAATCTTCTGGCACTTTAAAAACAAACAGATTTTATTTTCAAGGCTGCCAGAAGAGTTACCATTTTAATCCTTTTGAATTCCAGATGATTTCTGGCCTGCTTGGAGTATTAGCTGGCCAAGATTCCAAGATTTCACAAAAAGAAAAGAAAAGAAAGAAAGAAAAGAAGAGAAGAGAAGGGAAGAGAAAGAAAAGAAAAGAAAAGAAAAGAAAAGAAAAGAAAAGAAAAGAACCTGGCACTGATATTCTACGAGAAACTCGCACTGATATTCTACAGAGGCTACTTAGTTACATATGTATAACTAAGTAATGCCTAAGTAATGTTTCCAACTCCCTTCAGGTCCACTGTAAGAACAAGAAGCTGGTTTGGATGAAGGGGGTCCTTTCAGCTTGAAATCAAGGCATAAAGAAAAGGATTTCCCACTCACCTCCCACCAGATAGCTGTGACAAGGACTCATAACAGAGGTCCTCTTTCGGTTTGTTGCAGCCTTGCTTGCTGATGAGAGGGGGTAGAAACATCTGTTTCCTTGCACCCCAATTAGAAGTTGAACAAATTTCCTTCACCCAATCTGGCTGATGGCTCTTAAGGTGAACTGTGGTGGCATTTATGTAGACTTATAGTAAAACTATATAGCCTTCCTGAATACAGAGCAATTGCAAATCTGTAACTCTTAGAATATGAATGTGTATTTGTTGCATTGAATGCAAACTCAAGTTTTTAGTGCTTCTGGAAGGTAAGTTATAAGGCAAATCATACAGCCCTCTTTTACAAGAAACAGAGTTTGGAATTAATTTCTTGAGTTATTAAGTTGCTATCTTTCTAGTGACTTCACCTAACTTTCAGATTCCCTAGTCAATACTGAAGTTACCTTTAGTGAGCTGGATCTTTAAGGGTGGATGCCTCTCCCACACATTCAGTAAAACTGGAAGGCCTGCTGCTTGAGGAGCAGAAATATTAGAATTGGAGGAAATGCATCACATGGCTGTGTTGTTAGGCAGACTAATCTGTGTGATTTCTTTTGGAAAAGAGCAGATACACAGGAAAGAGAATTTTTTTGTAGAAGAAAAGTTGGGTCTGTGGATTGGTAGAACAGCTGGGTTTGAGAAAGATGGAGAGAGAAAGAAAAAGAAGAAAAAAGTGGCTCTTGGAAAGGAATGGGGCAGGATGATTCATTTGCTTATCAAGAGACCATGGTCCCCAAGTAGCCAGGACCCTCTCTACAATGTCAGGCCTTTTAGGCCTAAAAGGCAGGTATCTTTCCCAGCATAGGGCTATATAGAAAAAAGGTGTTTGGAAGAGTTTTGAGGGTACTTCCAGTAATTCCAGGAACTTATCATCCTTTTTGGATTATATTTTTGACTGATTTCTATTGTATATTATTATATAATATACAACTATATACATTTTTGATGTGATCAGCAATGAACCCTTTTGCGGTTTTACTGTGCTGCTCACACAATACTAGGCTCTTGAATAAAGAAGCAGAAAATTTTCCTGAAATTCCTCTCCACTTTCTTCTCTCTTGACTCCTCCTCCATCTCTCTCTATCCCTATCCTTACCATTCTTTTTACTCACTTTACTTCATCAGTGGACCAGGTCACACACCCTGGGGGATTTAGAGCTTGGAGCAAAAGGATGATACTATGAAAATTCATGACTTACTAGCCTTCTTATGTTTTTCATAACTCTTAATTTCAATTTAGTAACATTCAGTCCCAGATAAGTAAGATTGGATTGTAATAAGTCAGTTTTCCCTAGATGATAGAACAGAGAAATACTTAGGTCTCTAAGCTGTATTCCTTTCTTTGTACACTTCAGCTAGTCTAGTTTTTAGAACAAGAATTCACTCAGTGGCATACTGAGGGGGGCAGGGCACCCCAGGTGGCATGCCTTTGGCGGCAGCGCCTGGCCACTCTTCACATGCTGGCAGTGTCCAGCAACTAGATGGGCACTGGAGCCTCCCAGAGAGGTCTGCTGGATGGGTATGCCACTCTGGGGAAGGGGGCTGTCCTTTCCCCCCTCTCTCCCCCCCTCCCAGTCTGGAGTCAAACCTGTTTCCACCCATAGCAGCCATGCTGACACCAGCAGACCTCTGGCTTGGGCAGAGAAGGAGGAAGGGACAAAAGGAAGAGAGGAAAGGAGAGGAGAGGAGGGGCTCCAAGGAGGTGAGGAGAGGACCCTGCCTCCCCCCCCATCTCCGAGACTGGGGATGAGCCCAATCCAGCTGACCCTCTGAGGAGGAAGCAGGGGGATGGGGAGAGGGAGAGAGAGAGAAAGGGTGCTCACCACCACAGGAATGCTAGTGTGTCTCTAAGCACATGCAGAGTGCCCACTCTGAGCGCAAAAGCCCAGAGTCCAATCACCCAGTGCCAATCAAGTAGTTTTTATTTGGTATTTTGGATAGGTCTTCCTTCCCCTGAGAGGGGAGGCAAACTCAGGGACCACCCTAGGGTGCCAAACTGAGGGACCATCTCCGTGTGGCAAACTCAGGGACCACCCCGGGCAGCAAAAGCTCTAGCCATGCCACTGAATTCACTACAAATAAATGAATGCAAATGCCATAAGTTGCAGTTGACTTGGTGGCAAATGACATCACAGAAGGGATTTGTAACCAGGAAAAGTGAAGTAACACATGGAAGGGCAATTTTAAGCAAGGAAAACAGACAAGGCATTTTCTAAATAACAGTTGCATGTCCAGTCCTAGCTTTTCAACACCCAGTGGAGACAAAGGGACATATAAGGGACATATAATTTAATGAATGAATGAATGAATGAATTTAATGAAGAACACAAATTCAAATTAATGCTAGGAACTGATGAAATGGACTGTGTTCACAAAAGATTATGCTAGAAATTTCTTCTTCCAGTTATTCTCAAAGCTGTCACTAGATTCCTTTATGTCTTTTTACATGTGTAAATGTGTCATTTGTGTAAAAGTATTTGCAAACTCCCTATTTCTTTTTCTGCTTCACTCCACACATCAGGAATGTACATAGCAGAAAAAATTTCACTTACAAAATATCAAAATATTTCCATGAGAAAATTGATACCCAGCAACAATTTCTATAAAAATAGCTTTCTATAAAAATATTCAGTAAAAATTTCTGTAAAAATATCTTGAAAACAAATCTCTCTATTTGCTCTGGAAGATTTTTCTTTCTTACACAAAAAAATCCCATTCAAACTTTCCAGGGAGGTAAAGCAAAAACAACCAAGAATCTTGGGCCTGAAAAATTATCAGGTTTTATTTTGCATAAGATTTTGTTGGCAACAGGATCACAAACTCCCCTCTGCCTGAGGTGGGACCAGCACCGCAGCTGTCCCCATCTTGGAGACACCTCCCTTCCACCAACCCCGTCTCCCAGTTATTATTTTAAGAAAGGTGCATCTGGTCCTGCCAAATCTGTGCAGGCAGTTGTAGAAAGGGAAAGGAGAAGCCATTCTGTTAGCAGGCAGGTCGGTGGGAGATGGAAGGAAGCACCAGGCTGGCAGAGCACAAGGAAGAAGAAAAAACCACGGCTGTTACTGCTGTGCAGACAAGCAGGGTATGGAAGGAACAGTAGACAGGGCAGCAAGGAGAAACAACTGTGTCCACCATCACTGTGCACAGTGCAGAAGAAGAAGAACATGGGAGTGATGGAGGCAACAAGGAAGAGGAGCAGCAGCCAGAGGTTGGAGGAGTGGTGTGTGGACACAGCAGCAAGCTAGGCTGGGAAGAGGATGAGTAGAGGCAGTGGCAGCAGCAGGACCTGGTTTGTGGAGGCTGCAGGACAGGCCACCAATCTTGGCATCCTGCTGTTGAGGTGGTTCCCTTACTCTGTCTTGTCATGGACTGCAGCCCCCTTTAAAGTGTGGAATATTGCCTCCATTGGCAGGTTTTTATATAGATTGTGATAATGGGGCTTCCCATTATCTTGACTTAGCTAAAGGGGGAAACTTCCCTCTTCAGGTAAACCAAGGGTTAATAAGGTGTTGGGATTAGATTACATCATAGGTCATGTGGGTCAGCATCATAGGTCACAGGGTGAGACTTGACCAATCAAAAAGGAAAGAGGTGAGCATCTTCAGGATGCTTCCAGATGTTTCCAAGGAGAAGTTATAAAACTTCTTGCGAGGCCATGTGGCTGAGAGATAACAAAGGGATAACAAAGAGACAATAACCAAGGAACCTCCTGGAGGGGGGTTCTGCGCCAGTAGCAGGCTGCAGGCCTCGCCTCGCCTCGCCTCGCCTCCTGGCCCTTCCTCTTAGAACATCTAAGCTATGAACATCTGTGAGTACTAGAACTAGTTATCCAGTCATGTTAGGGACTTTTCTGTTATTTTGGAGCTGGCTGATCTAAAGAATGTATCTGTGCTTTCATATCTGTTCTTTTTGTAACTACTTGTAACTAAGCGTGCCTGGGAGGGGGGAGCCTCCCATGTGTGTATTGTCTTGTTCATTTGCATGCCTTGAATAAATACTTTCTGTAAGAACCCTGTTTCTCTCCTTCCCACGCCAATGCTAGATAGACTGGGGAAAAAGGGAGATCCTTAAGCTTAGGGATTGAAATGTAATGGACAGAGTCCCATTGTACTGTCCAGGTATTCAGAATTCAATGGGTGGTGGCAGCTAAGATGAATTAACAGCTAAAATTAATAACAGGATGGAATAATACATCGTAACAGGCTGGAATATACATCCCAGCCTCACATAGATGCTTTGGTAGAAGGTGTAATCAGTGGAGTAACAGGGGGAACTAAAATACAAAAAATACAAACATTTCACGGTGGTCATTAACAAATAATGCTTGGGTGGTAGCACAGACATGCTAGCATCCTGGATATTCATTGGGATGAAAAATCAAAAAGGAAAAAGGATGCTAAACTAGACTACTTTTTAGTTAAATAATAAAATGTTTAACTTGCATTTCTAAAGTAACCTCCATCTTGTTTCTTGCTTCTGTAATTCCTGCTATTTCCACTTTAATCTGCATTTTCCTCCATCATTCAGTGATAACAGTGGCCATTTCCACACCATGCTGTTATAGTACTATGATTCCACTTTCAACATCCTGTGGAGTTCTGGAGTTTGCAGTTTACTGGGGTTAAAGAGTTCTCTGGCTGAGAATTCTAAAGGCCCCTCCCTAAACTGCAAACCCCAGGATTCCATAGGATGTTGAAAGTGGGATAATAGCAGTATAGCAGTGTAGTGCCGAAATGGCAGTGTGTCACTTGTTTATCCCTAAACTCACCCTGTAAGATGAGTTTGGCTGACAGACAGTAATTGGCACAGAACTACCCATGAAGCTTTGTGACTAAGCAGAGATTTGAATCTGGGTCTCCTGCTCCAAGTTTGACCCTCTTTGCTATTACACAATACGGGTGCTTTCTGATTGTGCTCACTATACAAATGGATGTCAAGGCTGAAACAAGTTGGAGAAAACAATGCAACAATTAATATACTTAATTTATGTAATATACAAATTTGTAAAATGAACTCTCTCTCTCTCTGTATATGTATGTATGTATATATGTATGTGTATGTGTATGTATATGTATGTATGTGTGTGTGTGTGTGTGTATGTATGTATGTATGTATGTATGTATGTATGTATGTATATATATATATATATATATATATATGCTTTGCTGATGTTTGTGCTGGACCACAGTGCTACCTAAACTAACAGATGTGGTAGAGTAGCAGGTCCCCCCCTACAAACACATTGTGTGTGTGCGACCAGTACCATATTTATCTCTATTGGCTGCAATGATTTCTTTCTCTGCTAGAAGCTCTCCAGGGATTAGTAGCAGATGGCCAGCACCCTAGCACTGCTTGGAGCTGCACTGCTGTGTCAGACTAACAAACTGTTGTTTCCAGTCCTCTGGAACCCGTTCATATTAATTTATGTGCTGCATGGATGCAAAAGTATACTTCAGTATTGGAAAATACAGTACTAAGCAATTTATTTAGCAGCAATAATGTCAAGAAGATTTTTTTAATGCCAGAAAAGGTTCCCTAACCTAGATCAATTTGATCCATCTATATACACATTAAACATGAAAGATATTCCCTTTGACATCCATTAGAAATAAAAATCTCATGCAGCAAAACCATTCATTCACAAAAAGCAGCTTTTCCCTGGAAGCTCCTTCTCCGTGCTGTTCCTGTTCATTGTACATACATTATCAGGCCAAAATCTTACTGCTAAAAGCCACATATCTTGGGAGCTGGAACATAAGCAAGAAAGCTTCCCAAATTATTACACAGCGTCTTCCTCTGACATTAACATTAAACTGAGTATAATTTCTCTGTGGAGAACCTCACACAAACTTTCTGGATTAGAATTACAGCTACATATACTCTGGGATGGGAGGGGTTTACTCTGTTTCCTTGGTGGGAGTTGGAATGCAGTGGCTCAGAAGAGCAAAGGCTAGATCTTCAGGCTTCTAACTGAATGATTCCAGAGGTCAATGAAAGACATATGAGCTAATCTGTAAAACCCGAAGTATGTCCCAATGATTCGCACATAAGATTCACCAGGTGATCTATGAAAGACCATGGTTATTCAAGAAAAGTCAGAGGTTAAAAATGGACGTGTTTTATCACCTATAAATAAAAAGCGGTTTGATGGGAAGCCATTTGGAGCTGCATTCCCTTTGGAAGAAGGTTTGTTTCAACTTTCTTATGAACTTGTGCTTGTCATAAATTTCTGATTTATACTTACTGGAAAAGGCGTGCCAAACACGTCTGGCATTCCCGGCTGTCATGTGGATTCTAGAAATCTGTCTATGCAGCATCTTGTCTTTGGTTTTCGACTTGGCACAAAACAAACTCTTGTAAATAAGGAGAGATTTTGTGACATACAGCTCTTAATTTCAGATGAAGGCCTAACCACCTGACACAGTTTACCTCACATAGCAACCCTGCCCAGCAAAGAAGCCAAGTAGATGCTTGTAAGAATGTACAAGAGATTGTGGCAAGATATAGACAAATGTAGCCCAAACACTTAAATGATGCAAATAGAGATTTTAAATTTTATTAGGAGAGAAGTTAAATAAGGAGACATAGGCCATTTCCGCACTGCACTGTTATAGTGCTTTTATTCCACTTTCAATATCCTATAGAATCCCAAGGTTTGCAGTTTAAGGAGGGGCATTTAGAATTCTCAGTCAGAGAGCTCTTTGGTCTCAATAAACTACAAACCCCAGAATTCCACAGGATGTTGAAAGTGGAATAATAGCACTATAACAGTGTAGTGTAGAAATGGCCAGAGACAGAGAGGACATAACTGGAAAAGGGAGATAACCAGCTGATTTTAAAGAGATACATTTTCTCAAGGGTGGAAGAATAAAATTTAGTATACCAGTTCTTAAATATAATGTCAACAAAGAGAAATAGCAGTCATGGCAAAGTTTCTAGAATTTGTTATGAATTAAACCAGATCTTTATAGGCGCTTGCATCTTAAAAAAAGGAGGGCAGTGGGGTGTAGTGGTTTGAGCATTGGACTACAACCCTGGAGACCAGAGTTAAATTCACTGTTTGGCCATGAAAGTCTGCTGGGTGACCTTGGGTGTGTCACACACTCTCAGCCCCAGAATAGGTTCATCTTAGAGTCACCATAAGTCAGAAATGACTTGAAGGCACACAACAACAGCAACATCTTAAAAAATGAAAACATACAGGAATTAAACCTTTATTAGAGAAAAGTGCAGTGCAATTCTAAATAAACACAACAAAAATATCTTGCTATATATTATTTTCAAAATTTTAAGCCTGTGATCTAAAGAATTATGGTTATAAAATAAATTGTGATAGATGATGGCTCAGAGGTCGATGAGCAATTGATTGTGCCAGAAACAGAGCCAGTGACAGACCAAACTACCTTGTCAACACTCCCATCAGCTGAAAGACAAGCTGAGACAGAGTTGTTGCAACCAGTGCCAGAGGGAGAAGGCACCAGCGATGATTTAGAGAACTTAGATCCATCTGTGTCTCCCAGCTTCCAATCATGGAGGAGACAAAACCAAGCAGCTCAGAGGGAAGCCATTTTGGTGAGATTGAGAAAACAGAGCAATGACGAGTAACACCTGTTTCCATTGGCTATATAAGTCTCTCGGCGTGGTTTGCTGCTTGTAGCAAATTGCTACTGAAGCCCTTGTGACCTTGCTCTCTTGACCCCTTTTGGACAGACCTTCAGCATTCTGGACTTTTTTTTTTTATTTGACCTTGACTTTTGCTCAGCTCAGTGCTTCTATTGATTGTTTCCATTAGACACTCTCTGCTGCTATTGTCTTCCTTCACTTGCTGGCAGAGAGGCATGGGCTGGGAGTTCAACTCTGACATAAATAAAGGGAGATGAGGAAAAAGATGGATGGATCGATGGGTAGATGGATGGAAGGAACATAGTTATATAATTCTCTAATGAAAAACTCTATTGCCGTTATATTTATAATGTACTCTAATGGCATTATTCTATGAAACATGTAAATGAACTAGGGCAAATCTGTCTTGAATTCCCACAGACACAACGGAGCTTCCTTGCGAAGGCAAGAACATTCCTTCTGTTCCAAACTTCTTGAGCAATGTCCCATGGAAAGTGATTGATGTTTACCTCTAATGCCAGCATAGACAATGCATCAGGGGACAGGTGGGCTCAAGCCCTCTTCCCACTAGGCAGGGAATTGAAGCTATCAGAAATTGTTACCCTGTATGTTGGGGGGCCTTGGGAGGGGCGCCCAAATGGCCAAATACAAATACAAGTTGGGGGAATTTAGCTGGAGCACTCTCTTGGCTAAGTGAGAGGCAGACTAACTTTAGCAAGGATCTTTAACCCTATGTTTACAGCGGCGGGTCAGAGAGCGGCTAGACAAGGTTTTAAAGTAGCAAACAATATTTTATTAAAGACAAGAAACACGTAAGACAAAACATAAACTAACTAACTGGGAAAAAGAAACGGAGAGTTGTTTGGGAAAGGCAATACGACACCTGGTCTCGTAGTCCTGGAGGGAAGTGGGGTTCTGGGGAAGAAAGCTCAACGTGGGTAGCTGAGGGGAGTTTCCTTAGACGACCGGCAGCAAGGTGGGATGGAAGTCCAAAGTAGTCCGAAGACCGTTTGGAAATGCGGGGTTTTTATAGGGGAGTTTGTGCCTACCAGCTATGGCAAGCCAGGTGAGAACAAAGGAAATTTTGGTGCTGGACAAAGGGTTTGGCAAAAGTCAAGTTTACATGATTGGATTTACTCTTGATGACAATAGCGTGGCTGGTACGTTGATGGCCCAACATAAAGAAATGGCTTGGCTCAGAGCCGTGCAGCTATTGTGAGGTTTGCAGATGGAAGTTCCCTGAAGCTATGAGCGAGGCTTGAGTTGCTGGCCTCAATAAGGTCTGGAATGTAAAACCATTAGCGGCCGCACTCTGTCCGTGCTTGTCCGGAGAACCTCGCAAACATGTGGAGTGGGGTGGCTGGAGAAAGGTCAAGCAAAGGCCGAATTGTTTGATATCAAAATGATATCTGGGGTCCTTACCAACAATGCCATAGGTGGAGTAACAGTACCGTGATGATGTCATGCAGAAGAGTTGTTGCAGTCCCGTCCTCCTCCCATCTCCATGGCAAGATGGAAGGGTGCTGTGGAAAGGGTCTAAGATTAATAGAATCATAAAACCATAGAATTGAGAAAGACCACAAGGGTCATCGAGTCCAATCCCCTACCATGCAGGAATAAACCATCAAAGCATTGCTAACAGATGGCCATATGACGTCTGTTTAAAAACCTCCAACTGTCCACGCCTGGTCTGGGCTGGCAGCCAGGAGAAGATGAAAACACAGGTCAAAAAGTTCAGGTAGCTAAACAATTAGTCAGTTTACTTTAGAAAGAAAACAACCTTACAAATGAGAAGCATATAACAATCCCATCAATGTCCATAAATCAGCGACAGGCAATATAAACACAAGTCAAAGGCAAGAACAACAGGCAAGGGAAGCAAACAGAAGCATGCACAGGAGAAACAGTCAGTTAATTGCCAACAAAAGCTAGAGGGGAAAAGCTCAGTTCTTATGGGTTCAGAGATCAGCGCAGCTGGTGCCTGATTAATTGGTGCTTGGCATAAATTCTCTGGGAGCTACACAGGAGACCCTTTTGGTGTCTATGCTGGGTGAAGGTAGGTATGGATAGATCATTCTCTGTGTCAGAATGAGCAGGGCTCCCCGCTGGGGCTGGTACTTCTGTCTCTGGGGTGGTGGTGGTACTGTCTGCTTTGCAGATTCTGCTGTAACAGTCATATCATACGATGCAGAAATGTCCTATTGCAGAAGCAAACAGGACACCAGTGTAGATCATCTAACAATGCATGGAGTCAGATGCTCAATGAAAAGTGCCCCAATGTACATGCTAACTGCTGCTGCATTCAGGGCCAGTACAGTTTCCAAGCATTATCTAAAGGAACACAATACATTACCATCTCTGAGCAATGCTGGATTCTTCTAGACCTGCGGTTCTCACCCTGTGGGTTGTGATCCCTTTGGGGGTCGAACGACCTTTTCAAAGGGGTCGCCTAAGACCATCAGAAAATATGTATTTCCGATGGTCTTAGGTTCCATTCCCTCCTTGGTGATGGTGCGCAAGCACGAGCCACGCGCTCACGTCCCCCTGCCCCCTTTGGCGGGAGTGTGTGTGGCCACAGCATCACCACAGCAGGAGTGGTGGTGCGCAAGCGCGAGCCACATGCTCGCGTCCTCCTGCCCCCTGTTCAGGAGGGACTAAAATCGCTCCCCTTCTCTGCTACTGCGAGAACCTCCCGTCTGACGGGCCAGCTTGGGGGGCGGCAGCAGCACAGGGGGCAGGCCCCCTCCTTGCCACGGCCCCTGCCCCACTTGCCACGGAGGGGAGCGCTGCGGAAGGGCCGTGGGGCCGCAAGGCGGTGCTTTTCCGGGGGGCGAGCTGCGCCTGGTGCAAAAGACAAAGGCGCTGGGATTCCTCCCCCCCGGCCAGGGTTGACACTCTGGAAACTTTTCCCACACTGCCCCCCCAGCGGAAACGAGAGCGAAGCAGAAGCAGAGCCCAGGGGGAGGTTCTTGGAGTTTTTTCCCAGGGGAGACGCGCGGCTCCTCTTTCCTCCCTGCCTGCCCCCCCCGTTCCTGGTCAGTGAGGCGGCCTTTGCCGGGGGGGGAGGAGGCATTGTAAATAATAAATAAATAATTTTATGGTTGGGGGTCACCACAACATGAGGAACTGTATTAAACGGTCGCGGCATTAGGAAGGTTGAGAACCACTGTTCTAGACCACTTCAGACAGAGTACAGCTAATAATAAAGTTGCTAATAACTGTTGCTATATCTTTGTTTCAGGATCAGAAATGATCATGATCTGACTTAAACCAGAGTTGGTTATGTCTGGTTGTTGGCCCTTTTAACTGAGCTCACACATCAGTTCAGAAGCAGTTTTATTAGTAGTACTGTGATAACAGATCTGTCTATTAGTAATCAGATGTATAGGATAGTATCTGAGGCCAAATAATAAGACATACATAAATTCTTAAAGGAAAAGGTCCTAAAAGACATATTGTGTTTATTCTACCACATGAGGGAAGAAGGAATCGCATGGCTTATTGTCATATCATGTGTCTAGCTTTAATCTGTTAAAACTCTTATAGTGGTACTAGAAATAGAAATACAATACATCACAATCAATATAATATAATATTGCAAAATAGTACAATATATTGTGGATCTAAGGAAAGACAATAGTTTGCTAAGTCCCCCAAGTCAAAACAGAGAAGCAACCAAGAAAAAATAAAGCTTGAAGAAAATCTGTTCCGAAGTCCTGGAAGACTGCTGCTGACAAGCTGACAAGCCCTGCCTTTCATTCATTGAAACAAACCTCCTCCTGGAACAGCTGCTGAAGGGTTCTGGAATGTCTATTAGCATACAATTGAAGGAATTGTTGATGAGGAAATGGAAGGAGGCAGCACTATTGGCAGATGCAGATATCAGTGTCATGTCTGGGGTGACATGTTAAATAGGGATGGAATGGTGTTTATTTTGTGTAGAAGTACTATGAAGGACATTTGAAACAGAAAATGGGCACAGATATTATATGTTACGTGTCTCTAGTTAAGATATTTCTTTTTCCAACATATCAATTTTATAAATATTTAAGTACTATATATTCCAGATACTTATACTGCAAACATATCTTAATAAGATCCATTTATTCATATTTAATATTAAATATATTAATATTAGGGGGTTACCTGTGGCTTGTGCAGTCATTCATATACTGAACTGTTCAGTAATATGAAAAATATTTTCTTTCTGGTAGTTTCAGTGGATAAAACAATGGTCATTTCTGCACTATACCTTTATAGTGCTATTATTCCACTTTCAACATCCTGTGGATTCTGGGGTTTGCAGTTTAGGGAGGGGCATTTAGAAGTCTCAGCCACAGAACTCTTTGGCCTCAGTAAACTACAAACCCCAGAATTCCACAGGATGTTGAAAGTGGAATAATAGCACTATAACAATGTAGTGTGGAAATGGCCAAGGATATTAAAATGTAGTCAAGGCTAAGATTAAAATCCTAAACTCTGTTTCCTGAAAGTAATATTCATTGAATTCCATGGGACTTATTCAGGAACAGTCACATCTAGATTTGCACTGTAAATCTAATTTTTGTGTTAGTCAGTGCAAACTCATTTGAATGAATTTGTGTGCGGGGTAGTCAGAACTAAATCCCATTTATTTCAATATATCTACCCTAGAGAATGTTGTCTTTGGATTTAGCTCATTCCTTGAGAGCCAGCATAGTGTAGTGGTTTGAGTGTTGGACTACAACTCTGGAGAACAGGGTCTGAATACCCACATGGCCATGGAGACCCACTGGATGACCTTGGACAAGTCACATTCTCTTAGCTCCAGGGAAAGACAATGGCAAAGTCACTTTGGACAAATCTTACCCAGAAAACCCTGTGATAGATTTGCTGTAGAGTTTTCATAATTTGGAAATGACTTGGAGGCAAACAACAACAACAACAACAGAAATTGTGTTGTTCGAGTATAGGACCCAATGCTCTTCGTCATTGGCTATGCTGCCTCAGGCTGCTGAAAGCTGTACTGCAACTACATCTGGAGAGCTGCATGGGTTGAAAACTTTTATACTATTCTTTTAAAAAATCCCCATGGGAGGGATGAATCTTACCAGTGTCCCTAGTCAAATTGGAAGTTCTTTATATGGTAGTTGAAGGATTTGTATTTCCAGACTAGAATTTTTGTTAGCCCTGTACTACACTGGCAAGGCGAAAGTGCTGCATTACAGTTAGAGGCCAACTATGAACTTGAATAAAGGCTAAAAGATTTGTATTCCCATGAATGACATGCTCTTGCATTCTTCAGATAGAAACTCTTAGGCAATACTTATTTTCCTTTATAAATAGCAGTCAATTCCTTGCATATAACTGCTATGAGTAACTGTGTAGCTATGGATGTCATCATCCTTCTGGTTCCAATGGTTAAATGCTAAAGGGTTTGTATGTGGACTCCTGTGGCGATAGATTCCATTAAGAACAACTATCATGGTAGCACTTCTCTTTTGGATCAACTTTATTTATGCTATACCTTAGAAAATGATACAGCCACACTAAGTCAAAAATGCCTATATAACAGATGCTCTACTCTGTAAGCAAGTAGAAGTTCCTGAAGTTTGGCTACCTGTCTTATCAGAAACTCAGAGAGGTTTGTTTACTGACATTTACTCCAATTAGCTCAATAAGAGAACAAGAGAGAACAGCCATAAAATGTTACACGTTGCCAACACCTCCTATCTCTTTCCAATGCAAGGTATCAGTGAATTGAAGCAGCTGCTGCTTACACACCAGTGGGTGCACTGTGTCACCCAATACCATGGCAGGAATGCAGTGCCCTTAAATAGGGGAGTGACAAATTTATAGCAGCAAAGAAGAATCTCTCTCAGAGCACACACAGGCATAGAAGCACGTCTGTCAGCCAGACTAATTAAACAAATAAAAATATCACTCTGGTTCACTTGCAGTGTGAACGCAACAAATAAGATTAAGTCGCTGCTGCCTGCTGTTTTGCTTGGTAAACTTGTTTACAGCAGGCCCACAAAGGTGTTGCATCAGCTCTTCTACTCCTTCCAGTGCACTGATTCTACTGGTGTATCTTTCATAACTAGGAATTGTATTGGTCTGCTGACTGGGTTGTATGTAGGAACATGAGCATGACCAGAGATACTGGAGAAACCACCTGCTGAATGATAACTGCACTGTGTTTAAAGTAGGTATGAAGGTCCGAATCAGGAGTGGGGCCTTCCAGATGTGGTTGGACTCTCATCAGCCCAGCCAGCAAGGAGTGATAGGAATTACAGTCAACAACAAGTTCACCACTTTCGTTACACAAGAGGAGAAAGTTGACGGGAGTGTTGGGAGGAGAAAACTGTATACTCTGCCTTGGGCTTTTTGTAGAAAAGGTGGAGGATATAAATAATAAACAGTTTAAAAATCAAGATGAATGTGGAGAACTGATGAGCTGAACTGGTACATTATCTCATCGGTGGGCAAAATGTATCACCAGGCTATTTTTTTCAGACCCTTCTGGAGCCTTCACACACCACTCCACACACTCTGAGGAAAACATCATCAAGAGCATTTTGTTTTTCCTACCAAAGGCTTCCAAGATTAGCATTTTGTGTATATGTTTTGGGAGATAAGAGACTTCCTAATCCAGCCCTAGACTTAAATAAAAGCAGAACAAAACAGGAATTGAAGTTCTTCCCTTTCTGGTTTTAATTTGAACCTATATGGGGGCCTGTTGGAGCCCACAGTGGATTCTAGAGCTGAAAAATTAGCTTCAGAGAGGCTGAACTTGCCGACTCATTTTAGGCTCTCGGCAACATCATCAGAGGGGATGTCATCAAAGTGACTGCTTGTAAAAATTTTATGCAGTGTTTCAGCACAAATTTATTATTTTTTATAAAAATATCCCCGTAGTTAGATATAGCCACAAAAACATTTTTCAAAATTCCAGATTATATTTACTGTGTCAATATACCTACAACGCTAAAATTCTATGCTAATTTATTTTGTGAACCTTTTAATGTGCATGCCTCCAGTCAGAGATGTCATTATTACCCAATTAAAATCATGTAGTTTAGTTTGCACACACTATATGCACAGGCTGTTGTTTTTGTTCAGGCTGCTTTTTATATAGTCACTGATTTTGTCAAATTTTCTGGTATTTAGCTACAATATTGTGGCATGGACTGGTATGAGAGGAGGTCTGTGGAGGTGACTGTTACCCCAAAAGGTGGGTGACTCAGGGATCCACCCACAATGCCAATGCCTCTGTGGAAAGATGGGGATTCAGGATCTTTTCACCTGTGTATGCCTGTACTAATGTAGGGACACCAGCTGGAAGTTAAAAGAACATATTTATTGGGGGGGGAGAATCATAAACACGCACAAGATTCAAGCAGTCTCACAACCGTACAAGGCTAACCGAAGGAAAGGAGGGAAAATTGGATAGCAAGGATTGGATAAAATCCTACTTACTCACAAGGAAACCACTAGCATACTTATTCTGCTTCTTCCTGCCATGAGCAGGTGGGGTGTAACCTCCTTTTTGAAGTCCTCCCTATCCTTCCATGGTTTAGGGTGGGATCAAATCCTGCTTACTTGTAAGGAAGCTACCAAGAGAGATATTCTGCACTCCAAGTTTAAACCCTTAAGTACCAGTTTAAAGTCTGGCTGAAGCATTGCTGAAGCAAAGTGGGAAAGGGACTGACAGGATTGGGCTTTTGACAGGCAGGAGAGATAGAAGAGGATTGAAGACTGATGTCCATGGGAAGGAGTTGAAAGTTTAGGTGAAGCATAGCTCAGCTATGGTGGGAAAGAGAGTGACAGGATGGACCTTTGATTTTCTAGTTATTGAAGCTTAACCCTCCCGCCACACACACACCACCTCATTTTTTCTGTTAAAGTTGGCTCCCAGATTTGAGACTTGACTTAAATTATCTTGCAATGACTTGAGACTCAGCTTGAGACTTGAAGGTAGAGACTTGATACTTGACTCAAGACTTAGAGGAAAAGACTTAAATACATCACTGGGAATCTGAGAAGCAGAGTGACGGCCTATGTCCAGTGTGCTACAGACTGTCTGGCTTGGAGGCAGGGTTTAAATCCCTTTTTGTGCCCTGAAGGGGAAAGTATTAGACTCTCTGGCAGAGCAAAAAAAGGGGTCCAGAACTGGCCAATGGCCTTAGCATTAGGTGACAAAGCATTGATGGGAATCATGATAGCTTCTTAATGTCTGGGCAGGCGAGGGAACTTGGCACATGTACATGCCTGCTGCCATATGTCCCAGTGCCTACACTCCCTGTTGCTGCATCCCTGATGAAATGGATACAGTGTAGGCCTATGAGCATAACCAAACTGCTTCTCCATTTGCAAATGAGGGAGCAATGTCAGCACCTGCACGCTCCTTGCTGCCACATCCCTGTTGTTGTCACTGTTGTTGGTGTCCAGCAGCAGAGCTTCATTGATCCCAGGTTAAGAACCCCTGGATTACAGCAAAGCCTGTGATTGTGTAGACCATGAAAAACTGTGGATGGCTCCTAATGAAATGGCTGTGCCACAACATTTGGTGGTTCTGATGAGTAACCTGTAGTCAAGATAACAGGCTACCATCAGGACAGAATACGGAGAAATGGAATGGTTTCCAAGTGAGAAGGGGTCAGGCAAGGCTGCATTTTATCACCCTATCTGTTTCTTGTACAGTTAATGTATCATACCTACAGCAGGATTAGACTCATAGGAAGGAGGTGTGAAAATTGGAGGAAGGAACATCAACAGTTTAAGATATGTAGATGACATCATACTACTAGCAGAAAATAGACCTGGAACAGTTATTGAAAGGAAGGTTTACAGCTGAATCTGAAGAAAACAAATATAATGACCACAGAAGATTTACATAAGTTAGAAGCAGATGTTGAAGACATTGAAACAGTTTCAAGATTTCCCATACTTTGGTTCAGTCATTAATCAGAATGGAGGCTGCATTCAAAAAATCAGAAGAAGATTAGGACCTGGAAGGGCAGCTATGAAGAAACTAGACAAGATCCTCAAGTGTAAAGATATAACATTGAATGCTAAACTTAGGACTGTCCATGACCAATTCCACACTAGACTGTTATAGTGCTATTATTCCACTTTCAACATCCTATGGAATCCTGGGGTTTGAAGTTTAGGTTCAGGCTGGTCCGCTCCTCCCTAAACTGCAAAGCCCAAGATTCCATTGGATGTTGAAAGTGGAATAATAGCGCTATAACAGTCTAGTACAGAAAGGGCCCATGTCATCATATTTCCAATTTTCATGTACGGTTGTGAAAGCTGGACAATGATAAGAAGAAAATTGAAACGTGGTGCTGGGAAAAAGATTCTGTGGATACTGTGGACTGCTAAACAGAGAAATGAATGGGTTGTTACTGCAGTTTAGGCCTACTTGGAGATACCCCTAGATATCATTTTGATATCAATAATTTGGCTTTCTTCTACCACCCCTCTCCATGTGTTTGTGAGGCCCCTGGACAAGCAAAGAACTAGGCTCGGCCACTAATTGCTGAACATTCCATTCTCCACCCAGGCAGGCCAGAAATAGCCAGATTCTTGCTTTAGGAGACCTCTTTGCAAAAACCCTTATTATGTATGCACACTGTTTTACAAAGGACTCCCTGCCCCGAGCAGGCACCCTGGCAAGCTGAATACTCAACTGCCAAGCACTGAGCATTTGCATACTGGCTAACTCTTTGTCAATTCGGACTTAACTTAATCATGCTAAATTCTGACCTATTCCAAGCTTTGTCCCGCTCCTAAAACGCATTGTTTTCCCCAAGTATGGCATAGCCTGCAGTCACATTTCTCCCTATAAAAACCCTGATTCTGAGACCTTCCTTGGATCGCTCCCGAGTTCCATACCGCCTTGTTGCTGCTTTGCTTGGTGAGCTTCCCCTCAGCTCCACGTGCCGAAATACATCGAACCCCAGCATCACTCTCTATCTTCTTTCCGGGCTTCAGGAACAGGTTTTGTAACACCCGAATCAACTATCCCTCTGAAAATCCCGCTATCATACTCAAACCTTTATTTTCCTTAGTTATCTGTGTGGTGTATTGCTTACATTGTGTGCCTGTATTTAATAAAGATCATTCATTATTTCCAACACGGTTTGCTGCTTGACTTGGCCTGACCCTGTAAACATTGGGTTACAAGATCCTGCTACATTACCCTGCCTCTCATAGTGCCAACCAGTGCTCTTGACTAATTTCCCCCCCATCTTTTGTAATTGTAAGGTTATTTAGGTGTCCCTCCCGGGACCCCCAGTAAACAGGGTAACACGTCCTAGAGCAAATCAAGCTTGACCTGCCCCTAAAAGCCAAGACTGAGACTGACATACTTTGGACATATCATGAGAAGACATGATTCACTAGATAATGCTTTGTAAAGTAGAAGGCAGTTGGAAAAGAAGAAGACCAGATTACAGATGGATAGATTCAATCAAGGAAGCCACAGCCCTGAGCCTGCAGGACATGAGCAAGGTTGTTGATGAAGCCTCTCATTCATAGGGTCACCATGAGTCAAAAGTCCAGAGCTTTGAATAATGTCTAGAAACAGATTGGGAGCCAGTGGAGCTGTTACAATAAGGGAGTCAAATGCTCCCTGTAACCAGCTGCAGTTAACAATCTGGTTGCAGTTCTTTGACCCAGTTGAAATTTCTGAACACCCTCAAAAGCAGCCTCACTTAGAGCATGAGGATGTTACAGTAATCCAATTGGGCGGTAACTAAGGGATGTGTCACTGTTGTCACATAAGACAGGCTAAGGAATGAGCACAGATGGTACAATAGCTTTAACTGTGCAAATGTACTCCTGGCCACTGCAGAAATGTAAGCATCCAGGGAGACCTTTTTTAAACAAGGGCATTACAATTGCCAACCTTAGGCACATTGGAGCCATGCTTTGTGGGAGAAAGGCATTACACACTTCCATTACTTTTCTAGCCAGTCCCCTTCTGGACTCTGATAAGCCAGAAAGGGACAATTGAAGGGTATGCGACCCTGAGGTGATCCTATCACAGGTTTTTCTTGGCAAAATTTGTTCAGAGGGGTGTTGACTTTGCCTTCCTTCGAAGCTGAGAGAGTGTTCTTGCCCAAGGTCATCCAGTGGGTTTCCATGACTAAGCGGGGATTCAAATCCTGTTCTCCAGAGTCATCATCCACTGCTCAAACTACTATAGCATCTGTAAATTTCCCACATCTGAGGGCAGCAGGCAGGCTTATAGGATACAACTGGGTATGTGGCACCTACATCTCTGCCATTCAGGAGATAGACATAGCTGGGAGGTTCAGATTGAACAGCCAGAGAGCTACTGTCAGTGTCTACAAAGAATAGATACCTGGGCTTCTGTTTCACTTGGCCTAATAATAGGAACAAAGCAAAGAAAGAAAACAGTGCACTAGCTGAGGCAAATCCCCTCTACTTATTACTTTAATTTGTATATTTAGATGTGCATTGTTGTATGCCTCAGCAAGCTTAGCTTCAGTGTTTTCTTTCAGTCCTTATTTAGGCAGAATGAACAATGACTGCATGATTCTTCAGTTTCCGCCTGTTTTCTTTATGTATTTGAATTATAAAACTTAAGGAAAATTCATATTATTTTATGATGAGCTCCTGAGATTCCCTAGAGATTTTATAAGTGATTGCAACCAAATATAACTGTGGAAACAGTCCGTGCACATATGATCAAAATAGATGGAGTGTGCATACTGCAGCACTTTCTTGGAGGTGACTCTGCTGAAAAGTGATGCAAGAAGAGGCAGACCGAGAGCTCTGCTAGTATTCCTATTCAATCATTCCATAGGATGTCTAGTATCTTATAAATTGAGAGCTGTCAGATCAGTGATGGAGCATATACAACAATAATAACTGAAGTTATAGAAGATACACAACCATTGCTCTTTTTTCTTCTCCTCACAGCTTTATAGATCAGATCAGAATTTGGGAAAGTTTCTTTGCAGCACCATCATCCCTAGTCTGGCAGTGGATTCTGGGTGATGTGGTCTAAACCAGCAATTAGATGAACTCCAATCAATACAAAGTATGTTGAACAACATTTACATTATTTGCATACAAAGCTAAAATTGATTTTTAAAGTTAAAAACCTGTAGGTACCTGAGGTAATAGCGTTGTTCTTCTGCACACTCTCTAAAGAAGAGTAGGAGGCCCAGCACACATAATGCAATGTTTGCAGTATAACAATTCCAAGTGCATCAAGGTTCCCCAGCCCCAACCCAGACCACTTGTCCATGCTGATTTTCACTTATAAGAATTGGAGTTTATAAATACCTGGAGAGCTGCATACTCTCTGATCCGACTGTTAATGTATGCATGGCATTGGTTCTTCTTGAGTGCTACAAATGCCACAGATTCTCTGAGTTCCTGAACAGGATAGCAAATGCTTATAAGAACTACTCACCACCTTCATAATTCTTAGATCAATGTCATTATGCTCTCTTGAATGTCAGATGAGCTGAACACTTGCTCCTTATTTTGACCTGTGTCCTTTCCTTTCCCCTATTATATTTTTAGATTTTATAAAGTCTGCAATCTTATAAATATCCAGGAGTGAGCATAATAATGTCAATTAGTCTTATTTTGAAGTAGACCTGCATAGGATTGCAGTGTATCTCAAAACTTTTTTGCAAAAGTGGAATCTAAAGTATTTACTAAGTTGTTTAGACTTACTAGACTTATTAACAGAGGTGTTTTATTTTCCCTAATGTTTATTATTCTTTCTTGGCAAGTTTCAATTCTTCGTTATTTTGAACACTGCTCATTCAGCAGCTACCATGTTGAAGGTAGCATGCCTATCATAGCAGCCAAGTTAACCTCCTGGATGAGCCTTTCACAAGGCTTGTAGATTTGACTCTCAGTCTTAACAAATTCCACTAGTATGAAGTCAGTTGACATTAAGATCTTTGGACACGTTTATTTCCCATCAGGCATTAAACCATGATGTAAGCAGATTTCCAACTGATGATCGCATCCCAGAATAGCTGGGCAGTCACCTGACCTATTGCCTTTAAATGTTGACAATAAAAACTTCCTGAAGTTTCCAGTTGAATGTTGCACATTTAATTATATCTGCATAGAATTCTTGGTGTGTATGCCCTTTTCTTGATTTAGAAATATCAAACACAGAAATTGTTCTACTTCTGCACATTCTTGTTGATCACTCAAGTCCATAAAGTTCCTGAGGGAGGTGATGACATGCTAGCTATTTTTTGGCAAACCCTCAGAAAGCAGTTCGGAGACATGCTGCTTTAATTACTGCTTCCAAAAGTCATGTCAATATTTTCCTCTTGTGTGAGGAATACAATCTCCTTAAAGTACAGTGTGTGTATATGTGTGAAAAAGAGAAGCACACTTGAAGTCATACAGAAGTCACACCTAATTTTATAATTTACTTCCCTCAAGATCACTATCAAGGCTCTTCAGTGATTCTGGTTTGTAATATAACATGATCTTATATATATGTGTGGTAGAGGCTCCTTCTTTGGAGGTTTTTAAGCAGAGGGTGAATGGCCATCTGTTGGGAGTGCTTTGATGGGTGTTCCTGCATAGCAGGAAGTTGGACTGGATGGCCCCTGGGGTCTCTTCCAACTCTATGATTCTATGTTTATTCAAGGTGCATTCAGACATCTACCACTACAGCAATAGTTTATTATTTATTTGCTCAATTTATGCCCCTTTCCCTCCAATTAGCTTAAGGCTAAGGTTCTCCTTAGGGTCCCCATAAGTTGGAAGCAACTTGAAGGCATACAAGAAGAACAACAGCAGCTGCTGCCACAACAGCAACAATGAAAACAACATTTTACAACTCTCTTTTTGTCCACTTTATCTTCATAACATTCCAGTGAGGTAGCTGAGGCCAACAGAAAATGAATGGCCCATGGTCATCCAGTGAATTTCCCAGTTGAGGGAGAGCTTGCATTTGATTCTCCCAGATCTCAATTCATTCTAGTCACTAAATTGTCTCTCTCTATTTACTTTGGTAGTCTTTGATAGTGCCTACGTTGCTGGCACAACTAACCCCTGAAACTTCCTAAGAAGGATATTATTGGTTGGGCAGTCTTCCCACATTCCACTGTTGGGAAGACTGGTTTTATAGTCAAGACTGATCAATGTGTTGGAAGCAAAGAGCCATCAACACTTGTATGAAGCGATTAGTGAGAGAGAATTCTAGAGATCATGCCTGCCCTTTTGTTTCTCTGTTTCTTAATTTGATCTATGTACTCAAGCTTTTTTGCTTCCTTCCTGCCTACAGAGATCACTTCTACTCTTCTTCCAAAAATTAGTCCTTTGTCTTCCTTTGTCCAGGAAGGGAGCATCCTGGCTTCTGCCTCAGGATGGTTTACATGTACACATGGCAGCCAGCTTTATGAACACTTCCAATGAAATTTAGACACCGTATTTGCCGGTGTATAAGATGTACCAGTGTATAAGACGCACTCCATTTATACACTGGCAAATACTATTCACCAGCATATAAGACACACTGGCATATAAAACGCATCGCCTTTTCAAACAGTATTTCTTTTGGGGGGGGAGTGAGTCTTATACATCAGCAAATACAGTAATCTTCTTTTGTCTATCTACTTTCCTATCCCAAGATAGATTTCTGAAAAAACAAATGTAAGTTTTCCTTTTTTTAAGTTTATAAGAACATCCAGAATATTTTCTCCTGTTTCCTATCATAAGTTCATATTACACTGGCTATGCTGCATTCTGCTTGATATAGATACTGAATATTCCTATACAATGTTTGTGTCAAATGTGCTCCAGAATTGTTAAGCTGGACTATCCTCTTACATTATTCAGATGTTATCCCATCATTTCAACAGTATTACGTATTTGATGGGACAGAATCTAATTTTATTGTTTTTATAGATTATACAGGTATAGTTATGTTTCAAAACAATGCTGTACCTTTAAAAATGTACAGTCCTCCTTCCACATTCACAGGTTTGACCTTTGCAAAGTTGATTATTTTTGAGGCGCACACATGCTTCTGCCCCATTCTCCTCCTCCCATTCCTTTGCCTTTTGCCCAGGTGCACCTGCCTTCCTTCTCTGTACCTGGGCAAAAGGCAAAGGAATGGAAGGAGGAGCTCCACATGCAGAGAATGAAGGCACATGTGTGCCTTACCCTTCCCATTCCCTTGCATTTTGCCCAGGCGCACCTGCCTTCCTTCTCTGCACCCAAGCAAGGGAATAGGAGGAAGGCATGTGCAAACCCCCCCCCCCAATTCCCTTGCCTTCTGTCCAGGCGCAGAGAAGGAAGGCAGATGCAGCCAAGCAAAGGACAAGAGAATGGGAGAGATGCAAACATGCCTCCGCCCCATTCCCTTGTCTTCTGCCTGAGTGCAGAGAACCTGTGCCGGGGCAAAAGGCAAGGGAATCGGAGGGGCAGCATGCGGGGATTATTTGTGGTTTACCCACTTTCATGAAGATTCTGTGCCCCAAACTTTCACAAAAGTGGAGAAGTCACTGTAATAGCATTTTAATATGATGATTGTGTAATTGTGTTTTGTGTTTTTATTATCATTTTAGCTTTACTCGCTTTTAGCTCTCTTGGATCCTATGCCTGGAGAGAGCTGGCATATTAAATAAATAACATTTGCACATTTTAAAAAGTTGTCAAAAACGTTCCTGATGATAGTCACCATATGATCCCAACTGCATTGAAACCATTTGGAGTACATGGACCCTGATTTCTGGTCACTCCAGCTTGTCATCCTCTTTCCTGAGGAACAGGGTTTATTTTAATATTTTTCCCTACTGCAGAAGCCAAATGGCCAATATCAAGGAGATGTTTCTTCCTAATCCACCAGCACCATAGGTTATTTTGCATGACTACCTGGTACATTACATGAAGTAACACAAACAGCATCACCAAGACAATGGGACTGTCCCCGATCTATGATGGCAGTGTGAACCAAATCAAAATTGTCAAAATTTGTGTATTGGTGAAAGTCATGGCAAAATCTGGAGATGAAAAGCATTTTTTTTTAGATATCAGTGTACCCTGCAGATATAGTATTGTCTGTAGCAAAACAGCTGGGTCCAAAGCAGCTAGACATTATCTCCACACATATATTCTCCTTGGCCAGATGAAACAGTCAACTAATTTGCCCTAGTAATACACTAATGATATAATAATGTAATACACTAATAATAATATAATATAAGGGCGTGAAGACTGAAACATAACACTTATCATTTTAGTTGTTTATATCTTTATCTTTTTCTCATCTATTTCTTTAAGGAAATAACTTTTTTTTTAATATTAAAGTCTATATTGCCAGCTGCTCAAAAACCCTATGTTCTACTGTACATTTTATTTTCATTCCTGTGTTGTTGTTACGTGTGCCTTCGATTTGTTTCCGACTTATGGCAACCCTCGGGCGCTACGGTCATGGACTATTATCACAAGGTTTTCTTGGCAAGGTTTGTTCAGAGGGAGACCTGCCTTTGTCTTTCTCTGAGGCTGAGAGAGTATGACTTGCCCAAGGTCACCCACTGGGCTTTCATGGCTGAGCACGGATTTGAACCCTGGTCTCCAGAGTCATAATCTTACCTTCAAACTACTGTGGGTCAGTCTAGATGACCTCTGGATATGAGGGAAGAGCAGTTAATTTTCTCTGCAATTGAAATCTCTCTCTGTGTATGAAAGGAATACAATGGTACTCTGTGAGACAGAATGTTAGGGAGGATGGAATGTGCCTCGCTATCCTTCCTTTATTTTGCAACATTTGTAAGATTACGCTGGAGAATGGTGGGAACCATTTGTATCTGTCAGTTTCTTTTCTTGACCATGTGATGTATTTGTACTAGAGATGTATAAATTCCTGTGAACATGAAGAGGCGGGGCCCAGACTTTTGAGAAAGGATCTCACTGGGACATTGTGCACAATAAATCTTTTTTCTAAAACCGTGGGTCTCTATCTCAGTTCCGCTACAAAACCATTACACCACACTGCCCCTCATACTGCACAAAAATATATGCAGCTGTATGGTAGAAAAATGCCTGTTGAGGAATATAAAGTAAGTTGTTGCTGATATAAACTATAAACCATTACTGCTGCTGCAGACTAACTTAAGTGGATCTTTCCTTTAGCCCTCCTAGGCCATGTCTGCACTACACTATTATAATGCTATTATTCCACATTCAACATCCTGTGGAATCCTGGGGTTTGTAGTTTAGGGAAGGCTATTTAGAATTCTCAGCCAGAGAGCTCTTTGGCCCCAGTAAACTACAAACCCCAGAATTCCACAGGATGTTGAAAGTGGAATAATAAAAGAATGGTATACTATACATGGTAACAGCAGCAAGAATTTTATATGCTAAATACTGGAAAATGAATAAAGTTCCAGAAATAGAGGAGTGGCTTATTAAAGTTCAAGAATATGTAACTTTAGATAGCTTATCAAGAGCGATGAGAGGAGAAAAAAGAGGAAACAAAAAGACTGAAATGATAGAAATTAAGAGATATATTGAGGAAAACTGGGAAAAGATCTGTAACGGGTAATGAAAGAACTCGGGTAAGGTATAAGGTAGTAAAGACAGGAGAGCGAAAGGTACATTTAAAATATGGTTAATGGGGAAGATAAATGTTTGACGAGAATGATTCTAACGTAATGTAAAAAACTGAGTCAAAGAAAGTAGGAAGTGAAAGAGATAATGAGAAACAGGGAATATTTCTTTCTATTGTTTGTGTGAAGAATTTAAGGTAATTGATAATGTAAATATTGTAATTTGTTAAGATGTTTGTAACTTGTTGTTAATCTTAATAAAAATATATAGTAAAAATAAATAAATAAATAAATTCTTTATCCATTAAAAAAAGGAGAAAAAAAAAGAAAGTGGAATAATAGCACTATAACAGTGTAAAACTGCAAGCCCCAGAATTCCATAGGATGTTACAACGGGAGTAATAGCACTATCACAGCGTAGTGCGGAAAGGCCGCAGGTGATAAGAAGCGACACACTCAGGTTGGCAAATAATATCAGCATCGCTCTTAAAAGAGCGGGAGTTTGCTTGCTTGGGCTTGGCTCGCGTACTACAACTCCCGGCACGCACTTCCCGGCACCTTGAGGCCAAGGGGAGGGGCGCGTGGGAGGAAGAAGGGAGCCCGGGTTGAAGGCAAACATTAAAGGCCAGCAGCCCCGGCCGGGCGACGGCAAGAGACCAGGGAGAAACCTTCTCAGAGGCGCCCCTGCGTATGGAGACGCGCGCCCCATTTTGGGGGGAAGCCTCGCCCTTCAGGCCGCGTTTCTGTCGCGTCCTCCTTCCCCTGGGAGGGTGTGGGCGTCGTGCATAAACCCGTCGCCCTAAAAAGAGGCGAGGCATCTTTGAATAGTTTTGTGTCTTTAGAGAGAGAGGGGCCAATGTAGAAATAATCACTGGAAATTAAATCCGTCGCCTGGGTGTGGCGGACTGTCCAGGTGTACCTGCTGAAGTCAGTTTACGAGAGAGTTTCTTGTTTTTATCAAAAGGTTTCTCTTGGCCTGAAGCGGCCGAAAAGTGCGGGGCGGGAGACGTGGTGAAATCTAGGGCCATTTCCGCACTGGCCTGTTATAGCGCGATGATTCCACTTTCAACCTCCTCTGGAATCCTGGCCCGGCCCCTCCCGAAACTGCAAACCCCAGGATTCCAGAGGAGGTCAGGCCAGTGTGGAAATCAGCTATGAGGCGTCGGGAAGGGGGTGCTAGACTGGAAAATCCATTTAAAAAGTCTTTTTCGTCTGTGTTGGGGTGGGGGAAGTTGTGTTTGATTGCACAGCCTTCCGAAGTCCCGATCTGGCCCTCCACCCTCTTGCAGTTGCCCTTCTATGGTGGAAAATGTCGTCTGAAGATGTGTTCCTTTCTCTGGCCATTTTGCACTACACTGTTATAGTGCTATTATTCTACTGTTGACCTCCTCTGGAATCCTGGGGTTTGCAGTTTAGGGAGGGACCTTTGGAATTCTCAGCCAGAGAGCTCTTTGGCCTCAGTAAACTACAAACCCCAGAATCCCATAGGATGTTGAAAATGGAATAATAGCACTATAACAGTGTAGTGCAGAAATGGCCTCACTCCTTGCCATGCTCACTCTTGTTTCAAGCCAAACACCTAAATGGCTCTCCACCCTTGCAGTTTACCTAGAATAACTAAACAACCAGTAGTTTGCCGTTCTCTCTTCCCCAAATGTTTGATCTCAGAGAGGCTAACTTCCCTAGGGCACATGAACAGGGTTGAGCTATGAAACATTTTTTATTTTATTTTTTAAAAAAGGATGATCGGGCATTTTAAATTGTTCATACGCGACAGCTGATCATTTTGCATTTTTAGGACAGAATCTGTGCCAATAATTTCAATAAAAGCCTGAAGTGGATGTGCAGTTTCGGATCAGCCTAGATGATCTCTGGGTGTGAGGGAAGAGCAGTTAATTTTCCCTCTCTGTGTATGAAAGGAATACAATGGTACTCTGTGAGACAGAATGTTAGAGTGGATAGAATGTGCCACCCTATGCTTCCTTTACTTTGCAACATTAGTAAGATTACGCATGAGAATGGCAGGAACCATTTATATGTGTCAGTTTCTTTTCTTGACCATGTGATGTATTTGTACTGGAGATGTATAAATTCCTGTGAACATGAGGAGGCGGGGCCCAGACTTTTGAGAAAGGATCTCACTGGGACATTGTGCACAATAAACATTTACTTTTTTTAACCAAAAGGGTCTGATCTTTGACTACCCACTTTAAGCACTTGAAGGAAAGTTTGTTCCATAAAGGAACAGAGGTTGTTTATAAACAGGGATAAGGAGACTGTATGTAGTTTGGACTGTTGGACACAGAAGTGGGAGAAGAGTGGTAGTAGATACCAGATGCTGAGGAATGCGGAGGGAATGTTATCCTTCCCTGGCTCAGTTATCAATACTCAAAGTTTTATTTTAATTGCAGGGACTGGTGACCACACTTTCTGAGACACAAATTTGGAAGATTATGAAAAGAAAATGGCCGACGGTGTAGAGGTATGGTATTACTGAAAGTTCATATTATAGTGTATACTACTTTAAAGCAGCAGTTGTATGTCCACTTAGCTTGGAATACAATTCAGTTTAACGACACTAACTTTGGAGATTTTTCAGTAAGGCATAGCCGTCTCCTGTGAAGTGTACTCTTGTCATGAGAGTTCATGCCATTAAAATGTGTTGGTTTGAAGCTGTCACAAGAATCTTGGTGGTTTATCTGTGTAGTGCTGTACTGTAAAACTTGTTCTTTTTAAAACAATATGTTCACAAAGTTACTAGCAAACAAAAAAAAAATGTTACTATTAAATTTGTCTGCCTGCCCATGTTGAATGGCTGTGGACTAAGTGTGTCTGAGAGAGGGGGGAAAACCAATTACACATCTTAGCTGTCTAGTACTGTGTTAATAAGGAGGAGAGATGTCAAGTTTTCAAAACTCTTCAAAGCCTGGATTAATTAATGTGATTGGATGAATTTACCTTCAGATGCTGAATTTGAGAACTGAAAAGGAAATATACATGTTTCTTAATTGCAAGCACAGCTTTCTCGTTGATTTAGAGCACAGTCCCAATTGACAAGGGGCCATCTGAGCTAATGCTAGGCCAGCTGCAGTTCTGCTGAATCCAAACCCCTTCCAACCTAAGGATGTTGAAATTTACTTAGGAGTATGTTTGTGTCTCTAGGCCTGATGAGATCTAGTTCTAGCTGAAACAGCTCCTCTCCTTTTTCATGCCCCCCACACTGTTGGGCCTTCTGCCAGCAGTTCTTATCCAGCAGAGAGTTCTTCTTGCAGATGGCTCTTTGAATTCAACTAATGGAAGAGCAGGCAAGCTTATAGACAGAAGGAAATTTCTGCTGACAGAAGAGACATGTGCCTAATCCTAAACACCATACATCAATACATCTTGATTTAGGATTGTACTATGTAAATATTTCTTTTGCCTCAAAGCACAAGACAGTGGTGGTATATTGTGTGTGTCTAAGCTGGAAATATATCTGATGATTCAATATCTTTATTTCTAGACTAAGGTGAAAATACCTTTTGGAAGCAATCATCTAGATGCTGTTTTTAATGTTCCTGACAATATGCTACCATACGCTATGGTTCTTACTCATGGAGCATCTGGTGATATGAATTTCTCTCACCTCGTATCTTTGGCCAAGCACCTTGCATCTCATGGATTTCTGTGCCTGCGATTCACATGCAAAAGCCTTAACATCATCCACAGGACTAAAGCATATAAGGCAGTTGTGGTATGAAAGACCGAGTTCCTTTTTTAGTTCAAGGAGAAAAAAAAATTGAAAGTTCATTATATAACCCTAAAATTGCTTAGAGTCTAGCCCATACGTTCAATTGACATCTCAGTGTTTTATATATGTTGAATGGGATATGTATCCCCCAAATAAACCTTTTATTCTACAAGATAGTTGCATTGTAAGCATTTCCTTTTCTGTGTTACATCTGCCTGCCCTCTTGCTCATTAATGTCTACCAGATTAACTATATTTTGGTCTGCAGATTTTTTAACAGGTCACATATTTTTCTTAGCTAAACTAGCTTGTACTGCTTACAAATTTGTGCTGTTTACTAATAATTCACAGAATACTTTCCCAGTCTTAAAATAAATTGTTGAAACTATTTAAAAATTCTTTTTTAAAGGAGTATTTGAGATCATCAAGTGCCTACAAACTTTCTGGCATTTTTCTTGGAGGTAAGAAAACATGATGATGCTGTATAAATAAATAAGGAAATAATATTTCACACTGGAAATTGAGAAACAGTTTTGACTCAGGGAAGAACATTTATATTCCAGAAATCTTGAACAACATTTCACTATAATCAGTTTGTCCTACTTCATAGGGTTGCTGTGAAGATAAACTTGGCATTTTAGGGAGAACCATGTATGCAACTTTGAATTCCTTGGAAGAAAGATGGCATGCAATTTTTCTTTTTAAAAAGAGGGCTGTTTTAAGAGAAGGATTTAGGTCAGTGCTATGTAGCATCAAAAAATAATTTACCAGTTTGTTTTCACAGACCAAAATAAGTTGTTTGTCCCAAACTTTAATTGCAGAACAGTAACCTTTATTGCTCTAATCCAGGATGGGCAACTACCTAAGTTGAGGAGGGAGCTCACACTGGATCTTGGAAGAGCATACTCCATGTTTAGTCTTTATTATTTTTTAAAAAAATTAAAGGATTACTCAAAATTCCTTGGAAGTGGAGCTGAAAGGCAATTCCACCTTGTTTCCTCCCTGTTTGAGGCCTAAGAGAGGCTTTTTTTAAACCAGGAAGTAAAGTTCCTGATTTGGATACTAGTCAAAGGGAACAGGAACAAGAAATGAGATGAAATAGCCCTTTCAAAAGGGTGGAAGTATCTTTTTAAAAACATTAAATAAAACTGGAGAGGGGCTTGCGTCCTCAAAAAAATGGTCTGGATGTTGCATTTGCCCTATAGCACTTTCTTTACCCTTTTCTCTAAACAGTATAATATATTGCTGTTTAGTTTGAGCAAAAATGTGACTTTTTTTGAGAAGAATATGTAAAAAGCCTGTCTTCTTGCTCCCTGACTCTGAATGGAATATAGGTCGTTCGATGGGTTCCCGGGCTGCTGCCTCTGTCACGCATCAAGCTGACCAAGACAATGATAGCTTCATTCAAGGCCTGATATGTTTGTCTTACCCACTTCATCGACCAAAGCTTCAGACAAAACTTCGGGATGAAGATTTATTGTTCATTAAGTCCCCTGTGCTATTTGTGTCTGGAACTGCAGATGAAATGTGTGATCAAGTGAGTAATTAGGTGCACTGAATGTGGAGGAAATAATAGCCTTACTTAAATATGTAGCAATTATGATAAAATCCATTTATATACATACATACATACACACACACACACACAGAGAGAGAGAGAGAGAGAGTTGAAGGGAGTTTCAGGCAAGAGGGTCTCCATTGCTGAGTATGTGTGTGTCTGCCTTTAAGTTGCCTTTTGATTTATGGTGAGCCCCTGAATTTCATAGGGTTTTCTTAGGCAAGGGGCACTTAGAGGTGGTTTTGCAAGGTCCTTCCTCTGAAATACAGCCCACAGCACCTGGTATTCATTGGTGGTCTCCCATCCAAGTATTAACCAGAGCTGATCCTATTTAGCTTCCAAGATCAGGCAGGATCTGGTGCCTTTAGGATATTTAGGCTGCATTGTTGATTACTATATTCTCTATTAATTTGAAGATGAGCATTGCTGATTACCATCCTCAAATTAATAGAGGCTCCACCTTTTTTGTGCCTCTGTTTTTTTTTCTTAGTAGTGATTCACTTGTGTTTCATTTACATGTGTTTGATTCACATCTTCCCCTGTGCACTTGCCAAGTTTGGTTGAAAACAAAACATGGCTGCAAATTTTAGAATTTTGGCTTTAGAAGTACGTTTTTGCTTATCTCTACTATAGGTCATATAAACCTTTGTTAGTTTTAAGCTCACCATATATTCCTGGAACAGGATAATTTTTACCAGTTTGTTAGTTCTGGATCTTCTGGCTAAGATCAAGTATATTTATTTGAGCTATCTGACCTCTCTTTCATGGTGTTAAATGTGGTTGCATGGCTCTTTCACTCCATCTTATCCTTCGTAATAACACTGTGAGTTATGTTTGGCTGAGATGTTACTTTGCTGCTGATAATAGATTTGAAATATTACTGTCTTTGTTTTACTGTCCTCTGTCCCTGTCCCCACTTGACCAAGAAGGGGAATGGCCTCTGCCTGCATTAATGTCACGCTAGACCATCTTAACTGACAACCGCAGTAACATCTCAGACAAAATTTCGGCCTGTGACTCTTAACACTGTCACTTTTCTTCTCTTTTCTTCATTTTCTTCTTCTATGAATTTTAACATATTTGCTTGATGAAGAAGCCAATGAAATTTCAAAGGCTTGCACAATTTATGCATTTTGTCCTTTTTTGGTTGGCTCAGTAAAGGTATCATTGTTCTGCGGATTCTGGACTTTGTTGTTAAGCTGAGTTAGCATCATCCAGTGGAAATTTTCCTCTGGTTTCCCCACCAGAATGTATGTTTAACTTGAACCATAGAAACATGGTATTTCAGCTTTCTGGTGTTAGGAGTTTTGTTGCTGTTCTGAGGCTATCCAGATGTTACTGAGTTGAAATGCCAGCATTCTTTACCATAAGCTATGCTGGCTAGAGCTAGTGGAGGTTCCAGTCCAAATATATCTGGAGGACCATCTGATTCTCACATCGGCTCTGGAGGTATTGACCTGCGACCCCTTCAGCCCTATCCAGCACAACTAGTGATAAGGGATTGTTGGGACTGTTGTTGAAACCATCTGGAGGGACAAAGTTTCCTATTACACTATGCTGTTTTCAGAGTTATTGATCACTTTATTCAAGTAATATTAATTACTACTGGAACCAAATTCTTAAATATTTTGTTCCTTCATTTTAATAGCGGCTCTTGGAGAGTGTTGCAGTCAAAATGAAAGCACCTAAGAAAATCCACTGGATTGCAAAAGCAAACCACAGCATGGCAGTGAAAGGACGAACTACAGATGACATCCTATTGGAAGTAAACAAGGAGGTTTTATCTTGGATCAGAGAAATCATTGGGTAGGAACTCATACTACTGCCAACTTCTAATCAGCATTTTAGCTTCACGTAAGGCTGGTTAGTAACACTCTTTTATAGGAGTAAAATGTTTTCATAATCACAAAAATAATATATAAGTAAAAAAAGGCATCTTCTGTAATTCTGTTGTAGAATATGTTTTGTTTTAAATATTTTCTTTTTGTCTTGTCAATGTATGGAAATAAATAAATTTTGATTTTTAGCAAAGCTCTTCCAATATTGTATTTTATACATTTTGCATCATACATAGCACCTTTTCAATTGTTTTTTTTAAAAGTGGAACTTCACAAGGCTCATTTTCTTTGTGTGGCATTTCTTGTTGGAAGTGGATAGAAAAGCAGCACCATCGACTACATTTGTTAGGATATAATGAACTGCATGCTTAATTGAGTAGCTTTATGATAACTTTACTATGTTAAAGGTGTTTAAAATTGAATCTGTATCAGTACAATGTAACATGACACTGGAAACAATTCGTGTTTCAGAAGAACTAACAAGCTTGAGCTTAGATTAACATACGGTATCATCACATGTATGTAGCAAAAAAAAAGAGAGTTGAAATAATGAAGTGTGTTAGAGTAATATTGTGTGAGAAATGGAAATGAAAACAGCTTTTGTTGTGAGTCATTGTTAATAGTTTCTTAGGGCCTCCAGCCATAATATCCCATGCCTTTTCTCTTTCTACCATAATTTTTCTTAAAAAAAATTAACAAGTACATATAAAAGTAACTTACAGCTCAACTGGGGAAGCATTTCAGTGGTGCAGTTAATCATCATATGTTCCCAACTCCCATACACATATAATCTGGGAAAGGTTAATTAATTTTGAAAAGCAGTAGAGCTATGTTATGTGCAAATTAGATTAATGGCAGAATTGGGAGTCTGGAAAACTCCTGGCCCAGTCTGCCTAAACTCAATGGATATATGTACTGTTCAGGCACACACAAGGATTTAAATAGTGTGGGCAAATAAGGGATTAGAGGACAAAGTATTTAATATAACTACAGTATGCGCATACAGACCTAGTATACCAAAAGGACCTGGGCATGCTATTTTGCAGGGGGAGGGAGCTAACAAGTGGAAACACTGAAATGAGTGATCCTTCATTTTGGAAGGACTACATCACATGCTTTTCCCAGCAAAGAATAGGAGGACATCCTGATGTGGGTTGCTCCTCCCACTTGATCTGGTAGGCGGAGACTAACCAAACTTGACTGGGTGTCCAGCAGGGAGGCAACCATTTCAGAGCTATCCAGTCATCTGGAACAGTGGAGAACCCCAAAAAGTAGAACATAGAAAAGGACAAGGAAGGTGGCTCTGGAATAGGATGCTATCCAGCATCCCAGGACTGGAGAAAAACTTTTAGACAGAGGCAGCTCTATACAAAGAAAACAAGCAATAAAGCTTCACAAATGTAGGGAAAAATGTCTTTGCATGGATCTTCAAAATGATATTTTTTCTTTGTTTTTTAAAAAAATGAAATGACTAGACCTGTTAATGATTTAGTGGTTTGGTAACCCTCTTGTCTGCAGTCCTTAGGAAAGGGTCTCTCTTTGAACAGCTGCTTCAAAAGAATACTGTGTTAAGTAAGCTTAGTATAAATCCTGCTAATCAGCTTGCTTGAGAATTGTTGGCACAGTTCAGTAATACTGTAGCCAATTATTTTAACATTTATTTAAAAGGATTACAGCTGTATATTTTTTGTCTTGTTAGCTCTATCAAAAGCAATACTACATCAGAGACTGCAGTATTGTATTCCACATCTTCATTGCACAGATGTAATGTATTGTACAAAATGGGCAGAATCCAACAAAGGAACAGATCCACAGATCTGTGGATCCACAGATCTGTGGATCCACAGATCTCCTGCAATCTGACATAAAAGTGCTGTTGAAAGAGATGCCATGTCTGGCTTCCCCAAGCAATTGACTTTCATGCATGATCTCTGTTGTTTCTATTGTCTGGAGATAGGATGAAGTCCACTGCTGTTCAACACATTCTGCTCGTACTACCTTGACACAGTGCAAAGTAACACTACTTGAAAATTGTGGGTCCAGTGGTTTCCGATCTTGGGTCACCATTTCTTGTTGTAACACATTTCCCAGAATCTGTTAACCATGCTTACTGGAACTCTTGGGAGTTGTAATCCAACAATATCAAGGAACTCCAAGTTCATGAACCACCGACATGCATCTCACTTTAGAAATTACCCTTTCTGTGGTGTTCTCCTCTGCCTAACTGGCGATTTGCTGTTATCAAGGGAGGCATCTATGAATCAAACAGTAAATACACTGACTTCTACTGTACTTCCCTAGGCAGGAAGAGGCATGAATAGAAGCAAATTTTCAAAGTGTACAGTAAAACTATTTTTAAAATCAGTGGTTATTTTTGTATGTAGTTTTGAACTGATGCATCACAAATGTAAATTATCTTTGTTAGATGCCACCTGCATCTATTTTGTCCAAGTAAAACTGGAGCAAGTTAAAGAAAGCCTGTTCAGACTTTTTTTTTCCGGCAACAAATACAAGACTGTTAGGCATTCCAAACCTCCTTTCCTCTTCAACGTGAAAAGAAAGCATTTAATAAGTTAATTTATACTGTGTATACTGTACATGTATGGAATTATCCTTGTCACCTTATTTGAAATCTCAAATTTTCCTGGGTTTATCATTTTAAACATCACAGAATTTTATGAATGGACTTCCATAAATTTTGTGATGAAGAAATGGGTAACACAAAAGCCGACATGCTGAGAATTCTCCCAAAACATAATGACTAAACAAGCTTTTATTGTTTGTACATACTTCAGTGGTACTGCAAACAATTATAGGAATACAGATACTGATTGGTGAATGTTTATTGAATGTGAAGGTTAATAGAAAAAACAGAATAAAATAAATAAAAATAGAAAAATATCAAAGCTTGTCTTTGAATAAAAATGCCCACATCTTTATGGAAAGAATATTTATTTATTTTTTTTAAAAATGTATAAAACCAATGCTGTAATACTGTACAATAGAAGGTACTCGGGCTATTAAATACCTCACCTTTTTATTATCCTCCAAAGACAACTAAAAATCAAAGACTGGCAAATGTTTCAAACAACAATTTTCTTTCTTCCAATTAAAGTTCCTCTTTAACCTGTAAGGACAAAGAAAACTTAGCTGTTCATGGTTCCACTATTGAGATAGTCCTGATTAATTTTACTTTACCTATGTTATGCTCAGCTATTCTGTTATGCAAACCCCTTTTACTGTATAGGTTCTGTACAGATGGACAAAATTGTGATCAGTAAGATCTTTGTGCTCTCTGATGGCCTGAAACTATTCCATACTCCTAGAATGTATCATATTTAGTTGGATGGGTATAGAAAGGATTTATTTGTGCATTTTAATTTCACTGGAGCAGGTGAGTTCATATTTGAGGCCTGCCTGGAAAAAATTTGGGGACTTCAGAAATGCTTCTGCTTGTGCAAGACTAATACTGCTTTGGAAATGCTTTCTCAGTCATATGTTTGTAAACAGATTTATCACTCCTCCACAGTCCTACTCTACCCCTTTATTGTGCAGTGGATGTGACCTTGACTTCTCTAGCTCTATGTTAGGAGAGTGCAAGGCTTACCAGGTTCTGCCAAGCTGATAAAAGGCTCAGGCACGACCCTGTTAGTGAACTGCATGTTGGATGTCTGAGAACAAGCCTAGCTAAATAAGGGGGAGCTTCTCACCAGACAGTAGGCTACCACACAATGAACTGGCCACAGCAACTATGAATATGATGGTAGTGTGAAATATTTATCATTTGCATTCATAGAAGGAGCGCCTGAGGACATTACACTGGTAGAGCATATGTCTCTGCCAGGGTGCTTACAGGAGATAATAGAAGCTAATTCTTCTGTCTGTCTGTTTCCCCTAGTTTGCAAGAACAGCTGAGGGTGCTTTCAGTCACAGCTTTCTCTGTCTGTTCACTGATTTGCTGCAGGGGTACACCTAGGGTCATTCTTGGTTAAAGGTACTCCTACCTCCCTAGCTGTTTGAGAGTAGCCATTACTAAGGACTACTACCTCTGGCTATTAGTATGGGTTGTTCCTCCTGCAAGGTAAGAAAAAATATATATGTAGGTGTAAACACACGACCACAACCATCCATCACAATGTTGGCGAGTATGTGTGCCAATGAATTATAGATCCTCAAGGTATCAATTTAAAAAAGTAAGCAGCCTATGTTTCTTTTTATCTGGTATGGTCTCCATCTGTGGCTTAAAGTTGTCTAAAGGCCCTCCAGCTCCTGATGCCATATCTAGGAATGGTGAGATCTCTTGTCTCTCCTGAATATTATGGCCTGTTTCACCTTCCTTATTCCCAACCTTCTCATCCACATTTGAGGGTATAGGGATGGGTGCCACAAAGTACAGAGACAAAGAAAACACACAGTGATTTCAGAGACATGTGTGTGTTGATATCATTTTCTTCTGTCCCAAATCTGATTCCTGGTTTAGTGGAGAGGAAGGCTTTGGGAAACACCACACCTCTCTATCAAAAACTGGAGGTGCCTTTGGAGGCTGGGAGAGAGAAAGTGGTTATTCCTATATGGGATCCCTCTTTTAGATGTTTGGGATATCCAGTCTACAGAACAGCAAATCACAGCATCATTGTCTTTAAATGCAGCACTTCCTTTTACTCTTATAAATTTACATATATAGAGTAATGTAAGGGGAACCAAAGGGTCACTCAAGGCCTCTTCTGGGGGAAGACTCAACATGCTCCCTGCCCCTGGTAACCCCAAGCAGTGAGAATCCAACCTGCCACACTTCTCCTTCTTGAACATGCTAGAGAAGGATGTAAAGGTGGGAATGACTACTCCATTTTGATTTTTTTTTAAAGTTGTGCAGATTCCAACAGATCTCATTTCTTGCATCATATATTCAGAAGATGTCACAGTAACTTTCCTCGTAGGTTGCTCTGACCCAGTTTTTGACTAGCAACAATCTGGTTTGAATGCAACTGAACAACCTCATCCATTAAGGTGATCTTTGAAAGCAACACACTGTGACTTTGACTTCAATTTGCCTCTCTTTTTTTGAAGTTCTTCAAATAAATCCAAGAGCTGAATAGCACACGTTTGGTCATCAAGGAAGCAAGCACAGTAATATTTATAAGTAAAACATATGGTTGGAAAGAATATTTTTTACAAAGCTTTAGACTGGCTTGTTCACATGCCAGGATTTTGTGAATATATAAGCATTTCATAAGTAGTGGCTCTTCCTATTTGCCTTCAAATTGACTCTTCTCTTATAGATATCCTATTATAGCATTTTCCTGGCAAGATTTTTTTAAAGAAGGGATGAGAGAGTGTCACTTGCCCAAGGCTACCCAATGGGTTTCCATGGATAAGCAAGGATTTGAACTATCTCCCAGAATCCTAGTCCAGCACTCAAACAAGTATAGCATGCTGGCCCTCACATAAGCAGTACAGATACAGGATTCAGTCTCCTGAGAACCTCATCTTTGATGCTTTGTTGCAAGGAAAAGCTTAATCCTTCTGGCTGCAAAGATATGCTTGAAAGTTCAAAAGCCAGAATAAAATTTCCATTAGCTGAGATGGAGCAAAGAAGTCAAGGCTTTAGTATTCCATGACTACCAACACTAGAATAAATTATGCAGATTGGAAAGGATTGCAGAATCATGCAAAATGTGTTACTCAGTTTTTCCTCCAGAAGTATGGCTTTTACAGGTGGCAGGATCTAAACTACCTTAGCATAGCATTCTGGCAAATATATGGAATACAGGTAGTCTTGGTTTCTGTGAAAGTGCAACTCATGACTTTTCCTGCTGCCATATCACAGTGACTTAGCAGGATTTAACCACTTCCAAACATTGCTACTAGTATTCTACTGCAGCACTCAGCATTACGAAAATCTCCTTCTTTCTCTCCTCAAATATGAGAAAGCAGCAAGGGATTACAGTATGGCACCAGTAACAAAATCTACATCCCATATTTTAGAATCTATATGTGCGGGTTATACAGTGTTCCTACTAGATCAAATATAATTGATCAGGACTCTCAACAAACAATTCCTAAAATGTTAACTTCTACATACTGTACCTTTTTTCTGTGGCAGCTACAAGGGAAGAGGTCATCATCAGGCTGTTCCACTTTTTCCATACCATCTCTAACTTTGGGCTCACTCACTTGTAATTTGGAATACTCCTAGTTTAAAATAAAACCACTTTTTATTTTATGCTTTCAAGCTTGACAGTCTCAGATGGAAAAATCTGTAGCCAACAAATTGACCAGTGCTCCAAGTAACCCCCTGGAGAACACGAGATTCAGTATCACAAGTACTGTAACCTGATACAGTCTGCATCTGGTGACTTGCTGAAATATCAATATCTCCGTGTTAATGCAGAGACATTTTCAGCTGTGTTTCGGGAGGGGCTTTCTAAAGCTGGGTTCTTTGATGTCTGCTGATGTCTGCTTTGAGGAACATATCCTTCTATGTTAGAATGGGATTTGGGGAAACTGGTATGCATCTTTAGCAAAATGCCAGCTTGATTTTGTAGGTCATACTTTTCACACAGTGCTTATTTGCAGGCCTTGATTATTAAAAATAATAAGTAGCATGTCTTTAAAGACTGCCCCTCAATCTAAGGCAAATGCTTTAGTAGTATTTAAAAATATTACAGTACCCAATTTATATTTGTATGTGTTTGTGTGTATAATATTAATATTACAGTAAAGAGAGACACACAGGGAGAGAGAGAGAGAAAGAAATTAGAGTGTAAAGGTAAATTTACAATGTAACGAAAAAAAAGTCAAATGAATTCACTTACTATCTAATTCAGTTATCTTGCTCATATTTTCAGACTGGGGCAATAACCATAATTATGGCAGATATATAGTCCCTTAACCTCCTGGGAGGAGAGGAAGTATTCACTGTAAATTGAATGAGTGAACAAATGAAGATGCTGGACAGACATGCTTCCTCCTTATCAGTGAAATCTCTGCTAGTGAGGACCACAGTTCTCAGTGTTAATGACAGGCAGTTTGTATTATCCTCTCAGCCACAATATAGTTGCTGAAGTGCTCTATTCTTCCTCTTAGGATGGGATGACAATCCTAATATGAGCCTGCCTAAGGGTCAAAATCCTCAGAGGAGAGGTTTCATTTGGCTTCCACCACCATTGCAGGCACATTTGGTGACCAGAAAGCAGAGATCTTTGTCAACATTTGCTCCGAGGCTGTGGAGTTACCTCTATTGTGATGTTAGGTAGGCCTTCTTTCTGCTCTCTTTCCAAGGGAAGGCAATACTCAGGGCTTCAAATGTTAAATGGCCATTGCAAAGATCTTTTAATCAGAGTGTGCTGTATCATTTATTCTCATTATTCTGTTTTAATTGTTTTTTTTTAAATCTTTGTATTATGCCTTATTTTAAATGTATTCTGTTTTAACATATATTGTAAGCCCCATTGGGTCCTACATTTGGAGAAAGATGTAATTGAAAATAACATAAAAATAGCATAAAATGAATAATTTAGAAAGGAAAATTAGCTTGCTCATCCTCTTCTTTTTTTAAAAAAACAGCACTGATCAGTTATTGAGGTAGCCCTTTAGAGACCTAGCTTGGAAATAAAGATGTGACTGAGTTCAACATTATTTCATTTTTAAAAAGAAGATTATATTAGCATCATATTTGATAAGAGTAGCTTAGCACATAAAAGTCTTGGATTCCAAGACTGTATGTGCTAAATCACATAATCAAAAGAATTGAGTTTCCTCAGTTCTCTGTCATCAGAGCTGTTTTTAAAGAGACAGCCATATTAGTGGTTACAGCCTAACAAGGAAAAACTGAGAAAGGAGGGAAGGAATGTAGCAGCACTTTTAAGACTGATTGATTTCAGCAGGAGCTTTCATGGACTGTAATCCTTCAGATGCACAAATGGAGTTAATATTAAAGCCATAGGTATATTAGCAGTTACATTGTTGTCAGGGAGTGGATCAGAGTGAGAATATGCCATTGTTCTTATGTGCCTTCAAATCAACTCCAACTTATAGTAACCCTATCATAGGTTTTCTTGGCAAGATTTATACAGAGGAAATTTGCCACTGCTTAGCCTCTTAGGCTGAGAGTGTGTGACTTACCCAAAGTCACCCAGTGGGTTTCCATGACTGATCAATGATCCAGACTCTGGTCTCCTAGAGTCCTAATCCAATGCTCAAACCACTACATCATACTGGTTCACAGAAATATATATGGGAATTTTTCTCTGCAAATGCAAATTAAAAATCTACCCTACTGATAATGGATAGATACTAATAGATACTAATCAACTTAGGCATTTGGTAGTTTCCCTTTCCAGTTCTTTCAATAAAGGCAAATCAGATCCCTGTTAACTTAGGAAAGTAATTAGAAAAACAAAAACAAAAAGGGAAGGGTGTAGAAGTGGGCAATAAAACTCTATAGGATGTTTTCAAAAAGCTGGTAGGATCAAGAGCAATCATCACAAGTTCAGAATGATCCAGTTCAGATGGATAAGATTTTACTCCAGTGATCAAGGAGAGACTAACCTGGAAAAGTTTGAAGTAATAACAGAATATATGGTCTCCCATTAGGTTATTTCTTGCAAATTCTTGTCCTGCTTTTGCAATATTCTTCGCCTGCCATGGAGAAATATGGGATGGAGGGAAAGAGTTAATGTATTTTAGCATTTGAACTTTAAATGTTTTCAGTCTATTATGAAATGCTAAATTTTAACTTCCTCTATGTGGTCCTACCTGACCCATATGAAATATACTGTATTTGCTGGTGTATAAGACTCACCTTTTTTCCTGGAAAATACTGTTTGAAAATAGGGTGTGTCTTAATATGCCAGTGTGTATCATACGCCAGCAAATAGTATTTGCCAGTGTATAAACGGGGTGAGTCTTATACTCGGGTGCACCTTATACGCTGGCAAATATGGTGATCAGTTTTCAGTTGTCACATGCTTCTGGCTGAGTCAAACAAAAGAGTCAAATAAAGAGGCCATTTGAAACACTTGTAAGTGGCACAACTGATGTCTATGGGCATAAATTCATCAGTAACTTTATGAAATAAATCCAAACAGAGGCTGTGAAACAATACCTTTATTTGGGCCAACTAGTAGTCATATATTTTCAGATTCATGAAAGATTCCTCAGGCTTGTTATTATGAGTAAAAAAACAATGGGATGGTTGGGGAAAAAATCATTAAAGTATTCCTAGCAGAGCAGATGAAGTAAATCCATTTTACAATCTTAAGGTGGCAATAAAGTACATTTTTGGAAAAAAGTTAAGTTATATGGTGCCCCTAGCCAAATATCACAAGTTGCACAGAGGTGCCCAGAAACAAATAAGCCATTGCCACGTTCCCTTTGAATAGGGATAAGACTACAGTGTTCTGAATCTCTGAAACTGACTTGAACTCATAAATTTCTTGTAAAACAATGAACAGAAGCTAAGGGCAGTATAATATCCTATTGCCAACAATCCACTTACGTGTGGCAAGCACATAGATGCTATCTCCTGTAGGCCAATCATGTATCCATCACAAAGAAAAAGAAAATGGGAAGACACAATTCAGTTTGCATATTCTGATTTATATGCACCAATGTAAATATATCAATAAGTGCTATAATTTAAATAGATGTGCATCATAACATGAGCAAAGACTTTGACCAAGGGTGCTTCTGGGTGGACAGCTCTTAGATTAAGTATTCAAAGTCACTGAGGTCCATCTTATCGGATTTTTTGTGCAAAGAAAAAAAAATAGATATCACATGGACCCCCACATAAAATCTCTGTGAATGGGTCAGGGCAAGTGCATAATAAAAGCTTTGGTTACAAGCACTGCTGATGATCTGTGTGTCTGATCAACCAGCTGCCTAGATGCTTGGGGATGACTGGCAGCTTCATGTACTGATCCCACTTCTTAAGATTCTTTATCTTTAAACCAAACTTGTATGAAATAACTCTTCAAAGAGAGAACATCTTCAAACAGAAGGACCATCCTCTGTAAGGTATGACACTATGCATGGCTATCCTAAACTATCATGACATTATTATATGCTGAGGGTACCTGTTTTTATGGATAATATACCAGACTAAAGTGTCAAAATAATCCCAAGGGGATGACTTCCCTGGGGTATGAAATAATGCATCTTTAAAGGTAAAGAGAATGAAACTTTTTACCAATTTACTGGTGGCGTCTAGGATGATTTTTTTTGGGGGGGGGAGTCAAAATTCCCTATGTTGAGCTTAGCAAATGGCAAAACCTCTCTTGGCATGATGTGGTGATATTGCTATCTACAAAATCTGGGTAGGGAAACGTCCTTTAAGAAATGTTTCTCAAAATATATTTGCAGAATGCCATTATAGTAGACACCACACGATTGGTAAGATTTCCAAACAAAAGTGAGGAAACAGCTACATCCAATTCTTTAATGTGATGTGTGATTCCACTTAATAAGAGACGTTATAGTCATTTTCAAAATAGTGATCAAAACAGAGAAATTCAAAAGTTGTGAGACAGCAACAGAAGGACTATACTTGGGACGGATAGTAATTTCATAGCAGAGAAAAAAGTGATAGCAGTTGTGCATTGAATGTGTACACAAATGCCTTACTATGGCAAGGCAGGTATCTGTCCTTCCGAAAAGAGGATGTGTGAAGAACATTACTTGAATTTTTTTTCTGAACTCTAGTACACTGGACAATTACCAGTGACTCTCCAACATCCATTTCTTAAGTAAAGTTCTAATGTGTGGTGGCCTTGTACCTCCAGAGTTCCTGAATGAGCGAATTATCTAGGTCCTCATTTCAATCTGACTTCAGGCCTTGTTATGAGACACAGATTGCTCTGGTGGCCTTGTTGGATGGCCAAGGCCAGGAGTATGTTCCTAGCACTTCTGCTGGGCCTCTGGACAGCTTCTGATACCATTGACTGCCTCTCTGGTATAGACTTGGGGCACTGTTTTATAGTGATTCCAGAAGATTTCAGAAGATGCCACTGGCAGTTTCCTGTTTAACACCCTGTGTCTTGGCTTTTGGAGTCCCTCAGGGTTCAAGTCTGTCGCCCATATTCTTTAACAAATAAGTGAAACTGCTGACAAAGGTTATCCAGATTTGTGGTTCCATGTCAGCATGTGCTGCTGACACCCAACTCTGTTCTTTCCATTTAATTCTAAGGATATGCATTTCAAGTGCTAAACTGGTGCCTGCTGTCAGTAATAGACTGGATGGGGGAAAATGAAGCTTAACCCAGGTAAAACATAGGTGTGTCTAGTCAGGTGAAAGGGAGATCAGGGAACAGGGATGCAACTTGTGGCAGATAGGGTTACACTTCCTCTAAAATATCAGATTTGCAGTTTGGTTGAGCCTGAGCCTGGATGCTCAGGTTTTAACAGAGACAAGAAGTGCATTTGTACAGTTAAAGCTAGTGTACCAACCACACCCATTCCTGGAAATGTCAGATCTGACTACAGTGACACATGTGTTGATTTTATCTTGTTTGGATTATTGGAACACACTCCAGACAGTGCTACCTTTGGAAAGTGTTCAGAAACTTCAGTGGGTCCAAAACGCAATAGCTATTTTATTTACTGGTATTTATTTCATTTGCATTCTGTCAATTAAAAAAACATAACAATGAAATTTAAAAACAATTAAAATCCCCACAAAAATATAATAAAAGCATTTAAAGAAACATACAAAAGGTTTAAAAGATAAAGAAAGCATCCCAATAAAAACTTTCCTGCTTACACATTAAAAGGGCTTTGCCTGCTGACACAAAGAAAACAGGAAAGGGACCAGTCTAGCCTCTTGTGGAAGGGAGTTCCAGAGGGTGGGAGCAGCCACTGAGATGGCTCACCCCTGCGTCCTCACCAAGTGAGCGTAGGATGGTAGCAGGACTGAGAGAAAGCCTTCCCCGGCAGATCTTAAAACTCTGACAGGTTCATATCAATAGATACAGTCTTTCAGATAGTCTGTACCTAAGCTGCATAGGGCTTTACAGGTCATTATCACCACTGTGGCTTGTGCCTGGAAATGGATCTGTCGCCAACGAAGCTGTTCTAACAAGAGAGTTATATGTTCCCTATAAATGGCTCCAGTCAGCATTTGGGCTGCAGCATTTTGAACCCATTAAAGTTTCTGAACAATTTCCAAAAGCAGCCCCACAAAGAGTGTGTTACAATAGTCCAACTGAGATGTAATCAAGGTATGTTTCATTGTAGCCATATCTGACATCTCAAGGAAGGGGTGTGCCTGGTGCACAAGTTTTAGCTGTGCAAATGTACTCCTGACCACTGCTGAAACCTAGGCATCCAGGTGCAGAGTTAGGTCCTGGAGAACACCCATCCAGCACAGGCAGCACAGGACTGTAACCCCATTCAGCACAGGCAGAGTCCTTATACCCTGATCTGTGTTTCAACTGACCAGGAACACCTCTGTCTTGTCTGGATTAAGTTAAATTTGTTTGCCCTCATCCAGTCCATTACTGACAACACACATTGGCTGAGTACTGAGATAGCTTCCTCGGAATCAAACGGAAAAGAGAGGAGGAGTTGAGGGTCATCAGAATATTGGTGACACTCTAACCCAAAACTCTGGGTGATCTCTCCCAGAAGTTTCATGTAGTTAAACACCATGGAGGACCCCCACAGGACAATGGCCAAGGCATCAAACAGGAATCTCCCAGCACGGGCTCCCCAAGAAAGACTGGGATCACTACATAACAGTGCCCCTAGTCTCCCCCCAGAGAGTTGGTCATGGTATACATGACCAATGATATCAAAAGCCACTAACAGGTCCAAACAGAACCAACAGGACAAACAGCTGGTGTCCAGTTTGCTGCACAGGTCATCCAAGGCAATCAAACCTGTCTCCATCCTATAACCAGGGCTGAAGCTAGGTTGAAATAGATCTAGAAGATAATCAACTTCATCCAGAGACTCCATTTCGCTGGGAAGCCATCACAAACTGTTCCTCTGCTCCTATGATATTTGTGAAGGACATGTATCCTAAATATAAACACTCTCCTATTCAGTGAAGCACATGCCAATTTTTTCCTAAGATCCTCAAGTTGGGTCTTAAGGTTCTCTACCAATATCATGACCTTCAGAAGCCTTCTTGACAAGCATGCAGCAGAGAGTATTCTTCCATATCTCTCTCAAATTGTGGAATGTACTTCCTTTGAAATTATAGTATGTCTTTCAGTGCTTTCAGAACAAGCATTTTAAAGCAGCTTTTTAATCTGGCTCTTTAAATTATCCCTGTCTTTTTACTTTTAGCTGGTGTCAGTGTTTTGTGTTTTTGTTCCTGATGCACGACACCTTGACAGTCTTTATAGAAAAGTGGTATGCACATGGTATAAAAACTCAACAGATTTTGCAAAACATTTGTAAACACTGTATCATTACCTCTTCATCATGGTCTTTTGCCCACTGGAGTTTTTCCAAGAGATCACTCAGGTCATTTTTAAATGGAATGTAATGTTTCCAAGGCTCTAGCTCATTATAAAAATGTTCATAATAGATGGAATCCTGTTTTAACACAACACTGTTTCCTGCTAGCAGATAAGGCAGTCTGTATGCAGCCACTGTGCCATCGATATTAATTTGGTATTTATACTGAAACAAACAAACAAACAAACAATGCATAATTAATAAGAATCAATGAAGAAGGTAAGGGTTTCCTTACCTTCATGTAGGCATCAAGACAGTATCCAGTTTTGCTTCAGTAAACTTGTAATTGCTTTTACATTTCTGTAGAAATGTAATTGCTTTTTTCCTCATACCTTGAAGAAATCAAAAAAGGAGATGTGCTTCACAATGGGCCCATAGAGATTTTCATCATGCTTGAAAAAGAAGAAGTTTGTAAATGCTGCATCAATGATTTCTGGGTATTTTCTGCTCATTTTCACAAGTTCAAGCCTCTCTTTACGACTGTCTCGACCCCTCCATATCGCTGTGGTGTTCTTCTCTTCCCATGGTGGCCCAGTGTTTGCTTGAACAGACATCATGTCCAGACTGACTCTGTTGGTGAAAATGCGGCAAACATGTAATAATTTCCTGTGCCAGAGAGGCAGAAAAAGATTTTCAGGAAGGAAAGCAGCGAGACTCCCATGTTTATCAGCCCTCCTTCTTAACAATCCAGGCCTCTCTGCATTTGTTTGATAACACTCAAGGAAGAATTGCCAAAATTGCTGGCTGAGCTAACTTAGTTGTTGAAGGCTTTTCTCTTCCTTCAGAAATGGGACCAGCCTCGTTGGTAGAATTGGTTCAAAATATTTTTACTGTCTGCAAATGCAGTGGGAGGGGGCCTGCTATTCCACCTGCAATACGTTGCTGTATTCAATCAATAATACTAAAATGTGGGAAAACGGTGATCTTCAATACTGGTTGTGGGACAGCATGCTTCCTCTCACCTGAGATCAACAAGAGAGCTTCATGGGTTAAAGACATATAGGACAAACAATTCTACTCTCTACAGAACAGAAGAGTCAAAGAGATGCTACCATTGCCACAGTACCCATCCTCTGTTGTCTCAGGGCCTTTCCACACTACACTGTTATTGTGCTATTATTCCACTTTCAATATCCTATGGAATCCTGGGGTTTGCAGTTTCAGGAGGGGCTTTTGGCCCCTCTTGTAACTGCAAACCCCAGGATTCCATAGGATGTTGAAAGTGGAACAATAGCGCGATAACAGTGTAGTGCGGAAATGGCCTCAGTTGACCTCTTCACACCATCTAATGTTACTGTCCCTTACAGACAAAAGAACTTCCTGACCATCTCCTTCCATTGTCTTTAGCTTTCGGTGAACAGAGGCCTTGCCCTGCACCAGAGATGGAACAAAGACTATTACCACCTACCACACAGTGAAGGAGACCATCCAAAGTGACTTCTATAATTAAGACATTTGGTCTGTACTCTTGGCTCTTTCCTCTTGAGTCCCTGCTTGCATTATATTCTGTAACACATCATTAAGTTGAAAAGAGAAGCAACCAATCCTACAGTATGAGTTCCATTACAGGTGTAAGACTAGGCTAATGGTAGTCCAGTTTTGTACAGCCCTGTGTGATAGTTGAACAGATTTTAAAAGATGTTAGGAGGCGCCACAGAGAAAGAAAAGACAGGTGTTAGAAATGCCATAGGCACGGGATGAGGAAGAAGAGAAAGCATCATGCTAAAGTAGTTTACCAGCAGACATATAAAAAGCTTGTTTTTCAACAATGTACACAGCATGCACAGTGAAGTACTTTGACAGGTTTTTGTTTTGGAGAAAGAGACAGCTCAGAAATTCAATCATTTCTAGTACAGTGATTTCTAGTACAATGATTTCTAGATTTCTAGTTATTGAGCTCGCTGTTTTGTTCCACCCAGCCCCCAAGAAACACATTGTCAAGTCAGCCTTTCATATCTTCTTTCTCTCTCCTCTCACTTCTTGCTTCCCATTTTCTATATACAGAATTGGTGGCTTGTACAGTAGAAATAAATGCTGGCTATGAGAAGCATTCTTTGAATACTTATTGTATTTTTCATGACTTCAAAGTATTATAGCAATTCTTACCGCCCCATCGTTTCTAGAACTGAGTCAGTCAGGTCATAAGTTGGCATTACGATGTCTTTTGAATCACTGGATCCGCACCATGAGAATATGGGATGGATGTCCTGAGAGGATTTCTTTTTCTCCAGAGGCCAGTCTCCCAAATTGACAAAAAACTCTACATCTGGCATTTTCACCTATGACACAGTGAAGCATACAAATCATACTATACTACTATATTGGGCCACACTTCTACCACCTACAAAATGACTTCCGCTTTCCATTTGTGATTAACAGTATGTAATAAACAAGGGAAATATTCCTGACTCCTGACAGATAAGGATTACCAAACATATATTATATACCAAACATATATTATATCAGTGCTCCAGGATCTCTATTGCTTTTCTACAGTCTTCTAGGCACAATTTAAGGCATCTTTATTTTGAAAATCAAATATTTAACTATTAAATAAATGTAGCACATTTGTATACCTGTTAACTAAGTGCTCTGCATACCTTACACTTACAACAGCCCTGTCAGGTAAAGTTATTCCCACATTTTACCATTACAGATTGGAGGCTGAAGCCACAAGAGAATTTTCTTAACCAGTACATTATCAAAAGATACTGAGCTTCTCTGGCAAGCAGTCTGGGCTGGCTTTAGAAGGCAAAGTTAAACAGATAGAGATTTCTTTTAATCATTATACTGTATTTTCTTCGGTCTTCTTAGGATAAAAGAGGATATGTACTTCCAAGCATAATAACAAGTCCAAAATATTAAGAGTGCAATGCCATCTGCTGGCCTGTAATCACAGAATAAACGAAATCATATTTTTCTCAGCAACTAGCTTCATGTTATACATGCTCATAAATTCTTCAAAGGGCTTTAAGAGATACAAGATTGTTTTCTTTTAGATTGGGGGAAAGCTCGTCTAAGGTAAAGGCCATTCAAACCAGGTACCAGGGTCCTCAGAAGCTTACCATGGATTCCTCAACTGGAAATCAGTAATGGAAGATGTATCCCCTCTGCTATTGAGCTGATCTACAATGTGCATTCAGACAGCTATGCACTGAGTGTGTTCTATGGATTACACTCTCAGTCCACACAGGTCAACAATAAGGCCCAAAAGCTCTGCCCAGCATGAACTTAATGTACATTGTAGAACATTATGGAAGATTCAGGAGTTCTGTGGCAGACATACAAGAAATCAATGAAGTGGTTCCCTCAAGGCAGATAATGGAAAAACAGATATTGGCTACAAAACATGTTAGTCGTCAATGTAAGATTCCACCCACTCTCCTGAGAATAAGGCTCAGCATATTGCTTGTCTGAATTTTATGAGGTAAAGAAGGATAACTATTCAATAGATCAAGTCACAAAACTTTTTTTCTTTCATACAGTCAGCTGGCGAGGGGAGGTCAGTGCCAGACTGGAACCACAGGACAGGTGACTTGTTAAAAATTTCATTCCCTCAAACTAGTATTCACCTCTACTGGTGAAATGTACGGTCTTGTATGACTACCTATTTTACCCATGAGGTTGGGTGTTCTTCAGGATGATTTCCTATCCAGTCTCAATCTAGCTAAGGCTCACCACAGATAATTTTATAAAAGGGAGGAGAATGCTGACCACTGATTGCATTGACTCATTCAGTTTATTTCTCTTTTTTCATCCAGAGAACTCAAGGAAGAACAAAAAGCCATTTCATCCTCATGACAATGCTGTGAGGTAGTTTGGGCTAAAAGAGAGTGACTGGCCCAGGGTTATCCAGTGAGTTTCATGGCTAAAAGGAAAGTTAAACTTGTTCCCTTGGTTGTAGTTTTAATATTGTAACCACTACATAACACAGTCTCATATCACTGAACACCCCTGTCATGTCTAGTTTGACCTTAACTACAGTAGTACACTCCCTTAATGATGCAGCACTGTGTCTGAAGAAGTTGTATATCCTACACTTCCTGACTTCCAGCTTCAAGACAACTATTAAAAATCCTCCACCCGCCGCTGCCTTTTTTGGATGTGCTTTGGTAAGCAGAAATTATTATTCATTTTAATCACCCTGGAGATTTCTTGCTTCGCTTCGTAGTTAATGTGCCCTAGTCATCTGGATTTGTTTTTTGCAGTAGTTGTGACACATCCTAAAGGCATCTCTGATTTTTATATAGGCTGGGATTTCAAGCGCAGTACAAAATGTTTTATCCATGTAACTGAGCTTTTTAGAGTTCCCAACCCAATGCAGCTGCACCCCACTCCTAAAGGCTGGACTATGCCATTAGAGTAGCATTCAGCGCAGCTGGAGCAGCCACAATTGGAAGCAGAATTTAGCTTCTCTAAGTGTGTTCAGAAGTGCTGTAAACATATGCAAGGAACTCTTTAGATTTCACTTACAGTAGCCAATATATGCTAGAAGTATATGCCAAAAAGTAGGCTCCTGGGACTAGTCAGAGGGTGAGCAAAAATGTATCTCTGTGTGTGTCTGTACCTTCAAGTTGCCTGTCGACTTATGGCAACCTCATTAATTCCACAGGGTTTTCATAGGCAAGGAATACTCAGAGATGGTTTTGCAGTTCCTTCTTCTGAGATGTACCCTGCAATATTGGTATTTGTTGATGGTCACCCATCCAAGTACTAACCAGTTACCCCTGCTTAGCTTCCAAGATCAGACAGGATCTAGTGCCCTTAGGGTACTGATGCATGCCAATACAAGGCAAGACAAAAACACTCATATAGAACGATGTGGAGTATTATGAACCAACCATCTGACAAACTATGCAAGAATACCAGACACTATATGCACACTTTGTAGATAATCACTATTAAAAATGTCACTGTCAGAATGTTCCGTATTTAATCTCCTCTTCTGTATGTAGTGTCACCTCTAACTATCTGTGCTGTAGAGATATACATGTAGGTAACTGAAACACTGGATAATACTCCATTTGCTGGTAGTGTGGGCTACAGTCTGTAAAAACTCCTGCTTATAATAGATTTCTCCATCTTTACGGTGCCACAGTGATTTTTTAAAATTGTCTTGCTTGATGAAGTTTGTTGCATTTTCTAATCTAGATTTCAAAATTGGTCTGGGCTGCTGGAGCTGGGAATTAAGGACACAGCTTGTACGTGTTTCTGCTCCTAGCGAGCAGAGCAGTGATGGATTGCAGCTTCTACAGGACTTAACCTGCAAGGTACTCCAGGCCCCATATTTTCTCCATTTATTAGTAAGAGCAGTGTCATTATGAATCTGAAGCTCATATGGCTGCACTTTGTTGACTTTTCAGTAGCTAAAATTCCTGGAACTATGGGTACCATGTGCATTAATGCATGTGGGATTTAAATTTAATTAACATAAAAAAAAATAAAAAAAATATGTGTAACTAGAACACATTTAAAACATGTACTCACTTTTCTTGTCAAAGAAAGCAGAATGGCATCCATGAAAATTCTAAAGCCTACGTGCTCACCATGGGTCTTTATATAAACCTAGAATGATTAACAGAATGGCTGAATTAGGTTCTTGCCTTTTCAAAGATATGGATTATCTAACATAAATTCTGGTTTCAGTTTGTGTAACTGAAGAATTGCAGAAGTCCATGACACAGGATTTATGACTAGGAATAACCTTCCTGCTACTTCTGATATATTTTTCAACAAGTACACTGGACCAACACTAACAGTGTATTGAGTTCTAATTAGGACCATTCAGTAAGAATTTGTCATACAGAACTGTTATGTTCCACAGCATTTACACAGCATTTACACAGAATATGCAGGAAAAAAAATCAGTAAAAAAGAAAATGTACAAGCATTCTTCCTAATAACTGTGCCAATCCTTTCATCATCCAGTTCCAAACAAATGAAGCCAATCCTCAGATGCCCTGGAGAGTTATTAATGCACTAATAGAGAACCTTTTCGGCCCTCTTGAAAAATGGCCCAGAAGCCTCAATTAGAATGGCCAATTGCAAAGGATTATGGTAGTTGTAATCCGAAACATTTTAAAGTTAAACGATTCCTTGTGCTTTTGTTAATGTCTTCTTCTTTTACTACTACTACCACAAAGATCAAGATAATTATGATGATGATACTTTCTTGGAGAGAAACAGCCTTGTTTATGATAAACCACAGGTATGTTTCACATGCCATTTAATTCATACAGAAGACAGGCTGATGGAGCACATGATATTTTAAAGGGGGTTATAGAAATTAATAGATGAAAGAGAGATCTATCAAAAATTATCAGTGATGATAGTTAAGTAGAACGTCCAGATTTAGAGGCTGTTTACCCGTGCAATCCATCTATTCCATGACTTTCTATAGGAATCCTGCTCATGGGAGGCTAGGTGAGCCTTGTCTCGATCCAGCACAGAAGTCCATTACATTTTTGCCTTGACTCTTTCTGGTTTCTTCTTAGAATTTTTTAAAATTATTGGACTACAACTCACATAACCCTATGACCTGCTATGCTGGCAAGGGCTGCTGTAAGTTTCAGTCCAGCACCCTTCAGAGGGCCATTGTTGCCCATTCCTGGTTTATTGGATGTGTATCCCATATTTCTCTCCAAGAATGGTACTCATGATGACTAATAATGATAAAAAAATAAACAAAGCAAATACAACTAAAACATAAAAGGAATTAAAAACACAACAATTAAAGTGCCTTTCAGAGCAGTCCTGCCTGAATAAAAAGGCATTTGCTGAATAAAAAGCCAATAAGGAGGAGGCCAGCCTACTGCTTTTATTCTCTGGTTGCCTCTTTGTAATGTGGCCAGAAGAGAAGATGGCTCTGCTGAGTTTTGCTCTAATATTCCTAGCTCTCATTGATGCTGAACTCCTTCCTTTGCTTGCTGGGTACTTACATACAGACACTACTATTGGCCACCTTCTGGCAGGTCCAAGCCCTGAGGAGCTGAAAGGCAAATCTAGGGCAACACTACTCTCCTTCATTCTCCAGGGATTACACACTGGTGTGGCACATTAGCCACTTTTATCAACAAGTGTACCTTGTTGTCTTTTATGGTGTAATGGCACAAGCTTTGCCTCTGTCCAAACCGCTGTGGAATTTCTTTGGCAATTTTATCAGAATCAACAGTAGGGAAATGTGCCAGGTCTCTCTGAATTTGGGGAATAGCTTGAGGGCAGCTCATTTCTTCCAGCCAGGCATCCCCATCTTCTTGAGGGCAATCACAGTTCTCATGGTAGACAGGCCCTGTGCAAAATATATGTGGTATAAAGTGTGAATTCCAAGTTATATGCTGTGTATAATCTGGACCTAACTGAATAATTAGTTCAAGTTAGTTTGAAGAACTCTGATATACACTGAAGAAAACTGAATTAATAATGTCATCTATACATATGAACAGTAAATATACTCTCCCCCGCCCCCATTTGTTGCACAAACTATGGTATACTTCCTCTTGGCCTGAGCATGTTTCTGGAGTCAGTTTACTTTTTGTTAAGTGAAAAAGGAATTAATGTTATATAAAATGAAAAAGAAAGTAAGCTAGTTCCCCTGTTCATGCAAAGCAGGAGATGCTGAACAAGAGTGAGTTGAATCCAGTACCATATATCTAGGTTCTAAGTAGTCAAAAATAGGCAAGATCGAGGATTGGATGTTCAGCCTCATGCAATTATTTATGTCCATTTTTAAAAAATTTTTTTATAGCACTCACTAATGGAACTCCACTTCTATTCCACTGGGGAGGTTTAAGTCTTTACTTTTACTTCATTTTCCCATCCCCAGTTATTCTTTGCCCCACAGGGAAAATTATGGGTTTTGCTGAATTATCTTCCTGCAGGTGATCTACTGAATGCCCTTCTTCAGACTCAGCTCAGTCCTGGTGTGTGGTCACTCCTGCATCAGGATCACGGTTAGGACTTTGGAAGGTATCAACAAATATGATACACTATTCAATCAAAGATAACCATGTGCTTAAATCTCTCACAGTGAATGTAGTGAGACTTATATGCCCTTTAGTTTGGCTGGATCATCAGATTTACTATCATGTTTTTCCATACTCTGCCTTTTCCCTAAGAATAGTGCTCAAAGAGGCTTACAAATTAAAATAGTTACAATATAGTTAAAAACATACAAAAAGTCAACATTAAAACTGAATTAAATTATTGACAATATTAAAACAATTTAAAACATAAACTTTAAATTTAAAACATACACTTCAAAAAGGATAGTGATAGTTTTAATTTTAAAACTAAATTTAAAATTTAAATTTAAAACATGTACTTCAAAATGATAGTTAAAACAATATAGTTTAAGGCAATACCAGCAGTTGGCAAAGCTGCTGTTTAAGACCCTCTTGCAAGACTTTCCTTAAAAGCCTTAGGTTCCAAAATGCCTGCATGAATAAAAAAGTCTCAACCAGCTGATGAAAGGAGGGCAACGGGGAGCATTCTAGCCTCTTTAAGGAAGGAGTACCAAAATCAAAGGCACCCACTGAGAACACTCTACCTCGTGTTCCCACAATCTATATCTGTGAAGGTGGTATTTTATTTGTTGTTGTGTGCCTTCAAGTCGTTTCCAACTTACAGTGATCCTAAGATGAACCCAACATGGTTTTTTTGTGGCATGATTTGTTCAGAAGGCAAGGGTTTTGCCCTTGCCTTCCTCCGCAGGTGAGACAGTGTGACTTGCCTATGACCACCCAGTTGGGTGATGAGCAGAAATTCAAACCCTGACCTTCAGAGTCATAACCCAACACTCACACCACTATACTATCATGTTATTGTATATTTATGTATTATTTTAAAAGTTTATGTCATGTCTTTCAGAAGTGAGTTTTAAACATTCCTCATTCTATATTAAATATATTAAGTGCCATTATTCAGAATAATAGAAAATATAAAATTAAAGCAAATGAAGACTTAAAGCTCTAGAATTTGGCAATCATTTGAAGGCCAATAATTTGAATAAAATTCACTGTACAGTGGACACTCCATATAAGTGATCTCTGGTGTAATGTATAAGCAATCTGTGAAGTTAAGTGATCAAGGAGCATCATGTTCTCTCCCTAAAATGGCAGTGATCCCTAAATTAGCAGTGACATATGCATAGGCATGCTGAAGCTATTCCATTTAATAATATGGGAAGTAGACATTCATGATTTTTCCCATTTGCAGGAGGTCCTGGAATGGAACCCCCAAAGATATGAAGGGTCTACTGTACTTTATACTGATATCACTATTTTTTCTAGCTGATGTGAAAAAAAAATACTTCTTTGTTATATTCTTTGTCCAACTAGTATGAGAAGACAATTCTGTCTGTTACTTTGTAGTAATTTATAATGTACTGTATTGCTTAAGGAGGTGAGATTCTGATACACCATTCTGTAAAAAGACAAAGATCGCAACCTGTCTTTACCATGAGACCTGGGTTCTCATATGGATGTAGCATTTTTCAAACTTTCGTTACTTTTTTTCTTCTGGATTAAAACTTGAGAGAACTGCCATTGTTGCACTCAAAATGATACACATCTATTGTCTCTTTTAACTCTGAGAATGATGGCCAGGCATCCTCCTTACAACTAGAAGCCTTCCGATTTTAAAAACTGCCACCCAGAGTCTCACTATTCTGTTTGCATATTCAGTAAAGGGTCTGTGAAGGGAAGAGCTTGACAAGCCTGGTTGGTGCCACCAAATCACAGCTCAGGGAACGTTGTGAAGGGAAGACTGCGGGGAAGGAAGAACACAAAACTGAAGCTTGCCTCTGACAGAAACCAGATGGGGAAAGCTGGCCCGGAGATAAGGAGAGGACTGAAGACAGGTAGGGGAAAGGTGGCTTTGGGACAGGGAAAAGCTGTAAAAGGGATAGGACAATCAGCTGGGGGAAGAACTAAATAGGGGTTTGGGGAGCTGTGAATGATAAAACACTTCAAGAGTAAATGTGTGATCTAATTGTGTATTAATAACCTTCTGCTTTTTTACACCTATGTCTGGCTGTTCATGCTAAGGTATGATAGAGAGTCTGGTCATGCTTACAACAGTGAACCCACAGAACAACACATCAAGTGGTCCATATAGGGTTCCCCTTGATGCCCACGGACCTGATCTAGTGAGGGATCTTGAGGGGAAAAGGTACAAGGTCAGTGGCAGGAGCCCAAGGCCATTTCTGCACTACAGTGTTATAGTGCTATTATTCCATTTTCAACATCCTGTGGAATTCTGAGGTTTGTATTTTACTGAGGCCGAAGAACTCTCTGGTTGAGAATTCTGAATGTCCCTCCCTAAACTGCAAACCCCAGGATTCCACAGGATGTTGAAAGTGGAATGATAGCACTATAAGAGTGTAGTAAGGAAATGGCCCAAGAGTTAGGAACTGTGGGGCCAGCCTGGACTGGAGATCTGTCACAGGCTGAATGATGGGTATGTCCTTTAGGGGTCATAGGTGATGTTTCTGGGACTTAGCATACTTGTCAGTGGCAGGTTGCATCAGATAATCCAGAATCATGCTTCTGTGTGATGACATTAATCTCTGTACATTGACAGACAAAAGGAAAGCAGGTTTAACATTGCATAGGGCTTTCCCACTGGAAAGGCAGCACAGCAGAGAGTCCATCTAACATATTGGACCTGTTTATTAAGGCAAATGCCAGCCCCAGCTGCAGGCCAGTAGTGGGCTGCACACTATTGCCAACTGCTGTTTTATAAACTGCACAGGTTGAGATTAACATAATCATACAATGCCATTTTTATACCTTTTAATATATATGGAGATTTGGCAACATGCTTGTTTTTTGTTTGAACCTCAATCTTCAGACTTCTGTAGCTGGCATACATTCTGTACCTCACAATGAAGGAGCCATCTTTCCTGTCTAATATTTGCACACCCACTCGTGTAAACTGCTCTTCGGGAGCTGTGATCCTCACTTGGAATGCATTTTCACCTGGTGAGACAGTAAATCTATGCAGGGAAAAGACAATTACAATATGAAAACAAACGAGTTTTCTTAAGGCTATAATTCTAGACTTGGAGAAAGTTAAGAACAAACATGGAGATCTTCGAAGCCTACAGGCAAATCAGTGTAACCCACAGCTAAACTACATCATACCATCTCAGAGATATGTGTTAGTAGTTTTCAAACATTCAGGAAAGCCTTTCCAATGTAAGCTTGTTTGTCAAGGAATCTCTCCATCTTGCAGACCTGAGACCCCACATCTTAAAGTCTACAAGTATCATCCAGGCCACAGCATTTTAGATTTCTATGTGTGGCTGTGAAAGCTGGACAGTAAAGAAAGTTGACAGGAAGAAAATGAACTTATCTGAAATGTGGTGCTGGAAAAAAGTTCTACAGATTTCATGGACAGACATGTGACTGGGTTTTAGAGCAAATCATGCCTGAACTTTCAATAGAGGCCAAAATGACTAAACTAAAGCTGTCGTACTTCGGATACTTCATGAGATAACACAATACATTGGAAAAGACACTAATGTTTGGCAAAGTAGAAGGCAGTAGCAAAAGAGGAAGACTGCACTACAAATACATCAATTTAATCAAGAAAGCCACAGTCCTGAGTTTGCAAGGCCTGAGCAGAGGAAGTGATGACCAGCGATCTTGGAAGTGTCCCATTCATAGGCTTGCTTTTATAGTATGCCCTCTGATGACATGACTTCTGCACACATCAATGTGAGATCACATGAAGTCTCGTTTCCTATTGTGGTCAATGGATGTGCCAGGCACACATCATTGCAGGTGTGACAATAATGGGATGGATCATTTGCATTTTTTGTTTTATGCAAGGGTTCCTGGAACAGAATCCCAGCATATATGGAGGGCGTACTGTAAGCTGAAGTTAATAATAACAAGTTAACAACAACAAAGAAGATGTCTGCTTAACAAAATTGCATCAATATTCAATCCAAATATAAAGTTAGGACAGAGTAGGCATGGCAAAGAGAAAGTCCCTAATATCAGTTTCATTGCAAACTTACTTAAAATATAAAGTTCTGATGCTTCAGATAAATAAGCAGCTGAAGTTAATTTAATGTGCCTGACTCTGTTCAGGACTATAGCCAAAAAGGACAAGAGTTGCAAATATTTTTCCCCCAAAGGCCCCAGGCTATCCAAGGCATCACGAAATCTAAGACAGATCTGTAGGGTCACAAAGTATTTACAAAAGTTACAGAGGGTTTTTTTTAAAAAACAAACTAGCAAGATAACAGAATTCTGTCAGTGTAATTTGAACACAACTATATCTGCAAACAGTATGTATTATAAAGTCTGAGGAAATGCAGCAATGCATACAGGGAAATGAACTTCCACACAGGGATCTGTTCAAGAGGGGAAAACCTGAATTCCTTTTCTGAAGAGATAATATGAGTAGAAATGGGGGTGCATTACAGGTTTCCCCACTTATCTGACAGGTTAGGGACTGAAGCACTGTCTGAAAATGGAATTGGTTGAAAAGTGGAACCTATGTATTGTATTGTAGGGAGCAGGAAAGACTTATTGAGGCTCACTTGGGAGGTCTTTCAGCCAGGTTGGCACCTTTTCTTCCCCTCAGCTCACTTTGCAACCAGGGGGCACATGCAGAATGTTCCAAGTGAGCCTCTGTAGGCCAGAAGAATTGATGAAAGAAAAGTGGAACCGCTAACTAATTAATGGAATTTGTCCATAATTTGGAAGCATTGAAAGAGCAAGTTGTCAGATAACAGGATGTCAAAAGGTGGGGGTTTCCATCTCTGTAAAGCAGGAGCAGGCAACTCTAGCCTTTGTTGGGCTAGGCCTGATGGGATATGCAGTCCAAAAACAACTGGATTGCCACAGCTGCTGACAACTGCTGTACAGCCACCTTTTCTGGGTATTTCCAGGTGCAGTAGAGGGACAGCAAAATTTTGTTATTTTTAGGTGTATAGCTGGGATGGTTTAAATTGCACATATTTTAAAAAGAGCAGTGTAGAACTGATAAGCTCATGTTCTGAAGCATGCACAAGGACCCTTTCACACCACAGGGTTATAGCAGTATAATTCCACTTTAACTGCCATGGCTGTATTATACGGAATCCTGGAGTTGGCAATTTGGTCCAATGTCCTATGGAAGCCCTCTGAGAATTCTAAATGCCTTTCCCTCAACTGTCAATCCCAGGATCCCCCCAGATGGAACCTTGGTAATAAAATGGAATCATAGCACTCTGTGTGGTTGAAAGGACCTCTAGTCGGGGAGCTACAATTCCCATTTAGCCCATACCTAGGGGCAAATCCACATGTGCAGTTTCCTAAAGTGTGACATTCCTTTCAGACTCCCCATGAATGAACACACCTGTTTTTAGACTATACAGGGTAGAGTGGAAGAGGCAATAACACAGATGCTTATTAAAACCCATAACAACCACAACTTCAGGCATCTTCCATCTTCATGGGGGCTACTGCAAAGAAAACCAGTTTTCATATCTGCACTGCCTGGCCACATAATAAATTTGCCTTCTCTTTAACACCCCTTATGGTGTCTTTTTTAAAAAAAGGGATTACCTGAGAAGGAATGATGCTTACCTCTTCCCTTCAGTGTCCACAGCCTGGACATAAAAATATCGGGCAGGAAGGACAACCTTTGCTCTCAGTCCTGGTCCCCATATTAAGCTGTTCTCGGGGCTTAGCTGGCTTCCATCAGCTGATTCCCAGAAGGCCAGAAGAATCGTCCCCAAAGGCAAGCAGCCAGTCAGCCAAAGGCTAAACATTTACAGGACTTCCTCTGAAGAAGCCAGGCAGGACAATGGCCGGAGGAGAGGGGAGGAGGAAGGAGGGGCGCAGGCAAAAGTGTTGATGCCCAGAAGTACTGTGGGGAGCCCTCCAATCCGTTCCAGTCAGATTTCCTTAGCTAGACATCCTTTGCCTCCTCGTCCGATGTTGATGCAAACTCCAGTCATTCCAGCTCCCCTACATCAACTGCAAAGGAAAAGCAGCTTTGCTCTGGATCATTCATGAGGGAAGGACATTTCTTTTTAAAAAACGATCCAAAAACACCAGATCCCCGCTCAGTTCCTTTGTCTCGTACTTTCAGCCTTTCCTATGCCTCCACCCTTTCCAATCGAAGAGGGGTGGGGAGAAGGAAAGGGGATGGGATCATTGGTCCAGCAAAACTTCTTCCGAATGAAAAATCACATGGGAGCCACTTCCCAGGCCCACTAGTCATGCTGGGAAATGTAGTTCAGCCCTATCCTGGAAACCTGGATTCACTAGAGCCAAGTGGATTGGTGGAGGGCCGAAAATCCAACCTGGGAAAACGATGCTCGGTGCCTTGTAGTTTATGGGAAGCATCCTCCTGCCGGGGGGCTGCTAAACAACAGTGAAGGAAGCTGGAGAAGGAGTATCAGGCACCAGCGTGGTGTAGTGATTTGAGCTCCAGGCTAGGGCACTGCAGACCAGGGTTCGATTCTCCGCTCAGCCAGAAACCCATTGGATGACCTTGGGCATGTCACACACTCTCAGCCCCAGAAAACACCGTGATAGATTCGCCTTAGGTCGCCATAAGTTGAGACTGAGGCCATTTCCACACTAGCCTGTTATAGCGCGATGATTCCACTTTCAACCTCCTCTGGAATCCTGGGGTTTGCAGTTTCTGGAGAGGCCAGCCGGCCCCTCCCGAAACTGCAAACCTCAGGATTCCAGAGGAGGTTGAAAGTGGAATCATCGCGCTATAATAGGCTAGTGTGGAAATGGCCTGAGTTGAAGGCAGACAACAATAACAACTCAACCGTGGAAACCCACTGGCCAAGTCACACTGTCTCAGGATGTGACACAGATTCAGCTGCCCTTCAGCCATCTCTGAAGGTGCAATCCTAATTGGCCAAAGGCAGCTGAGCCAACACTAAGTCAGCTGAAGCTCTACTGAATCACACACACACACACGGGATGCTGCAAATTACTTAGGATTGCCCAGACTCTAACAGGGTCCCTGGGCCAGAGGAGGTTAGGATTTATTATTTAGCTCATCTCTTGTCTAACCCTTTATTTTGGTTCTGGTAGATCTCAGCCAGAGAGCAGTTCTGCTGACAGATTGCTCTGCTGGCCCATCACAGACAACTGCTGGCAGAAAGATTTCAACTGAAAGAAGATATTTGTGTTAAATCTTTACCTCCAATAGCTTGCACATCTTTGAGATAGGACTGAAGTTCCACTGCCGAGAGCCCAGTTGCAAACTTTAGCGTTTTAGCCAAAGAAAAGTCATAGCAGTGATTGACATGCCTTGTCTTTAAAGAATGGATTTACCAGTTCGTTTAAAAGCCCTTGTTTTTGCTTCCCCATGAAAACCTGAAACTGCAGAGTTTAATCTTGTTGTTACTGGGGAGTAATTTTTCTACAACCCCTGTAGTATTAAGAATGACAGGCATCCATGGTCTTTGTAATTCAAGTCTCATTTAGTATTTTTTTTTTTTCTGAAATGACTTCTTTTAAAAAATGGAAAACTTCAGCCAATCAATGCTGCTGCTGTTGCTGCTGTTGTTGTGTGCCTTCAAGGCATTTCCAATTTATGGTGATCCTAAGGTGAACCTATCAGGGGTTTTCTTGGGTTGAGAGTATACGACGCACCCAAGGTCACCCAGTGGGTTTCCATGGCCAAACGGGGAATTGAACTTTGGCCTCCAGAGTTATAGTCAGTTATAGTCAGAGTTATAACAGTTTATAGTTATAAACTGCTATGCCCCACTGGATCTCCAATACAGAAACTGATTTATAAGAATTTCCTCCCAGCTTTTTGCCAGTTTTCCAATTTTTCCGTTTTTCAAGAGACCCAGTAAGCCAACTGCATCTTATCTGTAGGTGTCTGACTTGGCTACAGTGACTAATGCCTTAGTTATACCCACTTTGATTACTGTAAGTTGCTTTACATGGACTGCCATTGAAAAATGTTTGGAAGCTTCAGCTTGTCTGAGAAAGCCATTGGCAGACTCTTAAACTCAACCAAGGAAAGGGTGAATTCCAGCCTGAAGGAAACGGACTGTCATCTTATACTGAGGCTTGATTTTACAGCACAAAAAGAAGCATTCTAACTTGGTTTTGTTGGCAAACTTTGCCTGTTAACCACCTAAATTAATCTCCAGACAGGACAGCAGAAGATCTTCCTGAATGATCACTGAATTCTGCCAACATAAAGCCCTATGACTTCATAAATGACTGTCACAGAATCAGATCGCGAGGGAAGAGCCAGTGTAGCTGCCGAAGGGAGAAAGGAAATGTTAATGGCTTTATTGCATCTGCTCACAGGAATTTAAAAGTGTCCTTTTGTGCAGGAAGCATGGCTTGAACTTGTCTGTATAGGCTCTCTCTTTCTCTATAATACAATGCAAGACAAGCAAGATGTAGCAGCATGACTTCATCAAAAGTCCCTTTTCTTTCCCCACCTTTTTTTTTGACCATCTTTTGCTTGAAGAAGCATCCATTGTTCTTCAAAGGCTGGTGTACAGATTTTTGTGTCCTGGTTGTCCCAATAAAGGTGACACCACTAAGGGAAAGACAAAATACCTGTCTATTTTTTAAAAAACTGTTCTAGGAGCCCTCTGTTGGGAAGCACTCTGTTTCTCACGTAGCACCCTAAAGCTGATGGGAGCAATCCCAGTGCACTTAGTTCACGAAGCTTATTGTGTATGTGTATGGGCCATTTCCACACTACACTGTTACAGTGCTGTGATTCCACTTTCAGTAGCCTATGGAATCCTGGGGTTTGGAGTATAGGGAGGGGCCTTCAGAATTCTCAGCCAGAGGGCTCTTGGGCCTCAGGAAACTACAAATCCCAAAATTCCACAGGATGTTGAAAGTGGAACAACAGCACCCTAACGGTGTAGAGCAGAAATGGCCATGGTTCCCAAAGTGAAAACGGGAGGGGGCTCCTGTACCTTTAATGGTTCTGTAGAAGAGGAAATTTCAGCGGGAGTTGCCTGTTACCTGCTAGCATGACAAACAAGACCTGATGAAATTCCCTTTTCTACAATAGCCATTAAAAGTAGAGGAGCCCTCTTGAGCTTTCACTCTGGCAACCAACTTAAAGCATATTTACTGCCTCCATTCAATTAAGCTCAATTCCAAAGCAACTCTCTGAAGCCATTTCCGCACTAGCCTGTTATAGCGCGATGATTCCACTTTCAACCTCCTCTGGCATCCTGGGGTTTGCAGTTTCGGGAGGGGCCGGACGGCCCCTCCCGAAACTGCAAACCCCAGGATGCCAGAGGAGGTTGAAAGTGGAATCATCGCGCTATAACAGGCCAGAGCGGAAATGGCCTCAGACATCCCGCCCGGTAGGAGCGCCTTTTATTCCCTTTCTACAACTCGAGAGGGCAACCAATCGCTTCCTCCCCCTCCCGGCACGCGCCTGAGCGGCGGGCGAGGTAAGGGCAGGCTATCGCTGCCCGTCGTGGGGACGTCACTCCCTATCAGCTCCCGATTGAGATGGAACTATGGATAGGATTGGAGGAGGCGGCGGCGGCGGCGGCGGCGGCGGCCTCTGGGGGAGAGGCGAGCTTAGCGCGAGGCGGCGGGGCCTCTCGCGCGTGCACAGGTGAGCTCCGGGGGCGGGCTGGGCGGCGCGAGCGCTGGTGCTCCGGGCCGTGGCGCGCGCAGGAGGGATTGGAAGCGCCGCCGCCTCCCTGCAAGTGATGGCCGCCGCTCAGCAGGTAACGACGAAGAGGGCTGGGAGAGGGTTCTGGTAGGCCTCAGAATTTCCTCCTCTGGGGAAGGCTGCTGCTTTGCTGCTTGGGAAGCTCAGTTGCCTCCCATTTGAGTGTGTGTGGGGCGGGTGTCTGAGTGAGTGGAGGAAAGTCTGTTTCTGGAGCGAGGAAACCAGCAAGCGAAGCTCTGGTGCTTGTTGTCTCCGGGGTCGGAGGCGGGAGCCTGGGATGTCGCCGGCGACGAGATGCGGTGATAGCCACCATGCTCCAAGAAGGGGATCAGGCAGGTTAATGGGGAAAGCGCTGCGCCTGTGAGCGACTATTGTGTGAGTTCTGGTACCTGACTCCCTTAATTACTCTGCTTGCATAGGTTGATCTCCCACCTTGTTTCCATTGAGCTCTGGATGGTGTGCTTGGTTCTTTGCCACCTCCCTTCGTCCCCCCAACAGCCCTGTCAGGTGGGTGGTGTTGAGACTCCCCAAAAGGCCCCCCCATAGCACAATAGGGACTTGAACCCAACACCCCACATGCTTGATTCCATATGGAGTTCCCAGTGTCTGTGACAGTGCACCCCTAAAGGTCAAAGGCAAAGACTCAGCCTTCCATCCTTCCGCAGGTCGGTAAAATGAGTACCCAGCTTGTTGGGGGCATGTATAGAAAAATGTATCGAAATACATGCTATTTGTAAGTTGTTCGCCGCCTCGATCCATGCGGAGAGGCGGGATACAAATAAATAATAATAATAATAATACAACAGGAGAATAAAATATTGTCTTCATTGTCCGCCTGCATGGGCAGCTTGTGTTTAAACATTGCCCTGGTAGCCCTAAGTAACCCATGAGCAGGCTAGCTGTGAAGGGATGAATCACTCAGACACTTTGCCTCATAGAAGCTCCTCAAGGTAGAATTTTCTTATTGGCCTCTGGCTGTGGAGGAGGTTCTTCAATTATTTTATAGTAGGGTCCTTTTCTTTTTTTTTAAGCAGAACATGCTAATAACTGCAGAGGGCTTTATTTATAAAGCTGTGGTGTAGTGTCTGAGTGGCCTGTGTTACAAATGAAATTCTGGGCTGGATGAATGCTTCCCTTTTCTTATGGTCAGAGGGGGATTTCTTTCACAATCTGGGAGCCTTTCTGTACCTCCTGGCATTTCACAGTCTCTCGCTGTAGCTCCAGGCATTTCACAGCCTCTGGCTGACTTGTGCAGCATTAAAGCAATTTGTTGCAGTTTCCTAAACGTATGGATGTTTTTCCTCTCACATTGAGATTGCTTAGCCTCAGAAAGGATATAGTAAAGTTGATAAAAGGCTCTGAAAAGGTCAGCCAAATTGATAGAAGTCAAGGCTACGTTATTTGCGGGGGGGGGGTCCTTTAAGTTTAGAAGAATTAAAAAAGGCTACTTACTGGAAACAAGGGGAAAGTTTATGAAATGACAGAGAGTGTGAAAAAATGGACAGAAAAATGGTTCCTTCATAATACTAAAATTATAGGTCACTTAATGAGAACAATTGGAAGTAGGTTCAGAATCTATAAAATAAAGCATTTCTTGATGCTTCCTTTTATTAAGTCCTACAATTTGCTGATGAGATCATCCCATGCTCTCAGTGGCATTTATAGAATTCACTTGGTTGTTAGCTGCCATCAAGTCAGTTTTGACTTATGGCCCACCCTACTATTGAGAGACCTCAAAGTCACCGTATTATCAACAGCCCTGCTCAGGTCTTGCAGACTCAGGGCTGTGGCTTCTTTAATTGAGGCCATTTCCGCACTAGGCTGTTATAGCGCGATGATTCCACTTTCAACATCCTCTGGAATCCTGGGGTTTGCAGTTTGCAGGTGCAGTTTGCAGTTTGCAGCCGGCCCCTCCCGAAACTGCAAATCCCAGGATTCCAGAGGATGTTGAAAGTGGAATCATCGCGCTATAACAGGCTAGTGCGGAAATGGCCTGAGTCTATCCATCTGTAATGTCTTTCTTTTTTCCTGCCACCGTCTACCTTACCAAGCATTATTGTCTTTTCTAGTGAGTCATGTCTTCTCAAGGTATGCCCAAAGAACAGGTCTCAGTTTAGTCATCTTGGCTTCTAATAAGAGTTTAGATGTGATTTGATCAAGAACCCACTTATTTGTCCTTTTTGTAGTCCACAGTATCTGTAGAACTCTTTTTCAGCACAACATTTAAAATGAGTTGATTTTCTTCCTATCAGCTTTCTGGACTGTCCAATTTTCACAACCTTACATAGAAATTGAAAATATAGTGGCATGGTCAAAACTAACTTTAGTATTCAAGGATATATATTTACGCGTCAGGATTTTGTCTAGTTCCTTCATAGCTGTCCTTCCAGGTCCTGCTCTTCTTCTGATTTTTTGACTGCAGTCTCCATTCTGATTACTGACTGAACCAAGATACGGAAAATCTTGAACTATTTCATTGTCTTTCATTGTCTACTTAAAGTTAACATAAATCATCTGTGGTCATTATTTTTGTTTTCTTGATGTTCAGCTGAAAACCTGACTTTGTACTTTCTTCCAATTACTTTCTGTAATTGTTCCAAGTCTTTGCTGTTTTCTGTTGGTAGTTTGGTGTCATATGCATATCTTAAATTGTTGATACCCCTTCCTGTAATTTTCACACCTCCTACCTCTAATCCTGCTTTACATATGATATGTTCAGCATACAAGTTAAACAGGGTGGTAAAGCATTGCCAGACCTCCTTGCCAATTGGAAACCATTCTGTTTCTCAGTATTCTGTCCTGAGAAACCTTTCTGGGATCCCTGCATGAAAATGCTACTGTCATCTCTGTGCAAGTTCTCCAGCCTTTAGGTTTTGTCACCAGTTGTGATGCTTGCATTACACAACATGCACCGCGGTTATACCCTTTATGCCATCCTGCCAATACCAAAAATCCCCATTGGCTTGCAAGTCGCTTACTGAAATGAGTGAGAACTGTGTTGTATTCTGGTTCTCTTTTAAATTGTACTCTGCTTCCGTCCCGTTTTGCACGTCAGAGCTATGCATTAGACTACCTTTACTTGAGCCTGTCTGAGATCCCTCTTGTGACATTTTGATTCCTTGTGTAGCCTCTTTCTTCTATAGAGCTGTTCATGAACTTGCTCTTCTTCTGTAACAAAGTGTTTTCTGTATGTGGCTATGGACCAGATTATATGTTCAGAAATATCTTGCAATATAGTGTAAATGATCTTACAAGGGATTTTGAAGCTTAGATTTTCATTTGCATGATGAATGTATTGTCTCATGTACAGCCTCCAAGGATTTTCAAGGCATATTGGCATGTATAATGTCTCATTGTCATCTGACAGGATCAAGCAATAGTAATGCAATGCACAGCTGCAACATGCAGTGAGTAAGAAGACTTTGTTTTAAAAGGGACCTGACTGTAACATAAGCTTCAGGCCATTTCCACACTACATGTTTATAGTGCTATTATTCCACTTTCAACATTCTGTAGAATTCTGGGGTTTGCAGTTTACTGAGGCCAAAGAGCTTTCTGGCTAAACTGCAAACCCCAGGATTCCATAGGATGTTGAAAGAGAAATAATAGCTCTATAACAGTGTACTGCAGAAATGGCTTCAGTTATTTCGTTGAGGTTCTTGCAAGCCAGTATGGTTGGTATTGGAAGGACTATGTGAAAAAGAATACATCCCTCATGATATAACATGTACTCTTCATGGATAAAGCCACCCTGCTTTGGCACCACATCAAGTTGTTCAACTTCAGTTTCTGTGGAAATTGGTGGCTGTATCTGAGAAGATTCTGGTTGATATATGTTGCTGCTGCTGCTGTTGTGTGCCTTCAGGCTGTTTCAGACTTATGGTGACCCTAAGGCTAACCTCTGGAGCTGAGAGTGTATGACATGTCCAGGGTCACCCAATGAGTATCCGTGACCGAGCAGGGAATCAAACTTTGGTCCTCAGGTTCGTAGTCTAGTGCTCAAACCACTGGCTCTCTCCAGTAGAGTACCCTTAGATATATGCATCCTGGGGACCCTTAAGGTAGACATGGAGACACAACTGCTAATGTGAATAAGTCATATCTCTTCCTTCAAATGTCTTGACAGTATTGAATATCCACTGAAAACATGTTTTCTTTTTTTATTTCAGAAATTTCAGAATTGTGCTGTAACTCTGGAAGAAGTGATGTAGACAGCATCTCAGTTTCAGAGGGAGGCATATTGTCTTGAAACAGGTTTGTTCATTCAATGCCTAACGTTGCAGACTCTCAACTAGAGAGTGATTCTGGAGAAAATGGACCTGGACCTGGAACAAAGGCTTCAGAAGTTAATCTTCATAGTACTGTAAAGGAATTTTGTGCTGCTGGTGCCTCAGTTTCCTCTCTGGGATCTACTGGAGGAAGGCATTATCCATGGGGATGTCCCGTGACTCACACCCGAGAAAAGTTTTACACTGTCTGTTCAGACTATGCTTTTTTAAACCAGGTGACAGCCATTCGCAAAAGCCCAAGTGCTACAGTTAGTGCCTGCTTACAAGACAATGCTGCCTTAAGTGTTGGAAACAATTCACCTGGTTTTATTGGTGTTCGAACTGGCACGCCAGACATAGTTTACAGTGAAGATGCTAACCTGGAAAGTTTGGCCAGTAGCCTGGGAAAACTTCCGCTGGCATGGGAAATTGATAAGTCTGAATTCAGTGATTCATCCCCAGATCTGAAGAATCAAGCAGGTACAGTGAAAATTCTGAGTAAACATTTGGATGGCTAATGTCTGTTTTATCTTTTTAAATGAAAGACAACTCCTGAAAATATCTGAGTCTTCCTTGTGTGAATACATTCATGCATTCTTTTTGCTATAGTGGATGTAACTGACATTTATACATTTGCAGTAATTATATTAGTGGTATTGTTTCTGGATTTTGTTTCTATATGCACATTAAAAATAAGATGGGCACTGCCACTGGCTCAGATTCTGATGAAAATACAGTGGCTCCTTGACTTTTGTGAGGCTTTGGGGCACAATACCCTTGTGAAAATCAAAAAACCATAAATGACTCACCTCTGCCCAAGTGGGCGCCCCCCCTCCCATTCCCTTCCAGCCCCCCCCATTTGCTTGTATTTTGTCCAGATGTGCTACCATCCTTCCAGGCACCTAGGTAATAGACAAGTAACTTGGGGTGGGGCATCCGCGTCCCGGAGAAGGAGTGCACCTGTGCCTTCCCCCATTCACCTACATTTCTTCCAGGCAGCCAGACAATAGGCAAGTGAATGGGTGGGGGCAGCTGTGCAGCTGGAGAAGGCATGTGTGCATGCCTGAGCAAAAGTGGGGAGGAGAGAACAGAGGGAGAGAAGTGGGCCTCTTGTGAATAATCAAGTTTGTGAAGGTCAAACCGCAAATGTAGGGGGAGGACTATAGGAAATAATAAATAGCTGTATGTGCAGATCTGTATTTGCACCTGATGGAAAAGTAAGGAAACTGACTGTTTCAGCACCCGTGTATAATATGAAGACATATAAATGCACTTATATGTACTTGAATTTAATTTTGCCTGAGTGATGAAGTTGTTCAGCTGAAGGCATCACAGAATGGATGAATATTGAGGAGAGATTTGAACGAAGAGAAGGAATGCAAAGCGTGGGCATTCTAGAGTGAGCTTAAGTCATAGGGTCACAGTCTGGAACTTTCTATTTTAGAGAGCAACAATGTTTTGAGAAGTACCTAGATACTACTTTTGTCAGTTGTACTTTTAAACTTTGATCTGCTATACACAAAAGCTTTCCTTTGAATAGAGCAGTATTATTTTCTCCCCTTCCCTTGGTGTCAGATTTCTCCAGTATTTTATAGTGCTTTCCAACTGTTCTGCTGAAGTCCCATTTCTGTATATTTTGCAAATTGTGTGTTTTGAACCATGTAAAATTTGCACTTAAGACATAATATATATGTATGTGCGCATTAGAATTTCTTTTAAAGAAATGCAGTAGCAGTGATAATGCTTCACGACCGTGTCTATTACGCACATCAAAGGAAACACAGAAGTTAGTTGTTAACAGACAGTGCCCTTATGTTTTGGTCCTCACTGAACAATGATACTTTAAAATGTGCACAGTGTCTCCTGAGAACTTAGAAAGTAGTAGACAAGTATACTTCAGCTAAGTTACCATGGGTAACCTCTTTTTGCCTATGCCTTATTTTTTCCCCCTATCTTTTGCTTTCTGTGCGTCTCTCCCCTGTACTCTCATTTTTTTGACTTGGAAGGAAGTCCAAATTCTGGACAAATCTGATTATGACGTTGAGGTTAAATTATATCAGCAATACAGGCTAACAATAATACATATATCACCTTTGGGAGTACAGTGTAACTAGTGCACAACATGTGCACATGCTTTTGAAACACAGTTTCCTTATTATGTGATAATTTCTTAGAATACTTCATTGGAAATGTAATTTTCTGCAAAATTCTTTTTAAAATGTACTTGATATTCAGAAATCATGTACTGAACATGTTTTACAGGCAACATGAAGAAACAAGGAAGCAAGAAAATGTCTGTTGATAAAAAGAGTAAACAGCATCGAGAGTGTCCACAACATTATGGCCTTGAAGATGTAAAGCAACGAAAAGTGTTAGACCTCCGGAGATGGTAGTTTTCAAGAACTATAATTAATACTGTTAACAATTTCAAATGTCAAAAACTGAATATTTTTAATGCCCTTTTGAAAAATTCAAGTTGGATAGTGTACAATAACAGTGAGAATATTGTTCAGATCATAGGAGATGCATCTGTTACAAGGCTGCTGGGTGTAGCTGCATTACAATTTTGGGTATATGTATGCAAGCTCTGCTCATAAATAGGTGTTCTGTTGCTGCATGCTGGACCCCAGAAGTAACAGAAAGATCCTATAAGTAACAAAAAGAAAACAAACAGAAACCTTCAGTGTTCAGAATGGACACTTGACTATCTTTCTACAGATTGCGTCCATTCTCTGATATAAGAGAACAGGATGGATAAGTTATGCCAGGTAGTATCACTTTTCTGCAGAATGGCAATGTGGTGAGATCCAGCTTCCTTTCTCCCTCCACCTTGAGGGAACAGTGGTGATTCCAATGAGTGCTGCTCTGCTACCCACCAGGGTAGGATCACATATTTGGCATGGTACTCTTAAGTTGAATTATCTTTTCTTTTGGATTCTTTGTTATTTCACTTTACATGGTCTATTGGGACAGAGTTTGAGAACATTTAAAATGTTAAACCGTCTCTGTAATCCTGCATGATGGCTCTGTCTTTGGTAAACAGAATTATAGCAAACTGTGTTGAATCAACTAATAATTTAAGGGATTTGCTAGCTGAGTTTATATGTTTCAGAGAGCCTCTGCAATTGCCAAGAAGCAGCTGATGTTTGTTCTGTTATGCTGTATTCTCCCATTGGTTACTAAACTGTTACTTAAGTTGGTATGTGTTTGTGAGTGAGAGTGTCTTTCTGTCGCTTTCTGGGAAGGAACCACCTGTTTTGTTATGAAATAATTCTACAGTTAAATACGTATGTTTAGCTTCTGAATAGTTTAAGTGAAATAAGAAGTTCTGAAGGTGTAGAGATGAACATCTTTAATATTTAAATACATTCTTCCTGTGTTTGTTTAAATCATAGCATGTGAAAGCTTGGCATATGTACATAAATCATTTGTGTGTATGTGTTTTTTTACAGGTACTGTATAAGTCGACCACAGTATAAGACTTCCTGTGGGATTTCGTCTTTAGTCTCTTGCTGGAATTTCCTATATAGCACAATGGGAGCTGGAAAGTAAGTCATTCTGCTATGTGTATTTAAATATGTTCACTTGGGAGTATGTCCTATTAGTATATAAGCCCACTGAATCTAATAAGTGATCTTAAAATATGCCTGAAAGCTTTTTTTTAAAATTATCACTCTTTTAAAAACAGTTTACCACCAATTACTCAAGAAGAAGCATTGCACATATTGGGCTTCCAACCTCCTTTCGAAGAAATTCGATTTGGTCCATTTACTGGAAATACTACATTAATGAGGTAAAATGGTTCTTTTGCAATATCTTATGCTGTTCCATAGGCTTAACGTACATGTTACAAAGTATTTTAAATAATACCCATACCATTATTACTCTGTCCAAGTATATTAAGGCTTCAGTTTTCCATTCACCAACCTCAGAACAAGCTTTGTTGCATCTAACAAGTTTTATTTCTGAGGCACATACGGGATTATTTTGTAAGTGGAAAATGTCCTACATATGTGATTAAGGCATGTTGTGAGCATAACAATATTTCATGTATTTGCATTATTAAAGGAAGAAATAAAGCGGAACTTCTTCACGTGCAGTCACATATTTGTGTTTAGTGCAGAACTCTATACTTTACTGTATTTTTCAGGTGGTTCAGACAAATCAACGATCACTTTCATGTAAAAGGATGTTCATACTTTCTCTATAAGCCTCATGGGAAGTACAAGACAGCTGGAGAGAGTGGTGAGTGACTAATTCTAATGTGATCAGTTCACTGCAGCCATTGCAAAAGCAGATAGAACAATAGAAAATAAAAGAATGGGAAAGAAATGGCTTAAGACAAACAGTGTGTAGCTTTAGCATCTTGTAACCTGTGCATTCTTGAGAGAAAATATTTGCTATCACTTTCTCTGCTCACTGTTTACTCCACTGTTAGAGTAGGAGTATAGGCAGTGGTGGCTTTCCCTTTTCATCTGTGTCATCTGAGCTCCCTCTGATCTGCTGTGCTAAGCAGATGCTTCATGCGTGTTGCCCATCAGCTAGCAGGTAAAGCAGGAAGCTTGAATGGCAAGCCTCTTGACTAAATAGATGAGAGCCACATTAATGCTTCTCATATTTTAGTTGAAGATCTAGAGCTGCTTTTGGAAGCAGCATGGAATTTTTCTGTTTGGGCAAATATGGTAGGATATAGGGTTTTATTTTAATAGCAATACTTCACTAATTGTTTTAATAAGCTTTGGATGTCTTAAAAGCTATTGCTTTTTATGTTAACATTTTTTGATACAGTGTATAACTCATTTTCATAAAATACTTGACATAAAAGAAAGGTATTGACATAAAATAAAGATTTTTTTTCCCTGTAGGGGTGAAATTGACAGGATGCTTTTTAATACAAACTAATCTATTTCTCAGTTGCTTGCTTGCTTGTTTGTTTGTTTTAATTTGCAGCTTCAGGAGCACTGGCAAAACTAACACAAGGACTGCGAGATGACTCGGTAGCCTACATTTATCATTGCCAAAATCACTATTTTTGTCCAATTGGATTTGAAGCAACCCCAATAAAACCTAGCAAGGCATACAAGTAAGGCTTTTAACATATAACTGGTGCTGTTTGAGTCTTTGAATAAAATGTTAACCACAGGCCACTTTAAATTTCTATATGCTGAGCTTCTGGAGAAATAGGAATCACAGAACTCTTATTTATGGAGGAAGATTCTAGAAATTTGAAAATGGAATAAGAACTGCTCCCAATCACCTTGTGAGCACATTAGTCTTCAAACACTTGTCTAAAAACAAGGAGGATCTTTATAGCAAGTATCTGCAATGCATTATTTTGATAACATTTTTTTCCAATATAACTATGTTGATATTTCTTGCAAATGAATTAACAGATTGCAGTAGTCTTTCTAAATCAGGACTGGGCAAAATTCCGGTTGGCCAGAATTGTGCAGTTCTCCAGGGGCTGCACAAATTAAGAAAATAAACTGAGAAATGACCAGAAGTTTGTTTCTGATTTTGGAAAAAAAAAAGTGATTTTTGACGTTAAGCAATAGAGGGGGAGGTGGCTGAAACCTTATTAAACTGTGCATTGCCACTTCCCCTCCCCCCCTTTTTTTTTGGCTAGAAAAAGTGTGGATCCAGGAAGTCTGGAGAGGCCAAGGGGTATAAAAACTGCTTTGGAGTACCATGTACGCCCCCAGGGCTACACTTTACTCTTCTGTGTTCTAGACATCATCCTCAAAAACAGCAGCAGTGTTAATTTTGCAAGAGCAGCTTCCTTTGATGTGAAGTTTTGGATAAACATTCTTAATAGATGGTCCTGTAATCTATACTCTTGAGTGCAAAGTGGATGTCTTTAAATGTATCATCTGTGGAGCTTCCCTAAATGAAGGAAATGGCCCAGTGTGATAAATTAGCTAATCCCTTCCCTTTAGTCTGAATTTTATCAAAAGTCTATGTACCATGGTTTACAGGGATATAAAGTCTTGTCTCCTTTATTTGGAAGCTTGGCCTAAAGGAATTCTGTCATTGAATCAGTAGAATGTGCATAAGTTTTGACTCACCATTCAGTAATTGGTTCAATGGGTCTACTTTGTTTGGGACTACTAATATGATTTGTGCCACTAACTCCCTGTTCAAAAAGTTTAGACAGTTTTTATTAATAGGGCTTCTTATCATGGTAAATGTTCATATGCCTTTTGCACACTAGGGGGCGTCTCTTGCCGCAGGAAGTGGAACACTGGATACTTATTGGAGAACCTAGCAGAAAGCACCCCGCAATTCATTGCAAAAAGTAAGTCAGCACACTTCCTATATCTATCTGGTTATTAAGAAATTTAGCAGCATGCACACTTTTAATTCTTAATTTTTTTCTATACTATGACTATTTTAAGTCATACTACTACTCTACAAAATGTAAGTAAATAGCTTGCATTTCTCCTGCATCCAATCCCAAAGGACAAAAGGGTTAGTAGAGATCTGCAGTATGGAAGGGGAACAAAAATCTCTCCTGAAGAGTTTTAAAAAACAGTTCCAGATCTGAACATTTTAATATTTAATATTTAGCTAAGAACTTTCTTTTGCAAAGGTATTGTTTTGTCCGGAAGAGGGAAATTCCCTATTATAAGCTGTGCAGCATTATTCCATGAGTGTTTGTAACTTTTCTCTGGCACTTGATCTTCTGGCACTGGATCTTCTCAAGAAGCTTCTTGTTGGCTCTCCAAACTGCGACTCTGTCTTTTGTGTCCCATTTTGGCAAAGTGCAGGATTAACTGGAACATGCAATTAATCTTAGTCAAGAAGAATAGAATGGGACTGTGGAGTGAGAAAACGATTGTGTCTACAATATATTAAATGTTTTGGGGGAAAAGTGCTTTCATCTTTAGACCAAAATTACCCAGCATGGAGAAAGAATTAAAAAAAACCTTTGATCTTGCCTGTTATTGAAACAATCTAGTTTGGTGGTAGAAGAAGCAGCAACAAATGGAACCAGGTTATACTGGGACATTACTGGTAAAGAGAGGCAAATTCTAAGTTGGTGACAGGCATTCGGTGAGAGAGAACAGTAAAGGGATGAAAGATAAGCATTCATTCCCATAGGCCCCTGCTTTTTTAGTGTGTGTATGTGGCTTTAAACGCACAAACTTGTTGACTTGATATGGTAGCAGTTTGTAGCTTTGTTCCTATTTTCAGGGGAAAGGATAGTGTTCCTATTTAAAACTTCTCCTTGTTCTCTGAATACCAAATACCTCCATCTTTTAAAAACTATTTATTCAGTTGTTGCATTTTGTTGTGTACTTGATTTTCTAGCACTGCTTTCAGTGTGTGATCTGTTTTCTGTCTTTCTGCATAGGTGGGGAGATATTGTAACAGACCTGAACACTCAAAATCCAGAATATCTAGATATTAGGCACTTAGAAAGAGGTCTTCAGTATCGGAAGACAAAGAAGGTATGCTAGTTTTATATTAATGCAAAGTGGAATGTTTGTCCTGAGGTAGTATTTATGATATCCACTAAGACAGTGTGCCTTGGGATTTAGCTGTGAGGTGGTTTGCTGTATAACTAATGGAGAAGATAGAAAAATTGATCACATTGTACTTAACTAGTACGGAAAATGTTAAATATAGGAGGTTACAAATCTACTTATGGCAGTGCATTTATTTCTAATGTGATTATCATTCTTTCTGTCTGAGCTAGATAAAAGAACTGTTGCAAATTTGTTTTTAAAACTCTCTCTGTGTAACCACTACATTTCTTAATATATCCCATTTCTCTTGAGGTAGACCTTGCTAACAATCACATCCAGCATTATCAAGAAGTATAGCTGTTTATTTCTGTTCTAGCCAATAAAACCAACAAAGTCTTTTGGGCACCTGGAGGATAAACAAATTTACTGTGGTATAAGTTTTTGGTGTCTGTGGTCTAGCTCATTAGCTATATGGAATATGTTGCCAAGAGTTTCAGATACAGTACTGAGAAGGGAGAAATTGCGAAGAATGAGTCAAGTGGGAATTAAATGCCTAAAGTGTTGACAGTCACATTACTAATAGTGACTATTTACAAAACAGTCTTAAAAATCATTTATCACATATGGTAAGATTTTGTTGTTGTTTGGGCCATAGAGTAAAATAGTACCTTTGTCTATTTCTTGCTCTACCTGGAATCACCTCTTATCAGGATCTGTTAAATGCAGTTGGTAGTCCCAACCTGAGCAGACCCATTAAATCAGTAGGGATCACATGACTGTTGACTTGAAATTTAGCAGTTGATACAGCAGGTGTTTGTTGTCAGGAATAATTAACTTGAAGAACAATAATAACACTACCTGTTTCAGAGTAACTTTGTCATAAGCAACTAATACTTAGGTTTCCATTTGAAATTTTATCTATAAAATTGGATCATGGCTGTATTTATCCTGCAGAAATCAAACTGTATTCAGCCATCAGTTTGTACACATAATCAACTGTTTTTTGGGGGGCAGGGTTAAGTTTGATGTCAGTTCAGCGATGGTAAAAATTAGTTTCACAGACAGTAGCTTGAATCCTAATGGTCAGTCCAAAATAAAGTAGACCCATCAAATTAATTGTTGATAACTCAACATATTGGTAAGTCCCATTAATGTAATGGGTTCACTTGGAACTAGCAAAATAATTCAGGCCAGTGTCTTGTGCTGTTTTATATCATTTTTGTTGAACACTTGCATGTATATTCAAATACTTCATGTAATATTGTACACACACATGCAGATATGTTTCTGCTTATATCCATCCAATTTCAATTTGTCATCTGATTCTATTGGGATGTTAAGAATATTAGGTATTCAGAAAACATTAGGTCCTAATTCTCTCTATGTAGAGAATATTACTTAATATAGAAGGAACATGTGAGCACATGTTAAGCACTACCCCTGCATATCCATGGGAAGCTTGGTGCTTTTAAATTAGCATGCACAATATGGTCAGAAATGCTGTTTTAACAGTGCCACTTTTTGAGGAGCTGAGCCAGGTATGCCAGTAAAATAGATTTATTATATCAGTGACTGTTCCAAAGAGATAACAACTCAACCTTTAGTCTCCCTTTGGCAACCTCATCCTGGTCTTTTAACTTATTCTTGAAAAATCATTATGTTATTAATCAAGCCACAAGTCTCTTTTCAGGCACCTATTGAAAGGTAACAGCTGTTCCGATATAAGATTGAATATTCTTTGTCAGGGCTTTTATTGTGATACTTTCCTATAAGAACTCAGTAACAATAATTGATATTAGTCTTGGCTGTTGTATGTACCTGAATGTACATATTGTGTTGCTGCAACACAAATGAGGCAATGGAGACTGAGGAAAAAGATGCAGAAGCTCTCCCATGTAGGCCAAAAGGAGTTGGAAAGGGAAATCTTAAATGGAAAGTGGAGTGAAGAGGAAACAAAGGATCTTGGTAGCAAAAATAGAACTGTCCCCAAATCTTTCTCAACTGTTAATATGGACGCGTATGAGTCAAACGTGTAAACCTTTTGTTTTGACTTCTAGGTAGGAGGAAACCTGCATTGCATTATTGCTCTTCAGAGGCTTAACTGGCAAAGGTTTGGTCCATGGAACTTTCCATTTAGAAACACCAAACAAGACTTGCAATCCCATTCACAGACGCAGGGTATAGCCAAATCTGAGAGTGAAGACAATATCTCCAAGAAGCAGCATGGGCGCCTGGGTAGATCTTTCAGTGCTAGTTTCCACCAGGAATCTGTCTGGAAGAAGTTGTCTCATCTTCATGAAAGGCGGAACAGTGGCTTTCAGAGTTACACAGATTATGATGTGAATGACTGAAAGGAATGACTTTTGCAACTGCTGTACTGTAGATATACTAAGATATGGGAAATTTTATTACACACAGAGTTAGGGAATGGATAGAAATATCAGTACAAAATGCAGTCTTTGGAATGTTGGTTGCATTATATATGTGGATAATTATGTGGGGGATAATGAGAGATGTTAGTTCGAACATAAGCACAGAATATTGTACACTTACAATCCAGTATAATTGGCAATTGACCTGTGTTTCAAAACATGAAACCAGAACCAGTCTAGAATAAAACCAGTGGTGGGTGGGAACCTATAATGAGAAGAAATAGATAATACATAAGATAAAGCATGAAATTTCGTCACTTTCTAAAACAGTTTCTGAAACTCCTGTTATATAATGGTCTCAAAGGTATAAAGTTTATTTGTTTTTAAAGATGTTCAAAAATGCAATAAAGGACATCATAGTCCAATTCAGAACTTATACAAAACACCAAATGCTAAAAGCATGTATTTAGTGATTCCAAGTTGTCTGTTGAAACATTGCTCTGTACAACTTGTATTGTAATTATTGGACTCCTCTACTGGCAGTTGTAAGTGGCAAGCCTATAGCAAGCCCTGGAAAGCTGCTGTACCTGCTTGCTCCTTTTTGTGAGGAGGCAGAAAAACATTCCACTGCCGAGTGTAGGCTCCTCCAGCACTTTCTGTGTAATCTGATTTATTTCACATTTTACAGGCTGCTTTTAAACAAAAACTCATTTTCTCTGGCAACCCAATGACCTTATAAACTTCCATCTTGGGCTGCACCTCCATTTTTGTTCCTTTTGTGCTTTCTGGATTTTTTCCACATCACCCTTAATGAAACAGTTAATAAGGGAGATGCTTTAAGTGCCGAAACACACTGGCAGCCACAGTAATATACCTCTTTGGCCAGAACACTGTTTGTATTTTTTCAAATGATCATGTCAAGTAGCTTTATTTGAAACTATAATATGTTCTCATTAAAAAAAAATAAAAATAAAAAAGTATAATCTTGTCTTGTAATTTTGTAGATTTGCAGCCCTCTTTCTCAAAAATAGCTTTAGAACAAGTTACTTCCTTTCAAAAAATGGTCTAGCTTTGGACACTTGTATGTTCCAAGAAAGTTCTGAGCAAAAATCCAAATTGGTCTACTCTTGATGTATTTGGTTCACACAAAAATCTCATGACATCTAATACAGATATTTGAAATGACAAGTCTCTCATCTTGGCCAAGTGAGGAACTAAGTAGACATAAAGGAATCTAAAGGAAATGAAAGGGCTTGAACCACTCAGTGTATTTACCTGAGTTTACTGTGTCATACTGGTAGAAATGCTGCATCTTTACATCTTCACCAGTATATCTTCTGCAGGACAGATTTATAGAACAGAGTAAGTCCTTTACAAGAACAGGAAATGAGATTTTTGTCGTATTACTACTTACATTAGGAAATTTATTCGGTATCTTGCCATGTACTACTTTGGTCATGGTTTCAAGGAAAAGCAACATCTCTCTCCTTTCTTGCGTGCGCACACACACACATGTTTAATAAAGGCATGTTGTGCATGGAGACAATGAAAAGAGTGCACCGATATCTTCTCTTGTTAACCTTGGGAAGTGACATTTTACTTTATGAGCTATGCATGACTTAGATGATACACATTAGTTTTCCCATGAGGGATTACTGTATACAGAGGCTAGAAGACTACCTTATGTACCACCCGGCACTAAATTTTCTGAAATCAAAACTGAATTAAGCATATGTGCTGTGATACGTTTTTAAGCATGCACACTGCATTCAAAATTTACACTCGTAAAGACTAAGTGGGGTGGGAAAAATGCAGTGGGGGGGGTCACATGTAAATCCCAGGGCTCCATAGGGTCTAAAATGTTTCTTTTGCCCCCAGCACTCCCAAACACTTTGTAGGGAGCATATGGGGCAATTCCACATTTCCCCCACTTCCCTGGGCTGTTTTAGGCCCAGAAAAGGCCTTTATTATAAAGGGAAGTGACCCTCTTGTAGCAAAGGGTCTTTCCTGAACCTAAAACATTCTGGATAGAAAAATTGACAAAAATTCCCCCAACACTCAATAAAGCATTTTGAAGCATACATTTTTGTTACTTTTTTTTTGGAGGGTAGGGGTCCATCTCTCCAAGTTTAGCCCTCTAAATCCCCCATGGTGGCCCTCCCTGATCTAGATCTTTGTGAAAAACCACAGGATTTGGGAACCATGTTGGAAAGAGAGAGGTGCCTTACATTTGAAAGGGGATGGGGAGAAATTAATGAAAGACAGGGCTGCTCCGTACAGAACTCATCATGGTAGATTTATATCCCGTCCCATGCCAAAAGCGCATCCATTTCCGCACTAGCCTGTTATAGCGCGATGATTCTACTTTCGGTTTCCTCTGGAATCCTGGGGTTTGCAGTTTCGGGAGGGGCCGGCACTTTCAACATCCTGTGGAATCCTTTGGGTCCCCTCCCTAAACTGCAAACCCCAGGATTCCAGAGGAGGTTGAAAGTGGAATCATCGCGCTATAACAGGCTAGTATGGAAATGGCCAAAGAAGGATGCACTGGGGAGTATGAAAGTGTGGTTTGCATTCACGTCGTGGTCCTTGCCACACTAGATTGTTATAGCGCTATTATTTCACTTTCAACATCCTGTGGAATCCTTTGGGTCCCCTCCCTAAACTGCAAACCCCAGGATTCCAGAGGAGGTTGAAAGTGGAATCATCGCGCTATAACAGGCTAGTGCGGAAATGCCTGCGGGCTCCCCAAAGGCAATGCCCCACCGCGAACAGAACAGCGGATCAGGCAGGTCCTTGATTCAAAGGAGCTCCTGCGCTCCCACGGAATAAACGTACTGCAATAGTGCCAAAATCTGGGAAACTGGAAGTTGTCCTTCCACAACGCAGCCCTCCGTTTGACACAGCTTAGGATCAGCGGCAACGCTGGAAAGCACGCGAAACAGACACGGGGGGCGGGGCGGAGACACACCGCCAGCCTCCGAGCAGAAGGCAAGCCCTCCACGCGCCTCATTGACCCGCCCGGAGGCGGAGTAGCGCCGCCCCCCGAGAACTACATCTCCCAGCAGGCCGTGCGCCACGCTACCAGGGACATGCGCGCGGCAGTGATGTCATAGCATGGCGGCGGCAGTAGTTTGGTAAGGGATCGTGGACTGGCGGGGCTCTGCCCCACTCTCTTCCCTTTCGCCAACCGGTTTCCCCTTCCCTTCTTCCACCTCCATGGGGGGGGGATCCAGGGGGAGGGTGTCCTCTCTGGTCAAAGCCTCAGGAAAGCTCTCAGATGCTATGGGAGCAGCTTATATTAATCTATTATTATCATTATCATCATCATCATCATCATTATTTTTTATTATTATTATTATTATTATTATTATTATTATTATTATTATTATTATTATTATTATTATTATTATTATTTTGGTCACAGATGGCGATGGTGGTCCTGCAAATGTATGTAGCGCTTTACAGAACAGACAGAAGAAAAGGACAAGGACGCTTCTCCAACACCACATTTCAGATGAGTTGATCTTCTTCCTGTCAGTTTCCTTCACTGGCCACCTTTCACAGCCATACGTAGAAATTGGAAATAGGAGGGCATGGACAATCCTACCTTGAGTATTCCTTGATATATTTTGACCCTTCAAAATCTTGGCTCCTTCATAGCAGCCCTTCCGAGCGCTCACCTTTTTCTGATTTCCTGACTACAGTCTCCATTCTGCTTAATAAGTGAGCCGAGGTAGGGAGAAACTATTTCAGTGTCTCCATCGTCTGCTGTAAGGTTGCATCTGTGGTCACTATTTTTGTTTTCTTAACGTTCAACTGTAAACCTGCCTTTGCACTTTCTGCCTTGACGTTCTTCAGCAATCATCCCAAATCTTTGCTAGTAGGATGATGCCATCTGCATATCGTAAATTGTTGATGTTCCTTCCTCTGAGTCTAATCCTGCTTTATATATAATATGTCCGGCATACAAGTTAAACAGAGAGGGTAATAAGATGCAGCCTTGCCCTGACCCCCTTGTCACTTGGAAAACCATTCGGTTTCTTTGTATTCTGTCCTAACAGTAGCCTCTTGTCCTGTGTACAGGACAATCAAATCATAGAATCATAGAAATGCAGAGTTGGAAGAGACCACAGGGGCCATCCAGTCCAACCCCCTGCCATGCAGGAACACCGTCAAAGCACTCCCGACAGATGGTCATCAAGCCTCTGCTTAAAAACCTCCAAGGAAGGAGACTCCACTACACTCCAAGGCAGCAGATTCCATTGTCGGACAGCCCTGACTGTCAGGAAGTTCTTCCTGAGGTTCAGGTGGAATCTCCTTTCCTGCAGCTTGAATCCATTGCTCCTTGTCCTGGTCTCTGGAGCAGCAGAAAACAAGCCCTCTCCCTCCTCTACATGGCATCCCTTCAAATATTTAAACATGGCTATCATAGTTTCTCCTGATCTACACAATCAAAGAATTAGCTCTAATCTCTGAAGCACAGGCTGTTTTATTTTGAGGAAGAGAAGATGGTGGCAAGACCTTTTGGGAAGAGCATTCTATCCTCCTTTAATCTGTATCCTTAAAGCCTAAATGTTGGGAGAGCTAAGGACGGGGTCCTGCTTTCCATCAGTAAAAGGCACTGTGCACATTTCTTCATACAACTATGTGACAACAAGCTAGCTTGTAATTGATAATTGAAAGTAGTAGACTGAGTATATTTTGTTTTATTCTCCTTGCCTTCTCCTCCTGTAATTTAATAGGCTAAACATGGACGTTGCTGAATTTCCTGTTTGTTTCCTGTTTGTAATTATTTTCTCCAAAAGTTTCACTGAAAGTTAACAATTTGCCTTTATTATTGATATTGAAGCTTTTGCTGTTCAGGTCTGTATTTCATATTTATATAATAATCTCAGTTATTTATTTCAGCTGAATACTCAGTGGGATTCTCAATACGTTAAGAGATACAGAAAAAGATAATAAAATAAGCAGCTGTGAATGATTTCTGTGCGTACTTTTTTCTTTCTAGAAAGACTCATTTATGTTTGACTCTCCAGATATTTTTGTTGTATCCTACAGATTCACTTTCCTTTACATTCCTTGGTAAAAGATGGGAGTTCAAGGACTTTGGAAGCTGCTGGAGTGCTCTGGAAGGCCTGTAAATCCAGAAACACTGGAAGGGAAAATCCTTGCTGTTGGTATCCTTAAAAATGGATTTTAATTGTTTAATACTTGGAGAATTTATGATGGTGGTGATGATAATTGTATTTCCTTACAATCTGCCTGTTTCCCTGGCTCTGTTTTCTGGGAAGCAAGATGGCTTCCAAAAATCAAGACAGATAACACAAAAAAGGTCATATTATTGCCATCATGCAAAATTTGTAATAGAATTAAATTTCTAATAAACTTAAAGGAATTTGAAAATATACCCATGCAGTAGAGAGTAGAGTACATTGTGAAAAGCCCTTTCTCCATGAAATGTCAGTTCCCAATGTCTTGTTGAAACAAAAAGTCTGTACTTGCTATTGGAAAGACAGTGTGGAAAGGGCCAGTCCAGCCTCTCTAGGAAAAGAGTTTCAGAGCATGACAGCAGCGAAGGTTCTGGGACTGAGGGAAGGACCTCCGGCTTAAGATCTCAAAATCTCGGTCAGCTCATATGGGAGAATATGATCCTTCAGATAACCTGAGCTCTGTGTGGCTTTATAGTTCATAACCAACACTAAACTGAGCCTGCCAAAACAGTATTTCCTGAAGAACCTGCTGGCAGAAATATTCCCTAATCCATGGTCACGGTGGCAGAACTCAGACTCAGTGTTGTGCCAACACTTTGCTCAAGGAAGCATTTAACCCGTTGCCAACATCTGTGGAAGCATTTAACCCGTTGCCAACATCTGTTTCCCATAAGAGTAATAGGATGTTGGATTATATCTTCCTTTGATCTTGTACAGCATGGCTTTAAGTTTGGCAGGGGAAACGAATATATTCATTTAACATTCAGTTTGTTTCTTTTAGCCTTTTGCAAAGATACTGAATTAATTAATATTTTCATTTGAAAAAAAAAAAAAGCCAAAAGATGTTAAATTTTCTTGAGTATCTTTTAAAATTTGGATGGTATCTAATTTTTGAAGGTAATGAATTGTTTTCAGTGGCACTATGCTAAATTCTGTGTTGTGCTAGGAAGAGATCTTTCTACCCCTCTCTCCTGTATCCCCCTCTGCAGCCCCTAAACCAGCTCCAAAGGATTTCTCAGCTTCCAGTTCTGGAGCAGGGTTTTAGGATGCACAGAGAATTGGGGTGGGGAGGGCAGATCATTTCCTTAACAAAACATGAGTGATAGCCCCAAGATCACTATCTGGAAAAGTTCTGTATCACCTCTTAAACCAGTCATAATGAACCAATGGCCCTTAAAATGCTCAATAATGGCCATTCCTATCATTCTTTACCATTAGCCAGCATGGCTAGGCTGATAGGAATTAAAAGTTCCACACTATCAGGAGGATTCCGAGTTCTGCCTTAAGCATAAGAGTGCTTGCTTTCATGGGCTAGGTCTCATTTTGTCAAATGCAGGCAGGCTTAAGTGACTGGCATGCTTGAGATGTATTGCCTGTTTGTGACTATCAGCTTCTCCACTTGTCTTCCTATGAGTGCTTTCTTAAGATATCAGCATTTGGTTGAACCAAGCTGTTAAAGGAGCAAGGGATCGTCATGGAAATTCCATTCCCAATGCTCACCTCCTCACTTTATTTCATCGCCTTTGCAAGCTGCTGTTTTTTCGGATCCGCCCTGTTTTTGTTTTTGATGGAGAAGCACCACTTTTGAAGAGGCAGACTTTGGTATGTTCTTTGTGTTACCTTGCTGAACAATAAGCTGTACAATTTACATTGCAGTTGTATTCGTGTCTATTCAGAAATAAGTCCTTTTGAGTTCCCTGGTTCCCATGTCAGGCTAAGAGATCACAGGATTGTGATAGATTTAGAGGAACAGAACGGCAGTTTACTAAATGAGTTAATCTGACCAATTACATCAGAATGATGGAACAGAATGGTAAGTCTTTGAGTCGGAAATTGAACCCCTTTCCCAAGTACCGTAGTCAAATGCGGAATTTCATGCAACAGCCTTCTCTACCTCACTTTTGTAAGTGCTATATCTTAAACAGATTATGAAGTAGCTTGTCATTAATTTAACAAAAAGAAAAGTCATCTAAAATGTTACTATCTGAGAATATATTATCTATGTATTAAGTGTATGAAATGAGTTGAATAAATTTCATCGTATAACATTAAGTGTTCTTTTCTACATGCTTTTTCAGGCTAAGCGAAGACAACGAAAAGAAGTTGCCGTCACTGACTCCAAGAAAACCACAGAAAAACTTTTGAGAACTTTCCTGAAACGGCAGGCCATCAAAACTGCTTTAGCAGGCAAGAGGCAAGAACATATCCTCCCTCTCTCCCTCTCTTTCTCTCTCTATATATGCATTTCTGACTTGTAATATTATGTTTCTACTAATGATATACTTATTTATTGTTTTTTCAGTATTGCTGAGTTTCCTAGCCTTTCAGATGTAAGAAGAGAAGAAGTAGATGATATTTACGTGTTGCCTGCCTTACAAGAAGACAAAAAAAATAGGTGGGTTTATGTTGGGATGAAATCTTTAAAAACCTTTAAAAAACAGTAAAATAATATTTTTTTTAATTGTAAATGCGTTAGTAACTTAGCCAATTACTACTTTTCCTTTTGCAACATAGCTCAGAAGAAGAAGATGAAAAACAGTGGGAGGAGAGAATGACCCAGAAAAAGATATTGCAAGTAATAGTTCTTTCTTTACATACCTATGTGCCTCTCTTCTGAAGAGTGATATTTAAAATGTGTGTTGGTGCATTAGCAAGGCTGCAATAAAATTCTGGTGCTAGAAACATGGCTTCAGAAACCATGTGAATATAGGGGTTAATATTTTTAAAATGAAATGTCTACATAATATGCAATATACAATAAGGACAAGTGAAAGCTAGGGCAATGTAACATTTGTTCAGGATTTGCCTCTGTCCTCAGCCCAGAAGATTAACATAAAAGCCCTTGAGATGTGGGCTTTTTTCTAATGCTAGACTGGTATCCTCTTCTCATAGTGGTCAACCAGATATCCCACAGGCTTTTGCTCTTGTTCTACAGCAGCCGATATATAGAGACATAACTTCTCTGATCCTTTCTCAAGTCTGCTTTCTTCCCTCTAAATATGGCATTAATAACAATGATGTGTTTTCAGGACTTTTGCTACAGTTACTAAATTAATGTATATGAAGCATTCAGGATACTGCCATGTATGTTGTTTATTATACAATAATTGACTTACCAATTTAGACTGAAGACCCATTTAGTCTAGTGTTTTCAGTTTAGCAATGACAAACTAGTTGATCTGGGAAATCTCATCAACAGAGCGGAATGGAACTAATAACTCTGCATTAAAGAGTGATAGACAGCTGATGGTTAGATGCTTTTGTTCCAACCAGAGTAGGTCTGCAATTATTGGGACCATAAGTGTTTTGTGTTTCAGATTTTTCTCCATTTTGGAATACCTTTATTTGCATATACAGTCCTCCCTTTGCTTTTGTGAGCTTGACCTTTGTGAATTTGATTATTTGTGAGCATATGTGCCTTCCCCCTGCATTCCCCTCCTCCCATTCCCATGCATTTTGCCTCTGTGCAGACAACTTGCACCAAGGCAAAATGGAAAGGAATGGGGGTGCGGTTGGAGAAGGCTTGTGTGAGCCCCTTGCTGGGACAAAATGCATAGGAATGGCAGGGTGAGCGCTGGAGGGGAAAAGGAAGGCTTGCACAAACTTTCCCTCCCCCATTCCCTTCAATTTTGTATGCAAAGGGGGAGCTCCAGAGGGAGAAAGGAAGGCTCATGCAAGCTTTCCTCACCCCTGATTCTTTTTTGTTTTGCATGAGAATGGGAAGGGGGAGCTCCAGAGGGGGAATGGAAAGCTTGTGAGAGCCGTCCCCCACCCCCCATTCCGTTCTGTTTTACATGGTAATGGGAAGGGGGGGAGTCCCAGAATGGAAATGGGAAGGAGAACAGAGGGGAGTTATTTGAAGTTTTTCCACTTTCTCAAGGGTTCTGTGCCCCAAACCTTTGCGAAATTAGAGGGGCCACTACATAAAATACAGTATTGTTCAAGAGATTTTTGGGGAGCCCACAGATGAATGAACAGGAATATTGCAGCCACTGCTTCGAAGGCAAAAGCAGGTGGTTGATGGGCTCCCCAGAGACCTTATATGCTCAGTCTCTCTCCAGCCTCATGTCTCATACACAGCACAAGTAGTGAATGAACAAGATGTGAGGCTGAAGAGAGACACAGAGCTGGAGAGAGATGTGAGGATTTGTGAAATGGTGGGAGACACGGGAGTGCACCAAGCACTATGCTTGGATTACCTCAGTTTCCCAGATCCTTGTCTCTCCTTACAGCCTTGCATCTTGTTTACTACTTTGTATGAGATACGAGGCTGAAGAGAGACTGAGAATCTTAGAGTTGAATGAATAAGAGAGCCATAGCCACTGCCTTGAAGGCAAAAGCAAGTGGCAAAAGAAAAAAGGTTTTTTGGAGGTTTTCAGATTTTGGATTTTCAGATTATCGATGCTCAACCTATATATCTTTCCTGTGTCACATAGTATTGTTTGGACAGAGTACTTGGATGGTAGAGCAACAACAAACACCAGGTGCTGTATGTTATATTTCAGAAGAAGGAACTGACAAACCCATCCTGAGTGTTCCTTTCCTAAAGAAAACCCTATGAAATTCTTGGGACCACCATAAGTTGACTGAGGATTTGAAGGCAGACATACACATATGCTTGGAGTCATTGTTGCAAAGCATGCAAAAGCTGACATTGATTTACTTTCAATCTTGCACTGGACTGTAAAATTGTATCAAGCACACAGCCTATTAGGTACACATAGCATTTGCTAGTTCTGTATAGTGCCCCAAAGATGCACCTTCTTCACTAAGAAGAGGGAAATTAATGCTTTAATTTCAGTGCTACAGTATTTACAAATCTTGGTAGTGTGTGTCTGAGTTTTTCTTTCATGCTTTTCTCTGGTCTGTGTCTTAAGGTACTAATTTCACAAAGTTCTAAATTTTGTGTACTGTCTTTTCCCAAACTGCATAGGAAGAATTAATTGAAAACCCTCATTCTGTAGATGTTGAATCAGAAGATTTCCAGAGCTTGCCCCCTGAGGTAAAGCATGAGATCCTCACTGACATGAAGGAATTCACAAAACGCAGGAGAACATTATTTGAGGCAATGCCTGAGGTGAGGCACAGCACCCTCCCCTTTTTTTCCCTTCCCTTTTCATGCCATCAAAGAGTTCTGCCACTTTGTGAGCTGGTAAATCTCTGAAAAGAAGCCCTTTACGCTAGTCCCAAGGTTTATCTGAAAATATGAGGATAGTGATTCTTACTGTATCCATGCCCAAGAGGATTCCAGTAGTTCATGCTGAAAGTTCATTCTGTTCATAGAACCAAGGCATCTTAAGTGGAAGGAAAATGTTTTGTTTGGAAATAACTTTTCATTTCTTGTTATCTTTATGGATCTTTTGGTATCATTACAATGGCAAATCTTTGCCTTCTTGGCTTCCTTTCACAGTATCTCTGGAGCTGATTTATTGGCAGATATTCTTGCAGGTTTAAGGACAACACACAGTCTTGCCAGATCATTTTAGGATCATATTTGCGAACTGTATGTCCTCTGTAATATTGCTTTCTTCTTAGTGAATAGATTTGTAGTCATGCTGCTCTGTAAGATTGTATTTGGGAAGGCTAACAGCGTATTTAAAACAATACGTAACATTTCCAAACCACTATGAGAACAAATTAAAAAAGACAAGATAAATGATATATTACCAAATTCATACCAAGAAAAGAAAAGCTGGAATGTTTCAGACTTGGCAATTGGAATGGAAGGGAGGGCCCGTCATCTGTTTTCATTCCACTGAACTCAGTGAGACTTACTTTTTTATAGTTGTAGGTACATTCTGTAAATCAAAGGAAGTGAATCTCAGATCATACAGTGTTCAGAGGCTAGATGTGCAGTGCCTGCTTGTAGTTAGCAAACAGTAAGTGTGAACAGCTGAGCAATCAACAGACTTCTTTAGCAGTGTTTGCAAACATAAGCTATGAGTAGAGCACTTTGCTCCCTACCATTAGTATAATGATAAGTGTTCATGGCTATTTAGGGCACTGCTGTCACTAGGCAACAGTTTTTGTGTTACCATATTTACAATTTATGATGATGCGATTATCAAATTTTCAGCCTTGATCTTTGCTTTGAGGAAATTGGAGACCTCTGGTTGTCATTGTGTTTGCATTTCTGTCCTTAATAGTGTACAGCTTAGGACAGCTTATAAGTTAGGACTTAGGTTCTTATGGGTTCTAACATGTTCATCTGCTGGCACGCTTTCTTTCCCGCCACCTTTATGTTCCCACTGGTTTTCTTGCCCACTACTCTGGTGTTTATTCACTCTTCCCCCCTGCTCAGTACATTACTAGAAGTTCTTTGCTCTGTTGTTTGATGAGTTCAGGAGCTCTGCTATCCACTATGCTAAGCTGTCTGGTGGGCGTGTGGAGAGAGGCATCTCCCAAGCCTGTTTCCAGGTTTGTTGGTCCTGCTTCTGGAACCTCTGCCACCTAGTGGCTCTAGGTGGTATTGCAGGTTACAGATAGATTTTAATTAACTAAAATTAGTATGAGAAAATTAGTATGATACAGTAAATAAATGAACCCTTCTTTTCTTAGTAAAGCTGTCAGGTGGGGTTTTTAACCACTTTTGTTGCTGCATGCCTTCAAGTGCTTTCTGACTCCTGGCAGCCCTAAGGTAAAACTGTTACATTGTTATCTTGATAGAATTTATTCAGAGGAGGTTTGCCCTTGCCCTTCTCTGAGGTTGAGAGAGTGTGACTTCCCCAAGGTCACCCAGTGGGTTTCCATTGCTGAGCAAGGAATGGAGCTCTGGTCTCCCATTCCTAGTCCAATACTCAAAGCACTATACCATACAGGCTCTCTTTAACCACTTTATTTATGACAAATTAAGCGAGCTGCAGAGTGGGTTGACCAAGGGCTTTTTGCTATTTGGCAGAGAAGTAATTTGAATCATTTATTTCAGGCCGAATCCCCTGTTCTCCACATTGAAGCCCCTATATAGGCTTCATCTTATTTTCTGTCCAGGTTCCATTGCTGCTGCAAGCCTTCACTTTCACTTCTAGGGTCCCCTCTCTGAAAAAAGATGTCTGCCTACCTGAGCCTTCTTTATCTTCCTCTTCCTTGCTTTCTAGTGAGATATTTCTATAAAAAGACCTGACATGACACGTTGCTGAGAATTGTCCAGGAGAAGGGAATATTTCTGAGTTTCATATGATTATTTCAAAGTGAGCTGATGATTTTCATGCTTTTACATTTTAAACGCATCTATGTGAATAATGGATACAGCTGATGATATTCAAAACAGAAAACAATGCATATATTTGTATTTTTAAAAAGAGACGATTCTCTCCTGACTTTTGAAATATTTCCTTCTCTTCTTACAAAGTTTTTTTTTTTCTAGAAGTATAGAATGCTCAGCTCATTCAGGCTGACATTTAATTATTGTCTTTCAATTAAAGGAGTCCAGTGACTTCTCCCAGTACCAGCTAAAAGGATTGCTTAAGAAAAGCAGCTTAAATCGGCATATAGAAAACGTGGAGAAAGAGATGAATGAACAGCACACAGGTGAAGTTCAGAGTCGGTATGAAGAAGATGGAGGCTTCTTGAAAGAAGTGGAAACTAGGAGGGTTGTGTCTGAAGACACCTCTCGCTACATCCTCATAAAAGGTAGCAGGACAATAATGTTTCCTATGGGTTTTGAAAGATGCTCAATGCACAATATGGTTTTAAAATTAAACCAAATGAACTGCAATGAATAGTTGTCAGATCTTCCCTTCTATATGATTTTAATGATGTGATTTTTAATTATTTTTATTTCATCCAACCTGTGATAACAATAAAACATTAGTGGTCACTTTTCCCTTTCAGGCATCCAGTCCAAAAAAGAGGGTTCCAGAGATTTGGCAACAACATCTGCAAGCTGTTCTCCCATGCCTGAAGATTCAAAGCCTAGTGTGAATACTTCCAAAGCCCTGGTTAATGTAAAGCCGTCTCCATGTGATCTCTCTAAGACTGAACCAACAAGCAGTGCATATCCAGCACCTCCTTCTCCCAGAACAGTGCTTGCAATCCAAGCGGCTATGCTGGGAAGCAGTTCAGAAGAAGAGCTGGAAGATGAAAACAAAAATCAGTCAGACTTGGCCAAACACAAGTCTGGCCCTGGTATAGATGCAGGCAATGTGTCCCCAAGAACATTAAAGGCTATTCAGAAAGCTTTGTATGAGGAGGAAGAGGATGCTAGGCCTCCTTTTATCAACAATGTTGATAATAGTCCAGACAAAAGACCTTCTGTGAAGGACGTTCTATCCAGTAGCTCAGATGAGGAGAGCCAGGTACCTGAAAGCTGGAATGGAAAAGAACTTCAGTTTTTACATACAGGGCAATCTGAAAGTAGAAGCATTAACCAAGAGAAGGAACTGGATCAAATAAACTGTGCATTGGGCAAGGATCAGAGTGTTCCTGAAAGCCCATGCAGCCTTCTTGTGGAAAAAGGAATTTCTTCTGTCTCAGATGAGAAAGAAAGGGTGGAAATGTGGTCTTGCAAAAGAGGTATAGGTTCTGTTCAAAATGAGAACACAAACAGTGACAGGCAGCAGTCAATAAGGTCTTCAACACACACTCCACCAGTTGCCCTCACTCATTCATATTTGGCAGAGGTATCCCAAAATGACAGACTAGAACAGTTAAGAGAATTGGTTCACCAGCCAGAAAAAAGTGTCCCTGTTGTGCAGCATGAATGTTCATTTACTTCAGAAACAGCAAAGCTTTGTGAGGAAAGAATGGAAGTTCCATCACAGTCTGAAGAGAGTGATTCTGATGGTATGTGTACTCTGAATAATTGTTTATGATAAAATCAGAATATTGGAACTATAATAGGAAATATAAGTATGAAGTCAAAATGAAACAGTATTTCTGTGGAACTTCCTACCTGTGAAAACTCAGAAGCATATATTTTCAGGGATTTTTCAGCTGCTGATGAAAAATGCTTTGTTTAGGAAGGCATCAGTTCTTTTCCTGATCAGACTATTTCAGGCAGTGTACATTTCTATTGTTTTTAGTGTTTCTGTTTTGTTTTTTAAAAACTGAACAGCTTTGGTTTTGCTGGGAAAAAATATGAAGGATAGGGTTGTACAGAGAGGCATATCAGAGCAGCAGTCAAAGCTCATAACTGGATTCTGGCCCCACACAGTATATAGTTTAAATTGTTTTATTGTTCAGTCTATTTTTAGTGAGGATTTTAATGGTTTTACTATTTGTTTGTTAGCAATGTTTTTAGCAGCCTTTCCGCTTCTTCTTTTTTTTTAAGTGGAAAGGCAGGATAAGAAAATGCAATAAGTATGTGAGGAGCTGGATGAAGGCAACTAGCCTTGGACCAACAGTTATTGATATTGTATCTTTTAAAAGGTAGAACTAAAAAAATTCTCTGGAAGCTTCTCTGTGAGTATGTATGTGGGGATGGGAGAACTGAAATCTTTCAAAAGGAAAGGCTTCAAAAGCCTGTATGTGTGGAGAGGAAATAGAGCTGGGATGGGGAGAGAGATGTGCTAAAGGATGTTTATGATGGCTTGGAATTATGCAAAGTGTATTCCCACATATCTGGAGGGGACATGGTGTATGAGGGTGTGCTAAAATTACCATGTCTTTTCTTTCTCTTTTTGCCTTCATATGAAGTGGACTGTAAAGCCCAATATTTAAGCCAGTCTTTTTGCCTTGCTGTAATATCACTGTTCTGTTCTGCTCCTCTTATTTCTTCATCCTGTCTCTTGCCTCTCCTCTCTTTTTTGTTATTTATCCAGTTTGTGGTCTCTAGATCAGAGGTGGGCTGAAGCCTGCTGTCGTCTTCCCACTTTCAGCTTGTACCGCTTAGCACCCTCCCACCTATACTTCAGACTCTATTTGCATATTAAAGGCTGAGCTTATTAAAGGCTGGCAGTGGGCCGAAAATGGGAGCAACAGATTGAGAAACCTGGAGGACCCACATTTGGATTATAGGCTGGAGGTTCTATGCTTCTGTACTAGGAGAACCTTCCATAGATACAATTATCTAGAGAAGCAGATTTTGATATTGACAAGCAGAGCGATTTTGGGTTAGATGTAGATAGATCTGTACTCTAGTAATGTTTTCAATTTTTTTTTGTTCAAGAAACAAAGTAAAACAGATTACTAACAGAGATTACAGATGAAGAAGCTGCTTTTCTTTTGTGTGTGTGTGTGCACTGATAGGTAGCTTCATTGAAGTGGATGCTGAGCTAAGTGAAGAATTTCAAGATAAAACATGTGAAATGTCTCTCGCCTCATCTGATCACATGGAGGAAATGATGGCCAAAGCTGCAGTGGATATAAGAGGAGGGAATGATAGCACCGTGGAGAGCCTACCAGAAAGTTCTGGTGTACAGCTGCCTGTACAGCAGGATGCTGAAACCAAAGGCAAGAAGGAAGAGGCAATTAATGAGTGGCAAGATATTAGCACGGTAATAAACTTTGCTGTCATATGTACTATGTGAATAATAAAGGAAGGGTCAAGAACCAGGGAAGGTTGCATTCTTTTTTTTCTTCATTAATTTTTGTCGAATTTAACATAAATAGAAAAACAGGAAAAAGGCATGAACAGAAACATCCAAGTCATCTGAAGATCAAAATCAACCGTGCAGTTGCATTAAACAAACATGTCCAAAAGAAGATCAATTATCATGTGACAGTACATCATTCCATAAACTGGAATGAGTACTTTAAGGAACAAATGTCTTTCTGTTTGTATTGATGTAAAAAAATAAAGGAAGCCAAGTTGCTCCAAAGCTTCATGGGCTTCATTATTCTTAACACTTTTTATTTGGTACTTTAATTTTTCTGTTAATGCCACATTCCGTAATTTATTTTTTTCATTCACCCACTGAAAATCCCACTGCACTCTTCCAGTCTTTAGCAAGTACTGTCTGAGCTGATACATTCATAAAAGTAATAATGAATTTGTGGAGTAAGTTTGAATAGTTTGGAAGGCTGCATTCTTAAAAATATTTTGTTGAGATTTCCCATAGTTTTTACTGTTGATAGTAATCTTTGTGGAGATATTTGAATGGAATGAAGTACAAAGTGGATGCTTTTGAACTTAACAAGGGCAGCAGCCATGATTTCCCTATAGCTAGAGCAGGTCTTGGAAAAAGTGGTTTTTGGATTGCATCTCCTAGTACCCTGCAACATGGCCGTTGGCCATGTTAGATGAGGGATAGAATCACAGAATCATAGAAATGTAGAGTTGGAAGAGACCACAGGGGCCATCCAGTCCAACCCCCTGCCATGCAGGAACACCCTCAAAGCACTCCCGACAGATGGCCATCCAGCCTCTGCTTAAAAACCTCCAAAGAAGGAGACTCCACTACACTCTGAGGCAGCATATTCCACTGCCGGACAGCCCTGACTGTCATGAAGTTCTTTCTGAGGTTCAGGTGGAATCTCCTTTCCTGCAGCTTGAATCCATTGCTCCTTGTCCTGGTCTCTGGAGCAGCAGAAAACAAGGCCACTCCCTCCTCTGCATGGCATCCCTTCACATATTTAAACATGGATGTCATGTCCCCTCTTAGCTTTCTCTTCTGCAGACTAAACATACCCAGTTCTCTAAGTCTATCCTCATAGGGCATGGCTTCCAGGCCCCTCACCATTTTGGTCGCCCTCCTCTGGACTTGGTCCAGCTTGACCATGTCTTTCTTGAATTGGGGTGCCCAGAACTGGACACAGTATTCAAGAAGAGGTCTAACCAAAGGAGAGTAGAATGGCACCAGCACCTCCCTTGATCTAGACACCGTCTAGAGAGATGTAGTCCCCACAGGAACTTTTCTTAATTCTTTTCTTCTGATGATTGGCTTGCTGCCTGTAAATTATCCAGTTCTGTCTGTGATCATGAGATCTATCAGTTTGTTCTTTTTAACTAAAATCTGGGTTAAGATTCCACATTCTCTTGTTCTGTAACTGAAACAATAAATCTTCCAACAAATTCCCCATCTGAAGTTTTGAGCACTCAGTTTGACATTATTGAATACATAGTTTTTGGCACATTACTTTGTCTTTAACAAGGTATGGGTCTTTTATGTTACAGGAGGAATTAGAATTCTTGGAAATGAACCTTTCTGTTGAACAAAACACACTTCATGCTCAGAAAAAACATCAGGAACGTATTGCTGCCACTGTGACAGGACAGATGTTTTTAGAATGTCAGGTACAGTCCATTCCAACTTGTTTGTTCCCATAGATTCCTACTTCTCAAAAGAAGAAACCGAGGAATGTTACTTTAGGAAAAAATGTCTAGTCAAGTCCAAGTGGAAAGAGGGTTTGAGCTATAAGTTTGTCTCTTTACACTGGACTGCATTAATTTTCATTGGGTTGAAAAGAGTGAAAAACAGTGTGAAAAGCAGATTGTATTGACAGGAAAAGACATTTAACTGGTAATATTGTTTTGCTTAATTTAACTAAAAGACACAAGTCTCGGGCAGTAGTTCCCAAACTTTAGTCCTCCAGGTACTTTAGACTTCAACTCCCAGAAGCCTACCCAGCTTGGCCAACAGTCAGGAATTCTGGGAGCTGAAGTCCAAAACATCTGAAGAAACACTGGTCTGGGGGAAGAAAGGGAAGAAGAGCCTTAAGAAGAAACTTAATATTATTAAAGTCAAGCACAGCAAATGGATACTTTTGAACATATGAGGAAAGCAAAGAAAAACGTTTATTTTTTAAATGGTCAGTATGATATTTATGTTCAGGTGCTTACCCCCCACCCCATATTTATTTATTTAATTTATTTATTACATTTATATCCCGTCATTTCTTCAGGGAACTCAGGGTGGTATACATAGCCTTTTCCACATTTTATTCCTTGCAATAACTCAAGTAGAGGAATGTTATTGGTTATTCCTTCATCAGTAATGACTTGGAAAAAGAAACTTCAGGGAGGGAGAGAGAGTGAGAGAGATGTCAGTAATAAAAGGAGTAAATTGCCATTTTGCAAATTAAATACATCATTTTGGATCAGACTGTTGGCAGAGTGATTCTAGGCAAGGGCTCTATACAAATGAAAGTAGCTTTTTAAAAATAACATCACTGGAAAGTGGATGCAAAAAATTAGTGAAATAAGTTATTCATCTAATGTACAGCCAAGACCTGCATTCAGGAATAAAGGAGAAAATGGATTAAGTCCACATGGTTTTATTAGAAAGCTAGAAATAGTGTAACCTGCCCATCCAGTGCAGTGTCAAGTTTAGGTGACATATCACATAACTGCGCATACAGCAGGTTCAGGCTTGGAATATGTGTATGAGAAACAGCTGTCAATGGAAGATTTATTTGCTCAACCTTTGGGTGATTTTTTAAAAACTTTATTGACAAAGGTGGGCATTTGTATTGCAGTTGCAGAATTATTACCTAGAGTTATAGATCTGTAACTGCTCTGTATTAACATAAGATAGGGTTATTGAAAATGCTGCCCGCTCTCCAACCCAAATTAACAGCCAGCAGCTACCTCAGGTGAAGGTAGTCTGTTGACCATGGGACAAAGAGGAGGATGTTTCTATCCCCCCCAACCAGTGAGCAATGCTGCAGCAATCAGAAGTAGGATGCCTTTCGCAATTTCTTGTTGCAGGCTCACTCATTGGTGGAAGGGAACTGGAAGCATCATCCTTCTGCCCCAGTCAACGGCTGAACAGACCTTCTTAAGTATGACCATCAGCTAAACAGGCCTTCTTCACTTGTGATCACAGCTGATTCAGTTGCTGGCTGCTAAGGTGGCTTGGTGGGAGGGTAAAACCAGGAGGTGTTTCTCAGGCATTTATAAATAAATAACCAATGTCAAATATTGGCAAAAAAGTTTTTGCTTACACTTAGTGGTTATTTCATTGACCCCTGGGGGACTTCCCTGTTACTAGGCATGCTTAGGAGTGCGCCAGTGAGTTTTTGCTGTGACTTAATACAGTTGCATTCTGTGAAGACAAATGAAAATGAAGCCGATCTCCAGCCACCCCCAACCCCCCACAAATGTTTGGCTTTTTTACAGTAAAATGTACCACATAGCTTCCAAAGAACGGCACAACATTTGCATGTTAATGTAGTCAATGGAACTGCCAGCAGTTTAATGGCAAATAACAGAATTGTTGTTCACTAGACTGCTGTATTAGATTCTTTCTCCTTTGTAAAAGCTTGTTATTAATCAGATATAATGGAGGAACGTTCTACATTCTCTATTACACATTAGAAAAGCTTCCTAGAAGGTTCTTTATTATGCACTAGAATTGTTGCAGCAAAGTCTTATGTCTGTATTTAAGCATCGATATTATACAGTACAAAATTGATTTCTTCAGTGAAAATATTTGCATAAACCAGCATTACTTCATGTGATGCTGGCTACCTGCTGATGACAACTTCATGTAGCGCCTTGCATTGATGAAGAAGTCATTAAACATATAAACAGAACTTCCATATCCTATGATAGTATCTCAGATGCAGAACCAGTAGAGTCAGTTTCATTTCAGCTTCATGACTTCAAGTAATGTGCACTGATGGGATGAACTGCCCTGTACCTGCTGCAGCCTTCAAGTCATTTCCAATTTATGGTGACCCAAAGGGGAAACCCCTCACAGAGTCTTCTGGAGCTGAGAGTGTGTGATGCACCCAGTGGTAAAACTTAATTAGAGGAAAATACTGGAATTGTCTGCCCATTCTTTACAGGAACTTCTGCGTCTTTTTGGCATTCCATATATTAAAGCCCCTATGGAAGCAGAGGCTCAGTGTGCTATGTTAGACCTCACTGATCAAACCTCTGGGACAATCACAGACGACAGTGATATTTGGTTGTTTGGAGCAAGATATGTGTATAAAAACTTCTTCAGTCAAAACAAGTTTGTGGAGTATTACCAATATGTGGATTTTCAGAATCAGCTGGGTAAGGCCAAATACCTTGTTTATACAGAGTTTTTGTACCTTGGATTTCTTTATGCTACTTTATGCTACTTATGCTATGTTGTATTTTGATCATTATAATTCAACTGTATGAACATAACACTATTTATTTCACAACCAGTGCTAGATAGCCAAATAGAATCTCTCTCTCTTTCTTTTAATGGGCTTTAGATTGGTGGCTTATGCTTCAATTTGCTTCACTTTTCATTTGGGAGTAGGTGCCTCTGAATTCAGTGGGATTTACTTTGGAGTAGACATGCTGATGGATATAATGGGAATAATCTAATGCATGGGAATAATGCCAAGTTGGGAAAAAGGCTACTCTAGGTTTTCTAAGACAGTTTATTCTTGTGATTCTAAAATAAATAATATTTGTTTAGAATTTCAAGGCTATCTAGAACTAATTGTGATGGAAGCATTTTAATCAAAATACTCTTAAAAAAAGAGAAGTTCAAGATAGTTTATCTGTCTGCTTCCATTATGGCCTTGCAATAGTGTTGCAGCAATAAAACGTCACAGGTCTTTCTGTCACTGAATGGCTTAGAACTGGGTTGGGCAATGCTGGCCTGTTTGAGGATAATTTTTCTGTCCTCAGGATTAACTGGAGCCAAATCGACTGTCAAAAACACCCCCTGGAAATAGACACCAGTTACCTTTTTGGAAAAAAATAAACCCTTCAAAATGCTTAGTAGTATGCGTGTTGGGTCCGATGTCTTAACTTATTTAAAAGGTGAATTGCCGCTTCTGGATGTTCTCCAGAAATTACAATCCATCTCCCCCTTTTTCCTGCCAGAGAAAGAGGAGTTTCAGGGAGCCTGGAAGGGGTGGTCAGGGGCCACAGAAATGGCCCTAGGGACCCATGTGACCCATTCCAGATCTGGCCACAGATCTTAGTTACAGCCCAGTTGTATTATTGTAATGTGTTCTACATGAGGTTGTCTTTAAAGACTGGAAGCTTCATCTGGTCCAAAGAACTGCAGCTAATGAATTGGGGCTGGCAATACGCAACTCCCTTGTTGCAACATCTTTTCTGGCTGCCAGTCTGTTTCTGGACACAGTTCAGAAGTGCTGGTTTTGACCTGTATAAAGCTGCAAGTGGCTTAGGTCCAAGTTGTTTGAAGGACTGTATTCTTCCTTACGAACCAGCCAATGCTTTGAGATCTCCTGGGGAGACTCTTCTCTCTGTCCCATTGTCCTTAACAAGTACATCTGGTGGAGAAATGGGAGAGGGGCTTCTCAGTGGCTGCCCCCAGGCTCTGACATTCCCTTCTCGGAGAGCTGAGACTGGTATTCTCCCTGTTTTCTTTTTGCAGACAAGTAAAAACTTTTCTGTTTATACAGTCATTTGATGATTGACTATATAATGTGCTGGATCTTGACTATATATGTGTTGGATTTTGCTAATTTTTGTGTTGGTCTCGGTGTGCATGTTTAATGATGTGTGTTTTAATCATTTTTTTATTGTTTAGTCTTGTTTAAACTGTTATATCTTGTGGATTTGTAACAAAACCATTTCTTTAATTTGTTGTAAGCCACTTTGAGTCTCAGATGGGGAAAAAGGCATTGGAAATGTGAATTGTGCTGATTTTTTTATGCCATATAGTCAAAACATGCAATTGCCTCTTCTTTTAATTGACAAAATGAATGTATCTTTCATAGTATAGACATACTAATTCTAACACATATGTTTTACTTCTTCTTTCCTTCAGGCTTGGATCGAAACAAGTTAATTAATTTGGCCTATCTCCTTGGCAGTGATTACACAGAAGGAATTCCGAATGTTGGCTATGTAACAGCAATGGAGATTTTGAACGAATTCCCTGGACGAGGACTGGAGCCTCTCTTAAAACTTACGTAAATGATTTTCCTTGTAGGCAGCTAATGGCTGTCTTCAAATGCTAGTTTTTTCATCTGAAACATTATGAGCCCAGAGATCTGACTTCTGAGAACACAGAAACATTGACCTAAATCAAAAGAAAGAAGCAGTCACAGTGCTGGGTATTTTTCTTGTAATTTCTAAAGAATCTTGGCACTAGTTGCAATGGGATTTCTCTCCTCTCCTCCTTCCAAGTAGCATTTAGAGCTGCACAGAACAATCAACCTGTGTTGGGAAACTCTTGATGTGAACTGAGAACTTCAGTTTTTGTTGCTGCAGTCCTCTTGTCTAGGAGGAGACTATAGGATTATTATACTGAACTGTGCTTTGTATCTTTGGTTGGGAACTGTTATGTAGAAGGCAACAAATAATACTTTAGCTGTACATATTGTTCTTCCCTTTGCCTGTGGATTTCTTGTTTGGATCATGGTCCAGCATTTTGGCAGATACAGACAAGTCATGGGTTCTATGACAAAGAATGGTTTCTGTTCAAACTGACCTAGTATGTATTAGTCTCTGTTCATTTCTTAATCTTCACAATACCTCTTGATTTCAGAATTTGGCTCTCCTAATTGCAGAATTGGGAGTGCCTTTTTGAACTTCAAGAGGCCAAGCCAGTCCTGACAGAGGACTCTTTGGGGATTCCCCTTTGCAGTTAAGTTATTAAGACTCACGATTTGTATATGCCAAATATATAGCTAAGGAGAGACAAACTAACAAAATGATTATAAAAAAGCTATATTGTTTTAGTCCTCTGTGCATGTAAGTGAGAAAGAGATTTTTTTTTATGTATGTGCAATTTTTTTCAGGGAATGGTGGACTGAAGCTCAGAAGTATAAGAAAACACAGCCCAATCCATATGATACTAAAGTGAAGAAAAAATTGCGGCAGTTGCAACTTGCGCCTGGTTTTCCAAATTCTGCAGTAGCAGAAGCATACCTGCATCCTGTTGTAGATGAATCCAAGGAGTCATTCGTTTGGGGAAGACCTGACTTGGAACAGATCAGAGAATATCCTTTTCCTCTAGTTTGTCTCTTCCTGCAGTTAGTAAAAGGAAATCTGCTTCAGTAGATACATTTGTGTAGCTGAATTGTCAACCTTGCATGAACAAGTTTGTATGGCTGATAATTTCTATAGTAAGCAAAGGACAGAAACCTGTCTCTTAAGTATAAGAGATAACAAAAAGCAGTTAAGCACCACTTCTTGTGCCAGGGTTGGGGCAAGAAGTCACACTGCCTCTGGCCTGAGAATTTTTTGAAAATCTGATAAAAGTGTAGATTATTTCACTTCCTCAGAGTGAGGCACTGGTCCAGGCAGGGTCTTCTACAATACCATCCCATTGCTACAGAAGGACAAGCAAGCAGCATCCATTCCCTACAGTGGACTAGTGGTAACCCTTGCTGCCAGCTAGGGCAATGCCCCTGGTTGAGTAGGCAATGACTCCATTCCAGGAGATGGATGGGGAAGTTAATGTGATTGGCAACCCCTTCTGATCCAAAGTTTGAGGCAGGAGTCTCACTGTGCCTCATAGGAGACCCATTTGTCTTGTGTGCTTGCTGGGTGCCCAGAATTTCTGGACTATTTTAACTAGTAGTGAGAAATAGTAAAAAAGCACAGTCAATTATGGATAATTGTTGGTTTTTTTCTCTTTGAAAACAGCAGCATAGTGACTTCTCCCATTTCACGAGGGTTCGGGGTACAGAACCTCATGAAAGTGGAAAAACTACAAATAACTCCCTCCCCCATTCCCTTGCATTTTGGCTTGGTGCACATTCTTTGCTCTGGGTGAAATGCATGGGAATGGGAGGGGAGAAGGAAGATGCAGGGGTGCCCCTCCATTCCCTTGCTTTTTGCCTGGGTGTACTTGCCTTCCTTCTCTACATCTGGCAAAATGTAAGTGAATGAGAGGAGGAGAGTTGCAAGGGGAAGGTGCATGTGCATCAAATTTGCGAAAGTCAAACCCACCAATGTGGAGAGAGGACTGTTAACTACTGACCTGTTTCATAAGCTGTTTGTCTGGATAAAAGAGAACAGAGCTTAAAACATGTTTGTATATGAAAAGTTCTGTAAGCCTGTAAAACCCTGCTTAACTATCAAGGGCTTGAGAATCTTGCAATCACATAAACTGTTAGTAAACAAGAGAATTTCCATTTTCATGTGTACGTCGTGCTGCTATATATAACTCTTATAGATTTGTGAAGTACAAATGACAAATCTTGTTTTCCATATGTGGTACTGTTCTAAGGATTTCCTTTCATTTTTTTATTTCTGTTAGTGACCCTTAACTGCTTGCACATTTTGCCAGAGTCATTTTGGCTGGACTAAGTTAAAAACAGATGAAGTTTTGTTGCCTGTTCTCAAACAGCTGAATGCTCAACAGGTATTAACTAAAACGGAAAAGAATATGTGAACTTAAGTAGTGTTCTGGGTGGTAATAAAGTATCCAAACCAGTTTTACTGTTAACATAGTAAAGCTATTTACAACTGATAAACCTAACCTGAACATTACAAAGATATATATATTTCCCGGTGTGGTATAATTAAATCCTCTTGTACAATCGTAAAATGACAGTTGTCACTCTGGAAGAGTGGCATCACAGAAAGTAAAACCAAGAAAGCAGATGATGGATGAAAATGTCAGTTTAAAAGATTAGACCAAACTCAAAATATAATCAACAGTGAGAGTTCAGTGGTGTGTTCCACTTTAGTTGCTTAATAGTATACACTGAAATATGAATAATGTGCTATTTATAAAATGTGTGAAGAACCTGAGTAGATTCTACCTCAGTCATGGTCAATGACCTATGGGAAAGCAGTGACACAAGTCCAGTTCAAAGCAAGAGGGAACACCTCTTGAGGGCATATGACAAGAAATTGCATTTCTAGTGTTCACTACAAAACAGATCTTCCTTCTGTGCCTTAAAGTGGGTTGTCCTTGCTGAGCCAAGGAGGAGGCACAAGTGTAGCATGGGAGAGACCACTTTGTTGCTACAGCCAGGCCCAAAACCATTCACTCTTCCAATTCAGGGGTTTTGTCAATTGCTGCTGCTGATGCGTTTGATTCAGGTAGTAGGGGCTGGCCCCTCCTGCATTAGCTGGAACTTCCAGTTTGCATTTTTGAAGTTCCATGATGCTGTCGTTCTCATCAGTTCATATTTGTCACAGTTCTTTCTGGATGGTGTCCTTTGTCATTGGTTGACCTGCCTGTAGGTATAGGTATGACTTTTTAAAAAAGAATTTGGGAACTGAAAGCACTAATCTTACAGTTTTTTGAACATTTTCCTTAGAAGCACAAATCATTTAATGATTCTGGTCTGGTTAATGAATGAATCATCTAGAAGGAATTGTTTATGAATCGTCTAGCTGTCACAACTAGTTTTTAGAGGAGCAGTAGGTCCTGCTCTGAAGTCATAACTTGCACAGTTGCCAGACAGTTAAAATTGTGAAGATGTGTTCCGCTGAAAGTAGGAATGACAGATAAATAGCCAGAAACCTGGTGAGAGACATAAAAAGATTCACAGTTGGTTAGTGTTCAAAGGTCCTGATTTCTAAATCCAGGAGCTGGCAAGATCAGTTTCCCCACAGGTGGCTTGAAAATTTGCCAGGAATGATGAGACTCTTCTTCCTTTCTAGTGTACTTGAAATTATTTTCAGGCCATAATTGGCCTCCTGGCATCACATAATTTACGATGCTGAGTCACAGTACTGGGTATACAAAAGGGATCATCCTGATCGCTTTCTTTTGTGTTCATTGTCCCTGTATAAGGCCAGGTAACTTTCCCACAGGACTCTCTTTGGCTTATTGAAGGAAACCATCCATGTGGAATGACAGGGTAATCATCGACTGAATGCTGCTCATAATCCCTGCATTCACAACTGCCAAGAAGTATCTAGGCAGATTAATAAGCATCTCCATAACTTCAGACTTGCCTCATGTACCAGTTGGCTAGAAATGCTTAAGAGATATTGTATGAAAAGAAGCTGATCTCCATCATCTGTGGGCTCGTGATGGTTAAATCTGTACACAGGGTATGCAGGTATTAGATATGCAGAAAAGACAAAAATGTCCATGAGTTTTTATTGCATAATTTGTCAGTGCAACCTAAAAACTGGTTTATCATCCTGAATGAGAAAAAGTATCTCCATATGCAGAAAGACTCCACTGAGAAAGTTGGCAACTGCTATATGGGATTTATCACCCCTGACTGAGCAAAAAGATGAGCACGTTCTTTGATTGTGGTTGGTATCTGTCCCAAAACATTCCATTTGGTACAAAATACATTTTTGTACAGTGCAGTGTTTTGTGCAAATGAAGTATTTGCAAAAGTTGAGAAATATGAACAATCATCAAAAAGGGAACAGAAGCCCTCATACTCTTTTGACACTTTTTTCCCTGCATCTGAGAACCAATTAAGTGAAAATGTCTGTCTCTTCTTGTCCTCTTTTTCATGGATTTAGAGTAACTTAAAGAGTGTGATAAAATAGTGCAACAACTGTTCTGTGGAATAAGCCAGCTGTGCACACTTGTATCCGTACTGTATCAGTACTGTACTATACAGATCAGTATTGTAGGTTCCTGCCACTACATCCCTTTTTCTCTTAATGTAGATCATACAGGAAAACCAGAGTTCCAAGGTACTCTAATTCAGGGCTGGGAATCACCTTTTCTCTGTCACTGTGGACAAGTCAGCTTGGTCTTTTCTTATCTGCCCTGAATCACAAACAAAGTAAGCACCAGTAGGCAAATTAAAATGGCTTTCTACCTGAGGAGTGAACTTTTTCTCGGGCTTGTCAGAGATTCATACTGAAACCTTGTGTCCAAATTCAGATAAGTTTTTAAAGGAACATAACAAGACAGAGAAAGCAGCCGGGTTTAAAAATGAATCAAAGGTTAGAAAGCTCTTTGACCCAACACTACAGAAGTGACTGGAGAAGTTTCAGCACACACCAGTTTTGGAGAACTGGAGGAAGTGACCAGTTGAGTGTCAATTGGAAAAGTGAAACGGAAAACTCATGGTGCTAAAGTGATCTGGCCTGCTTGAATTGCATATGGTTATAGTGTCCTTAAGGAGACTGTAACACGCTGCAACCCTGAATGCCCGTTAGTGAGTAAGGATACATTGGAACATTCGTTCTGCTAACATGTCTTGTGGAAATGCATTTGTTTTCTTGTAGACTCAGCTCCGTATCGACTCATTCTTCAGGCTCGCACAGCAAGAGAAGCAGGCCATCAAGAGTCAAAGGCTTCGTAGGGCTGTGACTTGTATGAGAAGGAAAGAGAAGGAAGAAGAGGAAGCTGAAGTCTTGCAGGCAACTGCAGTCATAGAGGAACAGTTTAAGAAGAGGAAAAGAAAGACACCCAGACAAAGTGCAGAAGAAGGGACAAGTGCAATACAGAGCAACCAAGAGAAGAGGAGAAAGCACCCACGACATATAAGCACTCAGAATTTTTTGGGGGGAGGATTCATTGGGGAGATTCAGCTCTCAGAGGCATCTAGTGGGTCATCTGATGAAGATATGGAGAATAAAACCTTGGGTGGGTGCAAAAGAGAGAAAACCGCCAAGGTGCTTAAAACTGACAGTGTGGGTCACAAATCAAATCTGGGACTTGAACTGACACAGGATGAAGCAAGGAGCAGCACCTCCAGTGAGGAAGAAATGCCTATGGTGAGAGCCAGGCCTGTTTTTGAAGGGAAAAAAGCAAGGGGCAAGTCTTGCAGGGGAAGATGTAAGAAATAATGTTAACTGGCAACATGATTTTTTAAAAAAAATACTTTGTAAACGGCACAATGTAATTGTCACTAGGTAAGAATTCCCATCTGTATTTTTAATATATGTATGTGTATATTGGTACTATTTATTGCATTAGAGAAATGTTAGCAAACTTGAATAGAAGCAGGAAAAAAAAATTCTTTAAGAAGATGATACTAAATTTCCCACCCTCAAGAAAACTTCCAAAAGAATAAAAATGAATTTATCTCCCTCAGATAGTTTCTGAAGGTAATTTGTAATGTATATGTTTTTCATAAGTGAATTGAAATTGTTTTGTAATATCTCCAGTCTGTCACTCAACTTCACACTTCATGAAATGTGATAACTGGCATACCATACAGGGTTTCTAAATTCTGCTTGAAGAAAGTAGTCTGGCCAGCTTCAGTTACTTCATATTTCATTGTTTGCCTGTTTTAAAGATCAATTAAGTGCAGCATTCAGTGCAAAACTGTTTGCAGTGGAGAAGGCACTTGTCATTCTTTGGCTGTAGAGCATTGAAGATATATCAATGAATAAATTTCCCTTAGTGTAACAACAGAGATTAGCCAAATATGCTAAGTTAACAGACAGTGCATTCTGATTGTTTTATGAAGTGAGTAGTGTCGTTTCCTCCATTTTGCGCAAACAGAACATGTATCTACCGAACACTATTTTGGCAGGCAGACAACATTTTTTCTTGTTGCCAATACTGTGAGATGTCCAGCAGTTTTCAAAAAAGTGTTCCACTATGGTTTCAAAGGAAAGCATGTATGAAAAATACTACACAACTGACTTGAGATGTCATACATAAGAAATAGACCAAGTGACATTTGGAATTGCTGATGGAAGCAGCAGCAACAGCAGACTTTTGGAAGCACTTGCAGAAAAGAGGTGATCAAAATTACTGTGAGACTGGAGTAGCTCTCCTGTTAGAAGAAATTACAACATTTGTGGCTATTTAGTTAGTAATATCAAAGCCAGTATTGCATAGTGATTTGAGTGTTGGCCTAGGACCCTGAGAAAACAGGGTTGGAATCCCACTAGGCCATGGAAACCCACTGAATGACCTTGGGCAAGTCACATACTCTCAGCCTCAAAGGAAGGCAAGGGCAACGCCTCCCTCTGAATAAATTCTACCAAGAAAACCCTGTAATAGGTTCACCTGAGAGTCAACATAAGTCAGAAATGACTTGAAGGCACACAACAACAGCAAAGCTTATGAATAAAAAGGCAAGTCAAGGATTGGAATTTGATTGAGCTGTTTAATATTATGCATGCTGTGGAGAAAATTCTAGAAGCTAGGGGTTATCCAATAGAGCTGAAGGGTGAGAGGTATGAACCAAACCTAAGGAACCACTTACGGAGTAAATAGCTAAAACTAGAATTTACTACCTCAGGATGTAGTGGTTACCAGTAGCAATCACTGCAACCCATTGTAGTAGATGTGAAGGGGGAGTGTAACCTTTTCCTCCCTTGCTAAAGCTTTGCTACATTTGAAGCTACTGTTTGCATCAGGAGGACGATTCCCACTGGCTGCAAATGTAATGTTATATCTGCTTTGGTCCTACTGTGAGCAGATTTTCTTCTCCAAATAGGATCTTTTAGTGGTCTTGCTGAGCAGAAAACCTTTAACAACACACACACAGTGAGTTGGAAAGAAATTATCTTCTGTGGATGAACACTGAAGGTGACTTCTAAAAGATCTGTGCTATCATTCTGTTCAGTGTAGTGTTTCATAACAGTAACAAATCCCATCCTTTCAGGCATGAAATTTTATAGACCATATCTCATCTCACCAGCCATGTCTCTGCTAATCTCTGCTGCTGAGTACAGTCCAGTCCTTCTGGTACTTTCTAAAGTCCCTAGAAAGATGTTACTGTTGACTTGTACAACCTTTGCATCTGTACTTTGCTCCAGAATTAATCCCTGGTTTAAAAAATTTCAGGGAGCACCCTTATTTAGAAGACGTTATATATTTGGATTGCCTTTGGGGTGAAACACAGGCATAAAGGGCTTTTAGTTGTTAAAACTTGCTCATTCATGTATGAGCGAGCTGAGTGAAGAAAGGGAACAGAAAATGAGGGAACAAAATGCATCGCTAGATGCACATTATGGATTGTGGGAGCTAGTGCAAAGCTTCTGGGGAGCATTTGATTGGAGGCGTGTCTTGGGATCTATGGGAGAGTGTAGTCACATGTAATTAATCCAGGGCCAGTATTTAAAGATTTTTCTCAAAAATTCCCTGATAGCAGCAATGACTGCTACTGTGTTTCTCTTCTGTATGCCAGGTCACTGCTGTACTGTGGGATATTCCAGAAGATGGCAGCAGCAGTCTTGTAGCAGCAAGAAAGCCTATTTAACCAAGGTGTAAGGCCCTGGGCCCTGCAAAATGTTTACAAATTATTATGCTGCATTGGCCAGGTTTGTTGGTGCTGATAGAAAGTAGAGTCTTTCTCTGTCAGATGCACCAAAGGTTCCCAATCCATGCACAAAGTGCTGATGCTTATTGGCTACACAAAGCAAGCAGCAGTAGGAACTCTAATTCCAGAAAGTTAGTGAAGAGTATCACCCACCAACACCCTTTTCCACTTCCTTGTTCTTTCATGTATCTATTTAAAACCTATAGGGGCTGGTGCCAGGTGTCTCTCGTGTAATCATCGGTATCATCTTTAGGTGAAATTCACAGTATTTAAACAGAAGTTACCACAGGCAATTCCCTTTCTAGTGGGTGCGTGGTTTCTCTGTGGGAGAAAAGTGGGATAAAAATAAATAAAATGATAAATATCCATTACAACAAGATGAATGCTATGTGTAGAGGGCTCCAGGATCTCCAGGCTTGTGTGATGCTTCTTTTTAGAGGCTATGATTTAAGGTGTATTTATTTATTTATGTATATAATAATTATCCACTTAACAAATTACAGAAGAAATTGCAACTACTTAGAAGAAAACACATGTTACATTGGCCTGGATGTTGTTGTTTTGGATGCGTGCCTGTAGAAAACTTACATAAACTAGCCAATTGATGCTGATATTAGCCAGCTTAAAGGGAATCATGCTCCAGACTCATAGACCTCAGGCTTTTATATCTCTTCCTGAGAGACAGGTACATTTGCCCCCAAAGTGGTGAGTGTGCTTCAATCCCAGCCCCTTTCTCCTTCAGTCTGCACCCATAAGTATGTTTCTGTGTCACACAGGGTGGGCAATTACATGAGGTCTGTATCCTCCCCTCACTAGACATCAAATAATGTTTGGCCTTTCCGTGATAGAGTTCTGGAGGGTATGGCTATCCTGAGTGCCAGAGAAGCCTGGAAACACGTTGGCAGGAAACCAGAGTACTTTGTCAGAAGAGAAACCCAGCTCAGTAGTGTGAGAGAAGGGCTGGTGGCTGAGAACACAAGATATACAGTAGCCCCTCCACATCTGCAAGGGTTAGGGACACAGAACCCTCATGAAAGTGGAAAAATTGCAAATAACTACCCCTATTCTGGGCTCCCCCATCCCATTCCTTTGCCTCTGGCCCTGTTGTTGGGGCAGGGGAGACAAAAAGACAGAGCAAAGGGCTTACCAGTACTTTCCCCTTAAAGGGAGAAGAGAAGAGCTCTTGCGTTCTAATTACTTCTGGTGGCCATCTTGAAAAGGAAGGAGTAGGAGCAAAGAGAGCACCTGACCAATCAGCAGCCATGACACAACAGAAAGTGCAGTCACATGGCAGAGAAGACACACTTTCAGCAGTGTGAAGGGAGCTCTGCTCACTCAAGGGGGAAAACAGCCATTTTAAACACAAGCCTGAGGTGAGGAATGCAGGGGAGTGGGAGGCGAGTAAGCATGTGTCTTACAAATAATCAAATTCATGAAGGTCAAACCTGCATATGTGGAGGGAGGACTGTATAATGGCAAACGCTGATTGTCATTTTCAGCCCTTAAGTGAGAAGGAGATTTGGAATAAAGTCTCTCAGTCAGTCAGGGAGGTTGTCTGTGTGGGAAAGGCTTTAATGTCCAGGGAAAGCATAAAAAGAGGTGGAAAAGAAATTTAACCATTATAGAATCTGGTCAGAAAATGTGACCTAGGTTGTGGGCTGAGGCTTTGGTGAGAGTGTAGCCAAATGGCTGTTTATGATATCTGTGCTTATATTTTGTGGCGGAGAAAAAGATGAAGACCTTTGGGTAGTTTAAAATAAACAGCTTTATTTCTACTGCGCAGGGTGGCAGCGGAGTTACAAGTCCAAACTGCCCGCCCCGATTTATTAAAACACTTAGTTCTTATACCTTCGGTCAACAACGTCAGCAATCAATCACATTTGAAGCTTAGTACCACCCCCAAAACAAGGGAACAAAGGCTTCAGTCACCAAACGACACAAAGATGAGGCAAAGGAATATGCTTGACTCCCTTTTTCTTCTCAGGCACCTAAGTATAGAGTTACAAGGCCAACATACCTTAAAATTGAGATAAGGCAGGGACATCTGCTGTCCAATTCACTTATTTTTCTACTCATGCAGTAATTCTCTGAATTTAACCCTTTCAGTACGAGAGTTTAAAGATGTAAGGAAACTGTCTAAAAGAACTCTGAATAACTGCATTAATTTTGATCTCCATATGAACTCCAATACTTTGTTCTGTATGTTATTTTAACAAATATTACACTTGATTTTTATAAATATTGACAGCTGAGGAGTATACAGTATTTAAAGACTCACAGAAAACATGCTACCATAGAACTATTAAGGGGTTCTAAACAACCACTGAAATGCCTCACCTTTTACACAAAGGTGTTATTATAATGGGGATGTTACCTCACTGGCAAACCCTGTCCTGGGGTCTGCAATTTTGGTATTAAAATATGATTCAACATGCCTGAGAAGTCACCCGGATAAGCACGTAGGTAGCAATGGTTGAATGATCGGAAACCAGGTCAGGCCAGTACAATCCCCTGTCACGTAGCCCCAGGAGACCTCAAACTGTGCAAGCCTGCCATAGACAAAGGGTCCTCAGCCACTGAGGAGCCAACTTGAGGGGATTAGTGTGTTTTCCCCCAAGTTGAGCACTGATAGCAATAAAATCCTATCAGGCAAGGACCATTTACATAAATTCATATCTCAACCCAAAGTAACAGAAGATCCTGAAACTCTGGCAACACCTTGTAATCTCATCATGCAAAAGGAGTTGCCATTGTGGAGCTTCTTTTCCGTTGCAACACCCTTTTTCTCTCCGGGAGAGGATTTGCTCTCAAGGTAGTTTTTCCTCTACAAATAGTCCCAGTTTTTGAGCGTTTCTTTGGCTCACTCCCAGTGATACCAGCAGGCTGTTTCTCTGTCCGTTGAGTAATCCCCTCAGCCCTCTCTGTGCTGAGCTCCACTTCTTTGCTGTTTTTCCCGGACCAAGAACTTCAGGAAAAGGTACAGTATTACCCCAGCTACAATCTCTTCAATATTTACACTATTTTCCTCTCTTTTGCTACTTAATAGGTCTTGAGTGAGTGTGTGAGTGATTGCATTGGTGCATGAGACTTGCATTCAATAAAATCATTTATTAGACATCTTCGTTTGGTTTTTGGCTTGGCTTGACCCCGTAAAAACTGGGTGAAAAGACCCTGCTAGGTTACCCTGCCTCTCGCATAGCTATTGCTCATGCTCTGGCTAGCTTCCATTCCCTATCATGGAGCACATTAAGGTGTCCCCCACAGGACCCCAGAAATCTGGGTAACGGAAGGTTTAGTATATGTGAAGTGACAGGACAGAAAGGGGAGCTACCATATCAGCCTGAGAGAAGAAGAAGCAGGCCCTGTCATGCTTTCAAATTTAGAACATAATGCCCTTGCCATGCTTTAGGTTTGTTTTAGATTTTTTTCTTAAAAAAACCTGAAAGTGACTTGTAGCCTTTGGATTCCATATTGGGAGAAAGGTGGAATATAAATCTAATGAATGAACACATTATTACCTACCCAATGGGCCCAAAATAGTCCAGGAAGTAGCCATGCCAAATCATACCCTTCAACACACTTCGGACAAATCTAGGAGAAGCTGCAGAAATTTGCATTTGCCCAACCTACTGGGAAGGGCAGGATTTCCCCCCACTCTTCTTATTTCTTTCCTGCTGAGTTAATTGTGCACAAACTACTTTTGCACTTTGAATGCAATTTGCAGCAACTGAAATAAGCTGCAGACAAAGAGGAAATGGGGAGGAGAAGAGAAACTGGGGCATTTTAAAAACAGCTGGAAAGTGGGATGACAGAGGATTAATCAGGACTTTTCTACCAAACTGGGACAATTGGAAGGTATTACCACTTGCTAAACTTTTAAGGTGATGAGTGAGTTGGGTGGCAATTTGAAAGTTTTAAAAAAAAAGAAAAAAAAATTGAGGACAAGGGCCTGTCAGAGCTGCAAATGCAATCTTGGAGGGCTGCATTCACCTCAACCTTAGTGTGGTGCAAACAACTTGTGATAAAACAAGCTTACTTAAGCTTGGAATGCTTCTTACTTAAGCTAGGAATGCTTTCCAAATATAATTTTAACTGGATGTGGAAAATGATACATTAAATATCAGAAATAAGACACTTAAGGTAGTAATGGGTGCATGCACTGTTTACAGTGCAGTACTATCCATGTTTACTCAGAAATAAGCTCTACTGATTTCAATAGGACTTAGTCTCAGGCAAGTTGGGGATAGGATTGCATCCTCGTTTTCCAAATGTGGGGCTGCAGAATGATGAGTAAGCCTCATATAACACTAGATCTCTTTTCAGAAACATCCCCCTTCCTCTTATATAAGTCTGCTAAATTCTTCCCTCCCCCTGAAATTCAAGGGGTGTGCTCACTTGTTCATGCTGCAGCTGTCTCAGAGTTTATTAGTTCCTCCTTCTGGGGGGCTACTGACAGGTCACAGTCTTTTCTCTGTAGGGTTTTTCATGAAGGAGCCAGATTTGGGAAAGAAATCTGCAGATTTTTTTTAAATTTCAGTTTTTCTAGATACTGGGACAAACATTTAATTAGGTATGTTGCAGTCAATTTTGAAAAAACTCTTGATATTATGGGATTTGATTAAAATTCATAGCCTTGATTATGCTTTAATGCCTCTTACAATTTCATATGATGCAGTGTATGTTTCAGTATGGAGTTGTTTCTGTCAGCAGGATTTCAGTCAGGGTTGAAACATAGGCAAATCTCAGCAGCAGAATAACAAACTAACACTTCTGAGTTCTGTGGGCTGTTCCAGGTTGTAGGTAATGTCTTATAGAGATGATCTTTAGAATAATGGGTTTTTTTTGAAAAAAAGAGTTGTGGAGGAGAATGCTTTGTCAGATAACAAGTGAGTAATGCTAAACAATACTGCCACTCAAGGTACAGCAAGATTCTCTGGTGATGTCTCCCCTCCGCCTCCAAAACTAGGGCTACATGATCTTGTGCATAGCTATCAAGCCACACTAACCTTAGTGGAATTTACTTCTGAGTGAGCATACATAGGATTGTACTACCTATATGACAAAGTCTGTGCTTATTCTTTGTATATGGATAACTGTTTCTGTTTGATTGTTTTTGTTGGATGTGTAATGACAGAAACTATTCCTAGCATGTGTAACATCTGTGGAAAAAAGGAAATTCTGTACAGGGATTGTTTACTACCATTGCTGTTCCATGGCAACTGTTACTACACAGTTGTGTATATATTAGTATTTGATGAATGGATAATACCCACTTATGCACTGTGATATTTATTCTCTCTGCTACTAACTGTTCTGTTGTCTTTGTGGGGGTTAATAACATTGGAAGAGGACCATGGTTACTCTAACTACTGTGGACATAATTATGTTACAGTGAGTGACTAAAAATAGGATTCATTCTGACATCTCCAGACAAAGATGTATACTTGGAATGTTGGCGGGCATTGCAATCTGTTTGTCAGCATTCATATGATGAAAAGAATGAGGAAATCTATATCACTCTTGCACACAAATATATATGTACATACATATACATATTTACACCCAATTCACCTGGAATTGTATCCATGCATGAGCAAAGTGTATTAAATAAAACACATTTTTTTTCCAGAGGGTAACAACATTTTGTTCATGAAGAATTCCTAGCACCATACCTTTGACCACCGTGAGAAGTCATGTTATGTTCATAGTGTCAATGGATACATTTTATTCATTCCTCATTGGGGTCAAATGTCCTTGTTTTTGGCTCTGACAGATCTTAAAGCAGGATTCCTTATATTATATTTAAGACTCAACCATTGCTTCCATAGCCTACTGACAATGAATGCATGGAAGCTAATGCACGACTGATAAAAAAAAATCTGCCGTAAGTTCCCAGTGCCTAATTACAATTGTAATTGGATATATTTGTAATCCATCTTTTTCACAGTATTTGGATGTATCTGTTCTCCTTTTTAGTACTTAGAATACTTATCTTTGGAATACATTGTATGAAATGGATTCAAAGTCAACACAGCACAAACATCTTGTGTCAGATGAATTATCTAGAAAGCCAGATCACAAAGAAGGTAAATATCCTCCTTTCTTCTTCCTTCCTTTGTCCTGCTGCCTTGCCATGAAAATATATTTGCTGACTGGGGATCAAAGCTGGCCAAAGACACTTTGCTGCTTGAGGCAACAAGTCATATGGTACCCCTGCCTTGCAAATCCAACAGGAATGACAGTTGAATGTTCAGTACCGGTGATAGGACTGTACCTTTCATCACCTTTGAGGGCACAGTTGCTTCAGCTTCAGGTCTGAGGACGGCAAAGACCAAATGTTCTCTGGCAAGTCTGCTTCTATGTCAGTGGAATGATAGGCTTACGTGGTCACAATAGCAATACTCTAAAACAGTGGGGCCTAGACTTATTTTTAGTCTCCCTCAATGTATCAAAGGAATGCTGGGGCAACTGTGTGAAATTTGAAAGGGCAAGATGACCCACCCTCTACCGCTTGCAGTACCAGGCCCTGGGGACAAAAAATGGGGGCATGGATAGCCATCGGCAGTAGGACTGTTAAAGCCCTGGGACCCAAGCAGCTGCCCAAGGCTGACAGATGCTGACATCAGCCTGACTAGCTTAGAGGACACATAGCAGGTTGTACTGCACAACCTGCAACCTTTAGTCTTTACTGTACCTGAGCTGGCTGCCTTACTCTGCCTAATGTTAGGTTTGACCCTGTTGCTAAGGGATGTGCCTGCAATATGGATCCAACCCTATTATTAGGCATTTAATTAAAGAGGTGGCTACTTAATGGAGCAGGTATGGGTTTAAGGAAAGGCCAGTGAATTGTTCACTATTTAGTTTGTTTTGCCCTTTCTTCCATCCTTCCTTCCTACTGGGGATGGGAAGAGGTACTTGTGGGATTTTTGTTGTTGTTGCCTCAGCTACCAAAATTATGTATCTGTTTTTGAATGACTTGGACTGTGTTGGGTGTTATCATTTACTGCCTTGCCTCAGACAGTAGAATACTGTGGGTCAATCCTGTTGTAACAAAATGTTGCAGTGTGAAGTTCTCTGTTTTAAGCATTCCAGACATTCTGTTCCATTCCTACTCTTTCTATTTTTGTTCTTTCTGTTCACTATTCAAACAATCGGGCCCTACTCAGTATGCTCAGTGCAGCGGTGTGGAGTTTCTTGTCCTCCTTAGTTTTTTCCTATCATTTTTGTCTATAATTCTGCATATCCCAGGCTACCCCAACCTTCTTTGTGAGTCATGCTGTTTTGGCTATTATAAAGCAATAGAACTCAGGCTGGAAATAGAATGATGAGATCTGTATGTATACCACCACAGCAATATTTAATTGGCAGGATTGTTTGTGAGAGGTTTGTGAGATTGTTTATGTGAGTATGTGACTTCAAGTCGACTGTCAACTTACGGCAACCCCATAAATTTCATAGGGGTTTTTTTTAGGCAAAGAATACTTATAGATTATTTTGGCTTGACTCTTCTCTGAAATATAGCCTATAGCACCTGAAGGTCTCCCATCCAATTACTAACCAGGGTTGACCCTGTTTAGCTTTTAAGATAAGATGGTTAGACTGATGGATATAAATCACTTAGGTGATAAATAATGAAGAAAAGAATAACTTCTGCATGTGTAGAAGAAGATAATAATAATAATAGTAGTAGTAGTAGGAATAATGTGAATTTATAGGGATGTTTTGCATATTGCATAGCAGCAAAGTCAGAATTTCTATCAGATCTATGTGTTAGATAATGCTTGACAATATTTATGTAAACATATTTCTCTATCTGTGTACCTGTTCTCTAGATTCTCTTATGTTTGGCAAAACTTGTCAGTAGCAGTGTCAAAAGCGGCAGCACTTTGGACCACTTTGGTCACTGTAAACTATTAGGACCTTTTCTAGAACAGATAGATGTGTCATGTTAAACTAGGATTTGTAGTTGGAGAGATTTGGGATTCACTGTGTGACATACTCTCTGAAGAACTACCACCCCCGGCATTCCTTAAGCAGAGGCAAAAAGAGGGACAGCAGAGGGAAAAGACATGAATCAGGCATACCAATCTTAGAACAGCCAGTGCTCCTGGTACAATTTACAAGCTCACAAATGTGAATAAATATTTATTTTGCACTAAGATAACCAAATACTATACTGCCATATCTGTTATAACAAACCGAGTTACTGATTTTGCCATGAAAATTGCCCCCAGCAACAGAAAGCCATACAGTGAACTGTAAAATGTGTGCAGAAACTTTTCTTTCGTGATTTATGGAGAAACAGAATCAACAAATGGATATTCCAAGGGGAAGCAGATTATGACTAAAAGAAATATGCTAAAGATGAGAGTTCTTCAGCTGTGGAAGAGATTCCCTTGAATCTCATCATGCTGGATTGTCTTTCATGGGAGATGTTTAAGTAGAGGGTGGACAGCCATCTGTTGGAGAAGCTGTGTCCTGAGTCCTATTGTTAGAACTAACTAGAGCAGATCCACTCAATCAGCTGTTGAATGATGAGCCAACATCTATTGATTCAATGGGTGTGTTGTAATTGGGACTATCAATAGGTTTCAGGCTTCAGTTCCTAAATTGCTGAGAAGTGGGCAAGGGATTAGATTACAGGATCTCTGATACACCTCTCTACTTTATGATTTTGGAACTTGCATATATCGGAGGGAACAACGAGTGGCATATCTAGCATAAACAGTGCCTAGGGCAAGTGTGGAAGATATGCCCCTATCTTCTTACCCTCCCCTCCCATGCTCCACCGCTACATGCATGGCTTTTTTGTGTCCCTTTGGCATTGGTACCTGGGGCACATGCCCTGCTTGTCCCACCCTAGATATACCTCTTGGAGCAACATTACAACTTTGCATTGCCCCCTCCCCCTATGATGATGCTGTGGGTGACAGGGTAAGAGGAGGGGGTAGAGAAAGAGAAGAAAAAAGAAGAAGAATGTGTGGATTTTTTAGCATTACAGTATTAAGCCTGCCACAATGACCTAACCACACAAAATCATTTTAAATCAGTTGTTTGTCAGCAATTGTTTAAAGCAAATTTCAAGCAATTGTTAGAGAGCCATCTGCAGTTATTAGGGAGCCATTCTTGCCTATCAGCCACTGCAAGATGAATGAAATAAAGCTGGCACTGCAGTCAGGCTCAACTTAGCTTCTGGTTTTTTATCTTCAGTTCCTGTTTGGCTCTGCTAACATCATGGTCTGGAAGAAGTGGGTATTATACTAATGGCAGTTAATGCCTACTAAATCTATTGAGGCAAAGAGCGGAATTGTCATATTTCAGTCCTGGCACAGCTGATAATTCAAACAAAACAAACTGAATAGCTCCCAGCTCATTACTTACTTCCAGGCAGTAAGCACAGGGTCATAAATAAAGTCCAACAGGGTTCCAAGGCAAGAGAGTGTCCAAGGTCAGTCGGAATATTCAGCAATGTATCTGGCAGGGTAGAAAGTCAGTCAGAGTATTCATCAAGGTATCCGGCAGGGTAGAAAGTCAATCAGAATATTCCTTCTGGCATGCCCTCTGCTTCTGACTCTGAGTCAGAGTCCATGTTCTGGACATGGGCATGACAAGAGTCAACAGAGGCAGAAGCAAAATCTTCCCTTCAGATCTGGGCACCGCTTGTGGTAGAAATATAAACAGTTGTTATGAGGGTATTTCCTAACTTCTGGTTGGAATCCTGCTAGTAAAGAATAAATTTTTGTGACACAAAGAGTCCCAGCACAGCACTCTTGTTAGGAAATGGCTACTAGTTTGCTGCTCCTCTGAGCATGCACAGATTCCCACACAAAATGAAGCAAAGCAAAGAAAGAGCTACTCTTCAAGGCAGTTTTTCTTTTCTCTGCAGTAAAAAAAAATCTACCCAGTGATGTTTCTTCTTCCCTCCCTGCCAGAGTGGTACTTCACTGGAAGGACTTTTGCAGGAATCAGTGCATACTTAAGATTAAAAAGCAACAACTGTGGAGTAGCAATCAACTGACCTGCTGAGTTCTTCAAAGACAAGATGAGAGTGACTAGGGAAGATGCTAATAGCCAGTGCCACCCTGTAGACTAGTTATGAGTAATGAGGCTAACCAAAGCATGTTTGTTCAGGGATAGTTTGAGCCTTGAGAAGAACAGTTCTCCACTTGCCACAGTGGACCAATCTCTAGTATACACTACTCTCAACACAATCATGATTCTCATGTCACTTTATTTAGTACTTCTTAAGAACAACACATACCATCAAGTAGAAAGTCAAGTAGTGATCTTTGAAAAAGAAACACAGTATTATGCTGGGGTTATAGTCCACTGGAAAACACAGATTCACAGTTTGACAAATGCTCCTGGATTCAGGACTGAGCCTGGAGGCCTAGGTTTTGGCAGTGACCAGGAGCATAATTGCTCAATTGAAGCCAGTATGCCAATTGTGCCTATTCCTGGAGAAGTCAGATCTGACTACAGTAACGCATGCCTTGGCTACATATGTTTGGATTACTGTAACATGTCAGAGTCCGACTCCTTGCCTGTGCCTCACTGCCAGCAAGGGGGAGGAGGCGAGAATACTTGCTGTGAAGAGGAGGCGGCAGCAGAGGAATGTCCAATACAAACAACTGCTAGGGGAACTGCAGAGCTGAGCTAGGTCAAGGTCCAGTCCAAAGGTCCAGAAAGCAGAGGTCCATCTAGAGGGGTCAAGGGAGCCAGAACACAAGAGTTGAGAGGGCCTGCGAAGTAATTTGCTACAGCCACACTGACAGACTTAAATAGCCACTGAGAACAGGTGTTACTTGTCGTTGTTTCCTTAATCTAGCCAACACAACTTCCCTCTGAGCTGCCTGTTTCAGCATCCTTCGTGATTGGGGGCTGACGGGCACAGGTGACTGTAATTCCTCCAAATCACTGCTGATTCCCTCTCCTTCCAGAGCTGGCTGGGGCAACTCTACCTCTACTTGTCTTTCAACTGATGAGGATGTTTGCAAGCTGGTTTGGTCAATCACTGGCTCTGTTCTTGGCACAATGTTGGTCCTCGACCTCAGAGCCATCATCTATCACATAACACACTCTATGTGGGCTGCCTTTGGAAGTGCTCAAAAACTTCAGTCAGCCTAAATTGTTACAGAGAGCACAAAACTCTCTTGTTGCAACAGCTCCACTGGCTGGCATTCCTTTTCCAGGGTCAATTCAAAGTGCTGGTGATAATCTGTAAAGCTCTATATGACTTGTTTTGAGGCTGTTTGAAAGACTGTATCTTCCTTCAATGAGTCCATTAATGCTCATCTGAAGAGATCATCTATGATCATTTCTCTGTCCCATCATCTTCTCAAGCTCATTTGGTGGGAACAATGGAGAGGGCCTTCTTGGTGGCTACTCCCAGACTTTGGAACTCCCTCCTAAGAGAAGAAAGAATGGCCCTCTGTTGCAGACACAGCTGTCCATGCCAGGCAACGGAGTGTAGGATCAGCAGAAGGCTGTTCACAGTCAAACGGAGACACTAACAGTCAGTATAGCTTGCCTGTTCATTGTGGGAAGAAAAGTCATCCAGAAATAATCCAAAGGTCCAGGAATCTGTCAGGCAACATGGTCAGAGAGCCCACAAAATCCAGGCAGGCAATGATTAGGGAATCCAGAGAACACAAGACAAAGGCCAGCAACACACAAGTTCCCTGTGCCTTCCTTAAGAACACTGGAGTCAGCAGGTTCTCATCCCAGCTGATAAGCTCCTAGCATGCTTGCTTCTGCATGCCCTCCTTCGAGACTGCTGTTCACCTGGGGAAGCCAAGTCCTGACCCAGGACACTCTGCCCTTGCTCATTTCATCAGCAACTTAAAACATTTCTGTGCTGTTAGGCTTTTAGAAACTGACTCAGTTGGGCTTTTAATGCTGTTTTTATGATGTGTATATTGGCCTTTTCCACACGACACTCTTATAGTGCGATTATTCCACTTTCAGCCTCCTAGGGAATCCTGGGGTTTGCAGCTTTGAGATGGGCCAGCAGAGTGTCGTGCAGAAAAGGCTGATGTCTTTTAGTGAATTTTAATTTTTTAAAAATGTTTAATGTTGTTAGCTTTATCAATTATTTGTTTTAAAAGAATGTTTATATTTATATTTTATTTACGTTTCTGTGTAGTTTTAGTCTGTATTTAACAGGTTATTAGCCACCTTAAAGTAAGATGGATTAGAAAACTAATGATGATGATAATGTTGATGTGTGCATCACCTGACATAACCTAGATTCCTCTTAACCTAGCCTGCTGCTAGGTAAGGAAGTAGAAGGTACTTTCTTATCACTGTTCAGGGCTGAGAAAAATTACTCTTTTGGACCACAGCTCCTCAAATTCCTTGTTGTATCCTGCAATGGCTCCGCTGATTGAGAGATTCTGCAAGTTGTGTTCTAAAATAAAGTAAAATAAAATAAAATAAACTTTTGTAAAGACTCTGTGTCCAATCAGCTTCTGTAAATGGAATGGCAGAGGTATCTTGTCATTTAGCTCCAGAAGCTAAATCTTTTGAGCTGGCCCTGTTTTCACAGTATTTCTCAGGTTAAGTTGAAAGAACAGTGCCTTTAGTCCTTGATCTCATTACAACTGACATTGTGAATAAGATGGAAGGTAAGGTTTATAGAGCACATCTAAAAATATTTTGAAAAATATTTTTAATGTGATCATAATGAAGGAAAAAAAGCAGCTCAGGCTATCAGCTCTTCAGGATATTGGCAGGAATATAATTTCTCTTGGCCATATTTAAAGAAGCGTAACCTAGTAACTCTGCATCCTTTTCCCAAGCACTTTCTGAAAGACTCCTTGCCCTTCACTTTACAGAATTGTTCTCACATATTGAAATCCGCAGCACTTAAATTCTTTAGTGTAAGGTGTGAAGACATGCATGGAGGCAGCTTCCTGGAAGCGATTAAAAGGAGGAGGAAAAAAAAAATCTAACACAAGAAAGGAGCAAGAGGATGATGGTGTCACTGTGAACTCGACATTTAAGGTTTAAGTTTCCTTAAAATAGAAGCAAGAAAGAGTAGAAGGTGGACCTTTAGCAGTTTTGAAGGGTATGCTTGAATGTGCAAGCTAAATAAAACAGCAAGTCAATTTATGAGACTTTAGAAAGGATCTGATCAGGTGGAATCGAATATGTGTGAACGTTAACACCATAATCTGTTTGTAGGGGAGCACGTATAAATAATCATGTATACATAAATTATATCTCTGCCTCAGAGGAGTCCCCAAGTGACCTCTTCGAATGTGTTTGAGTTGGCACTACCTTGAATGGCTTGCTTTTACAACACCACTGAGAGTACAGTCCTAGAGTTCTTCTCTACTAATGTTCTTGATTGCAGCTTGAAATGATTTTAACATTAACCCTTCTGAGGCCCTCTATGAGACAGAATCTCTCAAAGTTGTGCTGATGTAGCAGGAGGGTGAAGAGTGACCAAAAATACTTCTGAGGGCTACCAGGGTAACAGGTGGGACCTGAAATATTTTTTTCTCCTGATCCCTGAACTTAGACTACAGGGAGGCAGGGTGGGATGATGCCTATTGATATGGTACCTGTAAAGTAATGTTATTGCCAATGAGGGAACCAGCAGTTCCATAATTGGGTAAAATGATGACAGGAAAAAGATCAGAGCATGGAAAGTTATTTCTAGAAAGATATTGGTACTCTTTTTCATTATAGATTTTGAAGAGGAATTCATTGTTGTTACTCAGTACAGTGTGTAAAAGGTAACTCATTGCATTGCTCATTACTTTTTTTCTGAAAAAATAGTACTTGAAAAAGTCCTATCAGAATGCCTTTTAAAATGTCCAGAAATTCCCTTTAAAAATAACTTACACCAATTATTCACTCCATCTTTTGAAAGGTGTTGCTATGTTGCTATGCCCTTGTTACCTAACAATGTTAATTGTTGCAGCTATCGCCCCTACTCGTAACTCAATAGTTCCAAGTTTGGGAAGTGACTAATGTCTCCTTATATCATGGTGGTGGTAGTTGCAATCAACTGCTATTTATGGCAACCCTATGAATGAGAGATCTCCAAGTTGCCCTATCATCAACAGTCCTGCTCAGATCTTGGAAACTCAAGGCTGTATTTTCTTTGAGCAAATCTCTCCTCCTGTTATGCAGTCTTCCTCTTTCCTTACTGCCTTCTACCTTGCCAAGCATTATTATCTTTTCTGGTGAGTCATGTCTTCTCATGATATGTCCGAAGTATGATTCCTAACTAAATTGGTTTCCATCCTGCTTTTAATACTAAAAGACAAATTGTGGGAGATCCTGTCTGTGAGCTTCCACGTTGTTTCTAGTTTGGCCCAGTGTCTCTTACATTAAGAGAGTCAACTTGGTGTAGTGGTTTGAGTGTTAACAATGATCCTGGAGAACAAGGTCTGATTCCCCCAGTCACATAGGGAGATGGGGGCAGAGGGGGTGATTTGCCCTGGGTGGCAGTGTTTTGGGGATGTCCTGGCCCTAAGCCATGCCCCCAAGCACTACAGCCCTGCCCCCATGCACAGTGGCCCCACCCCTCATGCCATAGCCCCACCCACCCCTCCACACACTCCAGGCTCTGCCACTGGATTCCCCAACCAGCCATGGAAACCCACTGGGTGACCTTGGGCGTGTCACACACTCTCAGCCACAGATAGGGTCACCTTGGGGTTGCCATGAGTTGGAAATGACTTGAAGGCATGCAACAACAACTCTTAAAATAGCTAAGAGAGCTTTGATTATTTTAACCTCAGGAAGAGTCACACTTAGAGCAGAAAGAGTATTTGAATCCTTAAAGGGCAGACCTGATATGTATTACTCAGTCCCAGCTGGGCAAACTGGATTGATAGACCTGTCCCATGTTTGTCAGCCTGGGTATGCAGTGCAGCACCAATGCAGATGTAAGAGATGAGGGGCAGAAGTTGGCATCCATGAGGATTACATCTCTATCACAGGGAAACTCATCTATTCTGGCACCAGTTTTGAGGATGTGTACCTTGTATTGTGTCAAAGAGACAGGCCAGGAATGCTTTTGAACTGCTTACCTGTGTGCTCAGAATTCTCTTCTCTTGAGCTGTCTAAAGTAATCTTGGAGCTGATGCTTTAGAACCCCAGAACTGTGTTTTGGGGAGGTTTCAATATGCATGCTGAGGCTGGCTTAACAGGGCCTGATTATGACTTTATGGCTATCATGACAGCTATAGATGTGTCTTAATACATTACTGGCATGATTAATGTGATATGATATACTCTGGACCTTGTTTTTGCTGTTGGGCAGACAGAGCATGGTGGGAGGAGCTTCAATCATCTCACTGTCATGGTAATTTTCTTCTGAAGTTTGGTTGGGCTGGAGGGACTGGCTAAGATGACCTATGCCCTGAGACTTACAGAATCTAAGGATTCCTGAATACTTTGGAAGATTTTCAAGTTGAAAGAGCTGGTGATTCTGGCAGATCCTTGGAGTGGTGAGATGGGATGGAAAAAATAATTCCCAAGCACCTAATCCAGTACTGTGGAGCTTTTAACTTAACATGGTGTTACCAGGCTGTACACCCTCACATTTTGATATGGTCTAATTGGCAAAATATATTAATTGGCATAAAATATAAATGATATACATTGACTGGAGGCCTTGTGGAAAGGGACACTGGCTGGGAATAAGTCAGACATGACCCCAGCGTGGCAAGGTTGTAAAGCCTGACTTAATGGCTTTGAGCTAATCCCATCAACTCCCAAACTTAGAAAACAATAAGGCCCCAGGTGCAGAGGCAAGCATCCTTGCTGTATGCACATCCTACTGAAGCCTGGCTCAGAAACCCCACTCAGCCAAGAAATTGAAACAATCAGTCCATTCCAGACCCCTTTTGTTTACCCTGCCAGAGAGCAATTAACTCAAACCCCTTCAGGGAAGAAAATAGAGTATATAAACCCTTGGTTTTGAGAAGTCAGATGTAGTCAAATGACCATACTATGTTGCTGGAGCCCACTATGTTGCCCTGAATTCTGATCTAGTCTGCCCTTAGACACAAGCCTAAGCCACATTTCAACTTCTTCACTACTCTTCTGGACTGATAATTATCACCTGAAACCCTCAGCCTGTCTATCCATGATTTTTCCTCCCTTTATCCTTCAGTTAGCTCTTGTGTAAATGTGTGACAATGTGTAACTTGTGTGCATGCATGAGTGAATTCCCCTCAATAAAACACATTTTTAGTTTACTTTTGAATCTTTGGCTGGTTCTTTACTATGTGAGCCTGTAAACATTGGTAGAAAGGTCTGTCTAAGTTGCCCCCACTCTCATTAGCCTCCTGAATTTGAGCTAATTTATTCCCTACTTTTGCAAGGGGGTATTGACATTGCGGGGTGGCCCTCGTGGCTCCTACATTTTGGGGTAACAGTGGTTTACAGAAGACATATGAGGAATGAAATGAGCTTGATGATGGCTAGAGTGTAGATAGCATAGGTCTGAGACTGAATATGATCAAAGTTTGGCAGAGACTCTTTATTTACTCTGGGTTGGGATCATGCACAGAGAAATGAGCAGTGTAGCCCTTGGTTATCTGCTGTGACAAATTTGCTAGGTGCTTCAGGAAGTTCTGTTTTCCTCCATCCACTCTATCTTCCTTTGAGGAGCTCTGAGACTGCATGTTGAGATCAACCACAAGTCCATATATTGTTCTGGAACATATGTCTTGCTTTTCTGCTGTCTTTTGGCTCTCTGTTCCAAAACTATTTCTGGCTTTCTGTCACACATTCATGCCAACAATGTCCTCTTCTATGTCTCCTTTTGCCCCTCACACATGTCTCTCTATCCCTTCTTCTTCTCTCCCTCACATATACTGCAGCTCACCACATTCTCACATGTGTATGCTGCACCATGAGGAAGTGCACTGCAGACTTCATCTTCTTGCTCCTCCCTCCCTCCCTTGCTTCTCCATTCATCATGCTTGCAATGTGCAGTCACATGCCACAGAGTGGGAAAACTCTGACAAGGATGAAAAGGGAGGGCAGGAAAGAAGTGTGTGTGCGTGTAATTTAACTACTGAGGTACCCATATATTTCTGGGCTGTGGGTGGATTATGTATTTTTGCAGAGATTATTTTGTTTCTTGAACAACATTTAAGAAATTATTTGCCAAGCCACTGCATAGATCCATTGTAACCGCTCTCCCTGCTACCTCAGCTGTGATGAGAATTTATGTTTCCACTATGCTGTAGAAAGAATGTGTTGTCAGAGAGCCAAACAGTCTCAGAGCATGTGCTACATCACCACGTTGCTACAGTCTAGGGTTTCTGTAGTCATGCCAGCTGGAACTATTTGAGAGAACTTCAGTAGGACATTCGAGGGCATAGTTGGATTCCTTACCCTAAAGCCTTGACATCTTGATCTCTGCTGTCTCCAAAGTCACAATTATAGCACTATGTTTCCACTTTAACTACCATGGCAGCATCCTATGGAATTTGCAGTTTAGGGAGAAGTACTTGGAATTCTCAGCCAGCAAGCTACTTTGGTCATAATGAACAGATCTAATGAAAATGTTGACTCTAGTGTGTGGTTGGTGTGCAAAAAGGCAACTTCCACCTTGGAGATCATTGGAAAAGGAACTGAAATAAATTTGCCATTATTATAAAACCATGGTGCTGTCACACTTGTGATATAATACCCAGTTCTGACCAATGGAACTCAAAAATAATATCCTAGAGCAGGAAAAGGAGCAGAAGTGACAACCTAAATGAGTAGCTAGAGTAACTCCCATATAAACGTAAGTTATGATGTCTGGGGTTCTTTATTTAACAGAAAAGGGGGAAAAAGTGACTACAGTGGGCCCTCAGTATCTGCTAGGGTTTGGTTCCAGATCCCCTCATGGATACCAAAATTCATCAAAGCTCAAGTCCCATTATGTATAATGATGTAGTAAAATGGTATCCCTTATATAAAATGCAAAATCAAAGTTTTCCATTTGGATTTTTTTGAGGGGAATATTTTCAAGCCATGGTTGGTTGAATTCATCTATACAGAATCCATGACTATGGAGGGCTGACTGTGTGTGAAATGTGCATAAAATTAGGCACAATTTTGATAAAGTGGCAGGGAAAATATCTCCCTCTTTCACAATCTTGCTGTCTTCAGGAAGGGTATAAATATAACAATTTTTTTCCAGTTTAGCTTTTTAACCTGCCTTGCCTATTATAATTATTTTAATGGTACTGATATTTTAATGTTTTGCATGATGTTTGTTAACTTCTTTGAGTGGGTTTTTTTTTTAGTAGAAGGGTGGGATAAAAATGCAATGTAATGCAATGCAGTGGAACCCAATCAGGGATAAATGATGCTAGCATCCAGGCTCAGTCCATGAAGTGGAATAGCAAAAAACAGTTTTAAGCTACGTGTGTGTGTGTGTGTGTGTGTGTGTGTGTGTGGTTTAAGGAACAAGGTAGATCACTCTGATAACCATATGAGATTCTTAAAAAAAAAGTCACCACAGGATTCATTTTATAGTAAATTTAAAAATGAGTGGTATACATTTAGGTATAGGCCCCTTCCCCAGCTTACCTTCTTGTGGCATTGTCCAGTGGGGATTCTGGCAGCAGCTCTGCCGTGAACAGAGCATGACAGGAGCACTCCCCTCTGCACCAGCTGGCTCCCTGGTGAAGGAAGTGTGAGGGCCATGCCTCTGACCTCTGCAGCACAGCCAGGTACTTTCCTAGACCATGCTGGGGCAGGAAGCACAGCCATCATGCTTCTGGGGCATCTGCAGGACAGGTAAGTGTGGGATCATGGTGCAATCGCAGGTCATTGACGGGGAAAATCCATCCATGATTTCACCTGTGATTGCATCTCCTGCAGATGGGAGAAGGATAGGACTGTGATGACATCATGCAGAAGTGTTGTCGTGGTCCTTCCTTCTCCTGTTCCCATGCTGGGATGTGTACTGCAGCAAGGGCCATAGAGGTAGAATTTCACCTTTACAATATTCCACTAATACATATATCAAATTCAAGACACAAAATTGTTCTTGCAGGGTTTGTTGCATATTTTCTTTTGCTTTATTACAGTGCTAGTCATAGGCCATGTGGAAATAATGTATAATTTTTTTAAAAAAGGTCTAGAATTTTGTTTTGATTTAGATGTTTAGATTTAGATGCTTTGATTTATATTCTAAGCTACTTTGAGTCCTGTTTGGGAGAAAGTGGAATATAAATCAATCCATCAGACAAACAAACAACTGAGAATCTTATAGCACCTTAAAAGAGTAACATTTTTATTGTGTCACTTTATCTGTAGTCATATGCCTGGAGATTTCTTGCAGTTTTTGTAAAATAGTTTTTGTAAAATAGACCTGTGAACTATCTTAGAATGTTAGCAAGTGAAGAAATAAAAATGTGGACACCTGTGAGTGCAAGTTTCTCACTCTTTGTGGAGATGAATCTGTATAAAACTACATACCTTCTAAAGCTTCTTACATTGTAATTTGTTAAGGTTCATCTGAAAGTAAGTAACTATTGCAGTAGTATTGTGTAGGAACATGTACCTAACAAGTATGCATAGGATTGCCTGTTTCAGTGACTTTTACACTGGCCACCTAAATGAAAAGGAAATAGCATACTTTGCTAGTTTCAAAATGATGGCTGCAGTCCCGTTGGTGACATACACTGATGTGACCTGCTGTTACACTGGTGCATTTACTTTACATTTGTCATACAGTACCCTGTTGTGCTAATAATTTTTTCCTTGCCAGTATTCCCTCATGGGCCATTAGTGGCCTGGGAAGACATTTGGGGGCACGTGGGCAGTGTCTGGATGTCATTTTGCAACCAGGAGAAGAGACAAAGTATCCTCCTGCTGGACTCATGCAAGAGCAAGCTCATGGAAGGCCAAACAGGAACCAAGGAGCTATTTCTTGCGCTAGAAGAGAACATGCAAGGTTGTGCTTGGAGAGCAAGCCAGAAATAGCTGGTGTAGTCCTTAACCTCTTTTAAATATATTCTACCATATTCTGTTTCTGAGGTTTAAACCAGCAACAAGGATATTAAGACTTTTCTTAGCAATTTCTTTAGATACTTTTACACTATGTAATTATAATGCTATGATTCAACCTGAACTGCCATGGCAACAACCTACAGAAATCTGGGATTTGTAGTTGAGGGAGGGGTATTTAGAATTCCCAGCTGGAGAACTGTAGTGCCTCACTAAATTACAAACCCTTGGATCCCATAGGACGTTGCCATGGCAGGTAAAGTAAAATGATAGTACTATAATTAGATAGTGTGAAATGGCTCTTTCCCTCATTGGTCCTGAAAAAGGGGGGAGTAACAACCTTCTATTGTTACTGTTTTATATATAGTATGATGGATAGCAATTCCTTTTGGCTATATATATCACACTAAACAATTCCTTGCTTGGAACATTTGTGAGCAGTGGCATAACTCAAACAGTTTGGTATCTGAGGGCTCAGCATGTCCAAATAGTGGTTAGTAGCTTAGCAATTAGGTCAATGTTCTTTTCTTTAGTTGGGGCTTGGCTACCTGTCAATATTATTAAGCCATGTAATCTTATTCTTCTTTTGTTACTAGGACAAAATGGAGATGAAGAGATAGTTGCAGAAATCATGGGAAGATGTTTCTCTCCTTCACTGATAACCATCGAAGCCTGGGAAGGATTTAATTTTGCTGGCCATGAGATAAAGATTAGGGAAGCCACTGACAGTTATGGAGCTGTGGTCTGGCCATCGGTAATGTAGCCAAAAAATGTTATTGGTTCTGTTATCTGAAACAAGGCAATATGTGTGGTTCTTTGTTAGCTTGGTTAATAAACCCCCCAAAATTGATAGACCATGTAGGAGGAGGAGTATTAAAAACATAGCTAGAAGCCTTGTTTCCTTGACAGTGATGAATGAGAAGAAGTTTCCTTTACTTTGGTCATCATGGAACTAAGGATAGTTCACCGCACCCAACACTACTGTTTTGGTTGTGCAAGAAGAAACCCAGCAGGTGGATGGAGGAGGGGTGGAGTCCTAAGTCCTTCTTATACCAGCTCAGTTTCTGTGTATGTGTGTGCTTGCCTTCAAGTCATCCATCAACTTATAGTGGCCCCATGAATTTCATAGGGGTTTCTTGGGCAAGGAGTTCTCAGAGGTGGCTCTGCCAGTTTCTTCTTCTGAAACACAGCCTACAGCATCCGGTATCCATCAGCATCCTCCTACCCAAGTACTAATCAGAGCTGACTCTGTTTACCTTCTGACATCAGTCAGGATCTGGTGCCTTTAGGGTATTTGGGCCCCTATGACCTACATGGAACTTGTTAGTTGCTTGTGGCTACCAGGTAAATTGTTAAATACAAGACTGTTGTGTGTGCAACTTGTGAGCTAATTGTATCCTACACAGTCAAGTTTCCATGAAAATGTATCTTGCCATGTATGAATGCTACACAACGTGCGGGATCTGGCAGTAGAAGCTGATGGATAAAGTGGTATATATGTGTGGGTATATGTGCATGCCTCATCCTGTAAGGGTGGAGCGAGACCCCTCCCAGTTTAAAAGCATCCATGGGATCAGGGCTGGACTGCCTCACTCTGTGCTTGTGGTAGATCTGTCCCTATTCCTGGACCTATCTGCTATTTATGAGCAGGGAATCGTGCTTGAAAGGGGGCTTTAACAAATGTGTTCCACAATTAGAGTCAGGGGTGTAGTGTGAATGGGTAAAATGAAAGCATTCCCCCTCAAATGAGAATTCTGCACCCCCATGAAATTATTTTTCAGTTTCCAAATTTCTAGCATTGCTGAGAGTGAGGCACTGAAAAATGTTCACACCTTGAACTGTTATACTCACCATGTTTGAATTTCCTTGTTGGCTTTGCTTGCCTCTTTTCTTTGGATGCTTAAACGATATTTCTAAATGCTCAACTGAAGTTTTAAGTTACTCCAGTGCTAGAAATTTGAGGTCTGAAGGAAAATTTCATTTGAGTAACAGGGTTCTTATTTAAGGGGAATGGCATCGTTTTGACCCCCTCTTACCTTCACTCTGAGTTCCAAACCAAAGGCAGGAATATCCCACATACCTTGTGTTTCCAAAAAATCTCCATCCAAATATTGAGTAGACTCTGGACTCATTTTGTTATTTTACCTCAGTCTTGGTTCGGCTACATGGAATCACTGAGAAAGAGGAAGTCATATGGCAATTAATCTCTTGCTGGCCCATTTTTATTGCTTGCACAGCAAACTGCACATGGAGCTGGATGGCTAGTTTGGGAATCAGGGAAATGAAACAGTACACAGTTCCTTCTACAGCTCTGCTGATCTGTTCGGATGAGAAGCACATGTGCATTTCATTTTTTAAAAAGATGGGAAATCCAGTTTTCAACCTCCTATGTAATTCTTAAATTCCTTTTGCAATATTCACCCCAGCTTTTGTTTCTGGCAACATCACGGCAGCTTTAAAGACAAGAGTCTTATAACCCAGTTGGCAGGTCCTCTCAATATGTGTGTGCATGTATGTGCCTTCAAGTCTCCTGTTGACTTATTAATTTCATAGGGTTTTCTTAGTAAAGGAATATTCAGAGGCAGTTTTGCCAGTCCCTTCCTCTGAAGTATAGCCTCTGGCACATGGTATTCTCTGGCACATGGTATCTTGATGGTCTCCCATCCAAGTACAAACCAGGACTGACCCTGCTTAGCTTCCAAGATTAGATGGCTTCTGTTGCCTTTACTGCTTCACAGTCTTTGTTATGGGCAGCTTAGAAGAACTCCAAATACCCAGTTCAGAACTCTTTGTCAAATCCAGTTGTCAGTTCCAATTAGAAGACACCCATTAAATCAGCGAGACATTGAAAAATAAGTGCTTTTGTGAATTCCATTGATTCAATGAGTCTACAGCTGTTGGAAGAGCCAGCATGGCCTAGTTGTTTGAATGTTGGACTATGATCCTGGAGGCCAGGGTTTGATTCTCTGCTCGGTTATGGAAAACCACTGGGTGATCTTGGGCATGTCACATACTCTCACCTCCAGAAAAACCTGTGATAGGTTTGTCTTAGGGTCACCATTAAGTTGGAAATGACTTGAAGGCACACAACAACAACAGTGGTAGTTGGGACTGCCAGATGGGTTTAGGCCAGGTCCTTGTCAGCACACAATTGATACCATATATCACAGTTAAGCCAAAAAGGGAGAAAGAGTTTTATAGATTACAGAAATCTTGTTGAACAGTGGGAAATCTTTGACTTTCCAAAGATTTCTTTTGGATTTCAGTTCCAGGCTGTCCTAAACAGCATCTTGATGACATTGAGGGATTTAAGGGAGCTGTAGGCCCAAACATGTGAAGGGGAAAAAAAAATCCATGCTCCTGCGTGCTCCAGGGATTTCTGGATTTTCCTTTAATTTCTGAGACTAACTCTTTTCATATACTTGGCATGTCAAAGGACATGATTGTTCACATAAACTTTTCTGTTAGTACAATTTACTTGTCAATCTACTATAAATTGTCTTATTTTGTTTTACATCCCCAGGCTCTTGTTCTGTGTCACTTTTTGGAAAAGAATGTGAAATCGTATAATATGGCTAACAAAAATGTCATTGAAATTGGAGCTGGAACAGGCCTGGTCTCTATAGTAGCCAGCTTCCTTGGTAGGTACTAGCTATGTAACCACTGTGTAAGAAATGTTCTCTGTTTTAAAAATACCATGCTCAATGTTAATATTTCTTAGAACATCAAGCAAGAAGTGCCAAAGCCAGCCAGATATAAAATCAGTTTGACACAAGACCAAAGGTGTTGCTAACGAAATGCTAATCAAGCAATTGAATATTGTAACAAACAATTAGCAGTTGAATAATTGGCATTCAAAAATTTGCAGGTAGTATCTTTTATTTTTTGAGGGACTTGATATGGATCAGTCATCTATGTGTTTTTGTGGAGGTATACGTGTTTAATCCAGATGAAGGCCCCTGAGATTTGACTTTGTATCATGAGGGAAGTTAAAGTGCTTCTAGCCTGATTCCATTCTTTCAGTCTCAGATGGATTTTCTGTGTGTGCAATTTACTTTTACTCACCTAGTTACTAATGCAATCACTAGTTACTAGTTAAGCACACTTACTTGGAAGTGTGTTCTCTCTCTCTCTCTCTCCCTCTCCCTCTCCCTGCCTCCATCTCCTGTCCAAAAGAAACCAGCATTTCCTTGTAGTTTTCCCATTGAGCAATGGTGGAACACATGACATTCTTGTATCTGTCAGATAAGGCAGTAGTGGATCCTTGAACTTAATTATGCTTAATTTCTGCAAAGCCAGCTTCAACATGCTTTTTCAGTTCTTCACAAGACTGTCATTCTGTGGTCCCTTCTGTTGCAGGTGCACGTGTGATTGCCACAGACTTGCCTGAAATGATAGGAAACCTTCAGTACAACATTCTCAAAAACACCAAGATGAAATGCAAATATGAACCCCAGGTGAAAGAACTGTTCTGGGGTGTGGATTTGGAGAAGAATTTCCCCAGGTCTTCATGCCATTTTGACTACATCTTAGCAGCTGATGTTGTCTACCACCATCCCTATCTGAAGGAATTGCTTCTTACCTTTGATCACTTGTGTACGAACAACACAATCATCATCTGGGCCATGCGGTTCAGACAGGAGCAAGAAAACCAGTTTGTGGACAGATTCAAAAAGCTATTTGACCTGCAAGTGATTACTGATTTCCCCAGCTTAAGTATAACCCTGTTTGAGGGAAAGAGAAGACGCAGGGCAAAATGGTCTTCAGTTAGTACATCCTGACTGTTAATTGTTTGTGATTTCCACTGAAGCCACCACTAAAAAAGCCTCTTCTCTTTCATGATGATTCTCTACCACTACATCTCATTTGCTTGGGGAAGAAAGTTCAAACATCTCTCTTTGGTCTGGTTGCCAGAAATAACAGATGGGAAAATATATCTGATCTTGAGCTGTATCACTTAGGTCCACAGGAAGAGATCCTTGGTACAATATAAAAACAAAAATCCCTTCATATAGGAAAGTAAAATTTCCATAAGAGAGGAGGATCCTATCCTGGCTTCTTGCTTGACAAGTTAGTTTTCTGTAAGCTCATAATGTTTTTTTGTTTCAGTATTAGGGAGCATTTAGCCATCTGATATCCCTTCATATTGTTGTGTTCCTTCAAGCCGTTTTTGACTTATGGTGACCTTAAGGTGAATACATCACAGAGTTTTCTGGAGGCTGAGAGTGTGTGACATACCCAAGGTCATCCAATGGGCTTCCATGGCTATGTGGGGAATTGAACCCTGGTCTCCAGCGTTGTAGTCTGACAACAACATAGTAAAAGGCATAGTGTTTGTGTGTGTGGGTGGGGGGGTTCTGACAACTAAACCCAAGAGACATGCTTCAAGCCCTTTGGCTTTAGTAATCTACAAACCCCAGAATTCCACAGGACATTGAAAGTGGAACAATAGCACTATAACAGTGTAGTGTGGAAATGGCCTTTGTTTCAGACTTCATGTTTGTAGTTTCCTTCTTTTTTTATGGTTACAAATCCTTAAATAGAAACTGTCTGGAGAAACCATGGTTATTTGGTTTGTTTTTGTTGTTGTGTGCCTTCAGATCTTTTCCAACTACTGTATTACCAATCCTAGGGGAACCTATGACGGGGTTTTCTTGGCAAGATTTGTTCAGAGGAGATGTCTTGTCCTTCACCTCAAAAAGCAAAATGCTTTGGCCATGCCAGGAGAACATTTTCACAAAATGAGTCCAGTGTGGTTGCTTTCAAGGCAGATTTGATCATGTCTTACACCACTTAACAGTATACCAGAATGCTTTAAGGCGAGGACTCGATTGTAGAGTATTTGCTTTGCTCGTACTTTCCCCAGAGCATTCCTGCACATTCCACCGCCCACCCACCATCCTGCTCTTTGTAAAAATTTCTTCTCCACACTTTATATTCAGATCTGTAAAACAACTTTTGTTAGGCAAGCATGACTGTTCTGTAGCTTTTGTTGTGGCGTGCCTTCAAATCATTTCTGACTTCTGATGACCCTAAAGCAAACCAATCACAGAGTTTTCTGGGGCTGAGAGTGTGTGACACACTCAAGGTCATGGATTTCCATGGCTGAGCGGGGAATTGAAGCCTGGTCTCCAGAGTCATAGTCTAGTGCTCTAACCACTATACCATGCTGGCTCTTGTTGTTCTCTAGATATCCCTTTTAAATGTTTTATTTATAATGCATTACATGTTTTTTAAAACTTTATTTTATATAAGTTTTCAGCCTTGAGACTTTTAAGATGAGGGTTAGCTAAAAAGTTTAATTTTTAAAAAAATCTTTGTCTGAAAGTTTATCCTTAGAAAATACGAATGCATTAGTTGTTGTGATAGAAATGGTGAGAACTCTCACTGATACTCATGTCAGAAGGCCTGTTCACACATGCATTTTCATAACCTGACTCCAACATCAAGCAGTGATGTCTATGCGAATATCCTATCATGGTTTACATACCACTGACAAATCTTCCTTACTATATCTTACATCATTTAACACAAAGGCCTAATTCTTACTAGTAAGCTCCACTAGAGTAGACCTATTGAATCAAAAAGGACTTGCATAAGTGTTGATTCGTCATTTAGCATTCATTCAATTGATTTATTCCAGTTGGAACTATGCATAGGCTTCAGGCCAAGGCATTCCAATGGAGTCAGTTCCTACATTTAGTTGGTACAAGATAACACAAGTCTATAAAGTGAGCTAGCAAATACAAATGGATTGTAGTAGTTCAACAGGTTTGTAGGTTTGTATGTCATTCCATGCCATGATGTTTTTAAGTGATAAAATTATAAGTAGGGCAAAGATATATGCACATGTGAAGCAGTCTATATTACAGCATTAAACCTGTATTCAACCAGTGTGGTATAGGGGTTTGAATGGTGGACTAGGATTCTGGGAAACCAGAGTGGGTGAACTTGGGCAAATCACACTCTCTCAGCCTAAGAAGAAGGCAATTGCAAAAGTCCTTATAACTTTTGCCAGAAAATCCTATGGAATTAAAGGCACATAACAACAACAGGCCATGCATTGTTATATTATTATCATCACCACCATCTTTATTTGTGAGTCTTCCATGGAGCTCATATACAAGTGCTGCAGAAAAATCTCTTTGAAATTCATAGCTTTTCCCCCGAGCTTTGAGCATGATTCACATTTGTTTGCTTGAATTCATTTATCCTGAGTGTGTGTGTGTGTGTGTGTATGTGAGGGGCAGTATGTGTAAGGTCATGTGTGTGTACACATTCATGCACACACTATGCTAAAAAGGAACTTGTTTGTGGGTAGTATGTATCCCTTCTTAGCTATTTCCTCTTTTACTTTTTAATATTTATTGGCAATGGTAGGCACTTTCAATCCATTTTTTTCAAGTACTCTCAGAACATTTTTCATAAAAGGGAGATAGAGTTTGTCCTGGCCCTTTAGGACAGCAGCAAAGAACAGATGCCAAATGTTGGGCTGGAGCTCTGTTACCCTGATCTCTGGGGGTCCCGGGAGGGGCACCCAAATAACCAAACAACAACACACCTTGGGAAAAATTAGCTGGAGCACTCACTAAAGCTAGCGAGAAGCAGGGTAACTTAGCAGGATCTTGCAACCCAGCGTCTACGGGGTCAGGTCAGTTAAGCAGTCAAACAGTTTAAAATAGTAAAAACGATGTTTTATTGAATATAGATAAATATTAAAGACACCACAGTCACACAGCTAACTAAAGAATCGGAAATAGGGATTTTTAGAGGGAAGCAGGTGATACGACACCTGTCTCGTAGTCCTGGACCTTGAGAGCGAAGTTGAGGTGCGATGAAGAAACTTGGCGCAATAGAGCAGTCCAAGCGGTCTGGGGTTGAGTAGTCTCAGTTACTGGAACTGAGGGGAAGGCTCGCCAGGCAAAGCGACAGCAAGGCGGTCTGGAACTCAGGAGTGATTCGAGGAGGGTCTCGGAATCGGAGGTTTTTATAGGGTGAATTGTGACTGCAGGCCATACCTTACTCGGTAAGAACAATGTGATTTAGGAACGGGACAAAGCTTTGGAAAGGTCAGAGTTTAGTATGATTGGCTTAGGGCTGAATTAACAATAGTGTAGCCAGTATGCAAATGCGGAGCACTTAGTACAGCTTTGTGAGACTGCCTGCTCGGGGCAGGGAGCCTTTGTTAGTATTATGCATAAGCAATGAGGTGTTTGCCGGAGAGGTCCCTGAAGCGACGAACTGGCTGTGTCTGGCCTGCCTGGGTGGAGAATGGAATGTCCAGCAGTTATCGGCTGCAACTGTTTATGTGCTTGTCCGGAGGCCTCGCAAACACGTGGAGCGGGGTGGCAGAGGAAAGCCGAATAGTTTGATATCAAAATGATATCAAGTGCTATCTCCAGATAGGCCTGAACCGCAGTAACAGCTCCCATGACCTTAGCTACTATAGGCAATGATGAGATATAATGGGAGCGGCAGTCTTCCAATATATAGAAAGGCACATACTTTCCATCATTAGTTCCTTAGTGATTCAACATTATTTATCCGAGATGGCATAAGAGAACCCTAAGAATGATGGTGGAACAATTACCTAGATTTACTCATCCATAACTGTTCCATATTCATATTCTTGATTGCTACTTAGGTCCAATTGTGACACTTTTGACACGTCTGTAATCCCTCCTACCCACTTTACTAGGCATGAGCTGCACGAGGAGAAGGAGTCCATTCTACCAGTGATCAGAGCATAAGTGAATGATGTTGTTGCTAGGTTTGTTTTTCTTGAGGGGAGAAGGGTTGAGACAGGAAAGGTTTCTTAGTTAAGTAAAGTTAAGTAGCTGATGCAGAATAATGGCCATTATGTCTGTCATTTTTCTCCCCTAGAACAACTATAGGACAGGATATACCAATGACAGCAATTCTGCTATTTACTTTTTGGCAAATCTTCATTTCAATGAGCAAAGCAGTACAGCTTGGTGGGTATTAGGCATACATGTGTTTTGCACAAGAACTATTCAGCTGTGCTGCCACCCAGTGGAAATTTTGGGATCCAAAGCAAAGTGAAAAAGAAGCAGCCACCCAAGTAGTTCAAAGTTGAATTGGGCGGAACCTGAGAACCACAGAGGGTATGTGAATTGCCTTGACCTACGTTTACATTTGTGCTCTCTTTGCTGGCCATTGTTTCTGGTTAAGAGGTGTAACCAATCCACAACACAATCTGCTGTTGTGAACAATGTACCAACCAGAACTTGGAGAAAAGTTACCTTTCAAAGTGGTCATGATTGCTGAAGAATGCCGAAATTGTCTTCCAAATAGACAGTTCTGTTGATCAGACCACTATAGCAATCAGGGCTTAGAAAAAGCTTGTTTTTCCAGTGGTTGTGCCAGCCAGGGAATTCTGGGAGCTGTAATCAAAAACAGTAATTCTGTCAGATTCTGGGTGACTGACCAATACATGTTGTCAAGGTGCTCTGTTTGGTTTTATATCATTAGCTGATTCCCATGTTGCATTTATTGTTACCTTTATATCCTGCCTCTCCACTAGTGAGCTCAAGGTGATGGAGTGCAGCATTTACCATCACAAAAACTCTGTGGGGAAAGTCAAGGGAAAGGAGAATGACTGGCCCCAGGTCACCTTCTGAGTTTCATACTAAGGAATAACTTCGGTCTCATAAATCCCAGTCTGCCACTCCAACCACCACACCCCATCTCTCATTGTTATCGTAGGTCTTCAAGTCATTTCTAGCTTATGGTGACCTTAAGGTGAACCTATCACAGGATTTTCTTGGGAAGATTTGGTAAGAGCAAGTTTGTCTTTGCTGTTCTCTGAGGAAGAGAGGGTGTTTTTTTTGCCCGTGGGTTTCCACTGCCAAGCAGAGGATTTGAAGCTGGGTCTCCCAGACTCCTACACTCAACCTGCTACACCACCTCAGCTCTTGGATACATCTCTTGTTACTTGATTTGAAAGAGAATAATTTTATGAAATAATAAATGTTTGTGAGTCTTGTCACAGTGTACTGGAAGGCATGAAATGCTTCATACTGCAGGTGTGGGGTCGTACTTAAGTACATCTCCACATTTAAAAAAGAAAAAGAAAAGAAAAATTCCTGAAGTGGAACATTAGAATCATTCAAGTCTAGCTTTCCTGTTCTCATGAAGGGTATCAACGACTGAGGTGTTATCTGTCTGGCAGATAAAAGAACCTGGCTCACAGGTGGAGAAATGAGAACCCAAGAGGGAGGGAATTCTCCCCTTCCCTTTGTTCATTCATCTTCCTCCTAATAAAGTAGGGGTATTACCTTGCAAGAGGCACTGGGAAAAGGAAACGTACCCCATCTTGGCTGTCAAGGTATGTTGAAGCTCATTAAGAACTAATTCCCTCGTAAGACAGTGATGTATACTTGGAGCCTGCTTCCTCCAGCCAGCCTGTAACACTGTCCAGTGCCATCAGGTTATGACACAGAGAGTAATCTAAATCCTAGGGCATGATAGTCAGCTAGTGTGTATTAAACTTTGGGTTAGCTCAGGTTGTGTGCATGTGAGAGAATGAGAACTACAGCTGCATCTATTATCTTCATCTGAAAGTACGTGTTCTGTGTTTTGCAGACTGATCTCATTGTTTTATTGTAATTTAATTGTTCCCCCTGTTGGTATGCCTCTCTCTCCTCAGCAACACTGAACTGCTTTAATGATATGATGGGAAGAACGGCTTTTTAAAAATATATATGCAACTAATTTAAAGTAACATCTTTTCAAAAAATGTGATTGTGGAGGGACCAGGTACTGGACACTTGAAATGAAAGCAAATCCTTTCATTCTGTAATCTCTTGCTCAAAGTAGAGAAGGCAGTGTGAAATAGATGTCATTTCTTTGTTGTTCAAGAGAACTAACCTGTTAAAAAAAAGAAAGAGTACAACAAGTCTTTCTCATAGGAGAAGAAAAACAAGGACAGAAAATAAAAAGAGGGAGAGAAGAACAAACTCTGTCCTTTCTCCCCCCTCACCTCCTGGGGCCTTACTGCTTTTTTCTCCATCTTTCACAGCTACTTCTGTGGGCACTTCCTTTGTAATTACCATATCAGAGGTTGTGCCACAAGTGTCTAAGGCCAACCCTACCAGTAGGCACAATGAGATAACTACCAGAGGCAACTGATCATGAGTGTCAGGAAAGGGCAGCAAATGGTTAGACATTGAATTCATTATTACAGTATTATATTTTTACTGGCGGAGAGAGGAAGAGATGCTTGTGGAATTTTCTGCCACAGGTGTCAAACTAACTGGATCAGCTTTGGATACACTGAAGATTGACATGGGTTGGATTTATTTCTGGCAGCAAAATGTCTTTAATTGACATTGCTGTTTTTCACATATGTCCTCACATTTGTATCACAGTTACTGTTGCAAATGAAAAGTCCAGAAATGGAAGGAAGGAGATCAGTCGCGTAGGGATGAGGGGGCAATGAGAGCGATTTGTCCCACGTGGCAATGTTTTGGGGGCATCCTAGCCCATAGCCCCACCCTCGTGCACCCTGCCCCTGCCCCTGCATGCCATGGCCATGCCCCCCCACATGGTGGCCATGCCCTCGCACCGTAACCTCACCCCCTCCCACCCTCCCACCACACACTCCAAGCTCTGCCATTGGAGAAGATTATAACTCTATTTGTCAATTTGCAGAGCCAATTCAACTCCATAGGCACCCAAAGTAGTAGGTTGAAAGGACAATAGTTTAAATTTAGCCACCTGGAAACCACAAAGCAGTTAGCTTGCAATGAAGACTGCTAACTGCCCGGGGCAAGGAAAAGCCTATTCTTGTGCCACTAACAGCACCAACACAGATTGCCAGGTGAAGCCTTTCATATCATGGAGAGATGGTGCACACGGATGATGTCAGCAGTGGGAGACAGTGTTTGCAATGAAGAAGACCTTCACCCAGCTGAGCATAAACTTCTCCTCATGGGGAGGGCTAGTGGCAGGTTGTGGATGTCGACAGCATGGAGTAATAGTTAATGGACTTTCCTGGGAGCATCGACTTTTGGCATAATTGTACTAGCCCTTGGGAACAGCATGAGAACACACTAGTCTCTACAAGTCAGGGTCTTAACAGCCAGAGAAAGCAAGTGTGGTAAAAGTGGGCAAGCTAACTATGCAATATTGTGAGGAAATATTGAAAGCAATCTGTTAGAGTTTGGTGGCCCATTGTCTTCCATGACTAGACATGTTTCAGCGATTTTGCAGTGCAGTTGTTTGGCATGAGAAAATCCATTGGCCCAGCCAAAGCAGAGAGATTTGGAGACATTTTGAAGCACAGGAATAGAAAATGGAGGACAGCTGGAGGGTACCAGTTAAGGACTAAAGCAAGATGGGGGAAAAGCTTTGGTCTTCCTGGATCCTTCTGATGTTTTGGTCTACAATCTCAATGAACCTTGCACAGAATGGTCAATGGTAAGGCACTGTGAGAGCACAACTCCATATCATCTGATGGGCCAAAGATTTCCTACTCTTGGATTAAAAGGTGAAACAATATGATACACTAAGCTTTTGAAGAGAGATGGAATGAAAAGGGATATTCTCCCAGGAGGATCAGTGTTGTCTAGACATGGACCAGTTAGCAGATGGCATCTTGACTTCACCTATGCCCTCCCATGCATGTCATACACTTCCTGATTTTTTTTGTGCTCTTTGTACTTACACTAATTAAATTTTCTCAGCCCTATAATGCTTAATACCTTTTCAAATGTTTAAAATGCATATATGCAATAAAACAAGCAAACTCCCTCTCCCATGTATGTTGCCAGTTGCAATGGGCAGGAGGGAAAAGGTGACCTTTCCCCACCTCCCTGCAATGAATGGGTTTTATTAAGAAGATTTATAGACAGGTGCACTGTCAGCTCTATTTTAATTAAGATATAACTGCTAAAGGAGCAATTCAATAACGAGTGCTTTAAAGTCAGGTCTCCCTTGTTTAGAGATAATGCAGCTAACATTTCAGCTTTGATGTAAATCCAAGATACCATGGATGCATCTTGGTCTCTGGTTCCCATCCAGTATGACACACTTAGATAATGATCAGGGTTTGGTTACCACTCTAAAAAAGAACTTTTATATGCAGGCAAGGATCTGTCATTATAAGGAGTAGCCACTAAGTGGCAGTATAGGTCTTTCAAAAACCAAATTGGCTATTTATTAGTACAAGTGTACCACAATAATATGGCAGGTTAGATTCCAGAGCACTGCTGTAAAGCAAGTGTCACATTAAAGTGAATAGCAACCTTTTTTTTTTTTTTTGCACTTACCACTGCATAAAAAAGCTAAAAAAATATATTCACACTATCACTTATTAAGTGCTTAATAGCACTAGGTCTAAAAAGAATACAAAAGTAAAAATAATAAATAAAAATTTGCCAGAATGCATCACTGAGACATGAATGCACAAATGCTATAAAAACACTGAGCCCAAGTAACAAAATGGCACTGTACTGTATAGTTGAAAAGTGCTATATTAGCAAAGTGCTCTAAAACAAAATACCTTAAAATGAAGAATGCCTGTAACAGTTCTGAATCAGGGCAGAGTGAGGGACAGCGGTAGGTATAAATAGGATGAAAACTGATAAGGAACAAATCCAGCAAGCCAGTAATACTGTGTGTGTATGTGCACGCACGCAATGTATCATTAATGTGGGGGATTATTTCAAGCAGCATTTTTCTCATTTTACTGTGCATGTTCAGTAGATAAAAGGGTTGGTGAACCTGTGGCTTTCTAGATGGCATTGGACTGCAACTCCCATCATTCCACACCAGTGGTTATGCTGTGTTGACAGGAGTTGCAATCAAACAACACATTATCTATGGTGTAGAACCAGCTGAAGCAAAGCATCAGCTTCAAAACTGAAATCTTTTTCTTCCTGCAGCTTTTCTTAGATTCTAAGATCTGCTACAATAAACAAAGCCCAAGCATCTTTTGTTTCAGGCTTGCGAACTCTCCTTTCACCACTGCCCATTCTCTTGATTCCTGCTGCTTTGTAAATGTCAAGAAAGACATCTTCCATTTTGAAAAACTGAAGAACTGCCATCATTCATCTTCTCTTAGTTCTCTTTTAAGTTATGGCCTCTTGATTTCTCCTGATAACCAGACATGAAGGTATGATGTGTGCGTATATTAATTAACCATCAGTAGCAAACCCTCCAACATTTCGGAGATGAAAACTGGGACACATGTGGCCAAACAACATCTGACCATGGTCAAGATGGCAAAAATTATGAATAAGGAAGAACAGTCAACATAGGACTGGCTAGTGCAGTATGATTTTGCCTGAGCCTACAGGGAAGGGCAAGATTCTCAATTCCCCTTTGCTGAGTTTGAGTGCAAACTATTTTTGCATTTTGAACTCAGTTTGCACAAGTGAAAGTAGGATGAGGATAAAGGGGAGAAATGAGAGGAGGAGAGAGAAACTGGAACATTTTAAAAGCAGCTGAGAAAGTGGGATGACAAAAGATTAATTAAGACTGCCACCAACAGACAGGGACAGGTAGAGGATATGGAATGGTGACGTGCCCTGCTTTTTAGTCTTGTCCCTCTTGAGTCAGGTCTTCTGTGCAAACTAAAGACCAAAGGCTTAAATCATGTACTCCCTTCTGTTCAAGGGTGTATAAATCCTATTAGCAGTATTTGCTCCCAGTGTTCGTGGTGTCTCAGTGTCACTAACGATTACAGTTTTACTCCTCTCCCTGAAAAGAAGTTGTCTTCCGCAACCCGTTTGCTGCTTCCACTGGTATACAGGAAACACTAAGGGAATTCTGAGACTTGTAGTTCTCGAGAGAACATATGCAGAGGGAGGTTGTATAAGCTAGAATCCTCGTGGTGTACTATGACAGTACATGCAGTGAGAGCAGAAAGAAAAAGAAAAGTTGTGGGTGCAGCAGCTGGAGAGGAATAAGATACTGAAGAACAAGGCTAAGCAGAACTGTAAGAGTCTGCCTTCCTTTCTGTCCTTGCCACTGCTGAATGATGTGGAATCAAATTGCCTGGGCCCCAATTATAGAAGATTTCTAGCATGTCCTTCTGTTTATCCAAGCAAATGTCAGTTCTTTTGTATTTAGCTCGGGTAAATATACAGTTACACTTTTTTCCATTTAGGATGTTTGACATTTTTATTAACCTTCCTCCTTGCCCTTTGACTCTCTAGACGTTCACGCTTCAACTTGTAAGGTGAACATGCACCCCAATTTCCAGAGGAAAGTCCTGTTCTCTGTTAGATAGGCTGTCTAGTGCACTAGCACCCACCATCATTTCAAACAACTGACTCATCTGGTCAGAGTCTTCCTCAACAGGGTGAACTGGATTTATTTCTATTTAAATTCAAGTAGGTGTGATGTAGTGGCTTGAGTGTTGCACTATGACATTGGGAGACCAGGGTTCGAATTTCAACTCAGCCATGGAAACCCACTGTGTGACCTTGGGCAAGTCATCCTCTCTGAGCTTCAGAGGAAGGCAAAGGCAAACCCCTTCTGAAGTTTGGCAAGACAACATATCATAGGGTTGCCCGAGGTCGGACTGGACTTGGACTAGACTTGTAGGAACACAACAACAGCTTCTAAATCTGCATCTACACATATAAAAGTGAGTATGGGGAAACAGTTTACAAATCTGTCTTCTGGCAAGCTTTGATATATTTCTTCTTTTTGAAACTGGGTGATACTTACCCTTGTTTCTGATAGGATGTGTAGAGTGGCACTTTGGGACACATATAGAATCATGTCCATGAATCCCAAGGTATTAGGCATATAGCTCCTAACTGCCTTTTTGTTTTGTTTTTTGGCTGGAGAATAATTGGCTGGTGAATGTCTATCTTGAAACGTCAATATGTTACTACTGGAAAGGGGGGGGTCTGTTTTACTTGTATACTGCTAAATGATTACATCAAACCTCCTGTTTTTAAGTCAGTTTAGAATAGACTATTGTGGAATAAACACATCCAACTGATATCCTGTAGAGCAGGGGTTCTTATCCTGGTGTTAAAGGTATATTTATATGGGGGAAAAATATTGCACTGTTGTTTTCACTAACATCTCTATCTGAAATTTAACATTTTGTTCAATTATGAATGGAGGCCACAAACCACAGTAGTATTATGAGTCCCTGTGATTTTATTACCAATAGAAATCACACCCTCACAGCACTCCCTACAGATGGCCATCCAGCCTCTGCTTAAAAACCTCCAAGGAAGGAGACTCCACCACACTCCATGGAGGTAGCAGCACATTCCACTGCTGGACAGCCCTGACTTGCAGCAGCCAAGAAAGCCAACGCAATTCTCAGTTGCATCAATAGGAGTATGGTGTCTAGATCGAGGGAGGTCCTCATACTACTCTACTCTGCTTTGTTTAGACCTCATCTGGAATACTGCGTCCAGTTCTGGGCACCCCAATTCAAGAAGGACATGGTCAAGCTGGAGCAAGTCCAGAGGAGGGCGACCAAAATGGTGAGAGGCCTGGAAGCCATGAAGCCCTATGAGGATAGACTTAGAGAGCTGGGTATGTTTAGTCTGCTGGGTATGCAGCTATACCCAGAGGAGGGCGACCAAAATGGTGAGAGGCCTGGAAGCCATGAAGCCCTATGAGGATAGACTTAGAGAGCTGGGTATGTTTAGTCTGCTGGATATGTTTAGTCTCTCATGAGACATGAGAGACATGAGAGCCATGTTTAAATATTTGAAGGGATGCCACGTAGAGGAGGGAGAGGGCTTGTTCTCTTCTGCTCCAGAGACCAGGACAAGGAGCAATGGATTCAAGCTGCAGGAAAGGAAATTCCACCTGAACCTCAGGAAAAACTTCCTCAGAACTCTGAGCGCAGCCAATCGGGCCTCTGTTGTGCATGTTGCCAGGGAAACGAGAGAGCATTCTCTTCGGTCAGTTGTGGCCACCCTTTGGGTCCCTGTGTGGTTTTCCCAATGGGGAACTGTTTTGGGAGTGTGAGGAAGTGCCGGGGGAGAAAAGGCAAATGTGCCATTTCCTCTTTCTTCTCCCAACGGCGCAGCAACGCCCAAAAGCGGAAGAGGAAGCAGGAGCAGGGGGTGAGTTGGGAGGGAGGGTGGCATCCCCACTTTGGGTCGACTTGGATTGAAATGGAGCCCGTGGGATGGTTGGCGGGGCTGCGCTGGGCATCTGCCTGGCACTTGGGGAATTTTCATTTTCTTATTTATTGGAGCACAACTCCCAGAATCCCCCTGCCAACAAGGCACCTGTCCATACCGGCTTCAGAAGTCTGAGAGTGGTAATTCAAAGTGCAAAACTTTCCCAAGCTCTGAGAGCGATGGATGGTAAAGCGTTAGCATAGTTTGGGCAGCTTGAGTGGATCTGCAGGGAAATGGCGGAGTTCTGGGGGGTCCTGACCGCCTTGTTTAAGAGCATACCAAGCTGGGATGTTTCCAGAGGAAGGCAACCAAAAAGGTGACGGTTTATGAGGATGGGTTGAGGGAGCTGAGAGGAGACCCGGGAGGTCAAGCGGGACATGGAGCAAGCGGGTTTTCTGCTGCTCCTTGGAAGTGGAATGAGAAGACTGGCTTGCAAGGTCAACAAAGGAGGCTCTTCCTGAACATTTGGAAGAGGCTGAAAAAGAAGGGACGATAAGGATTACGTAGAGTGGGTCTCACAGAAGATGTCCTGGGCTTCCTTTTCTGGCTTTAGGAAGAGCAAGAGTGCAGGAGCACTGAAGAGAATCTCTCTGCATTGGAGAACCTCCTCCAGCACATGGAACGCCATGGACTGGGAATGGAGGGGATCTATCGCAAGTCTGACTGTCTCCATTCCATGAGGGAGCTGAAGCAATCCCTGCAGGCGGGTAAGGGGACTGCCCCATGGGCCTGTGTGGGCAATGCAATGCCTTGGGGTGCTTTTTCTCTTTCTTCAGTCAGGGGAGATGGGATGCGAGGGTGTGCATATCGCTGGAATTAAAGCAACCTGCTTTTCTCATTAAACCCCAAAGCAGTATTGAAAAATATAAAAGAATGATATCACTATCAAAAGATACGAAGCCAATAAAAATATCAATAGAGCAGAGAGAGAGCAGCAGTCAATGGTCCAGACTTAGAAGCAGAAAGAAAGACCTAAGGAGGGAAGGGATCAAGAAAGCTTTCTGGGAAGAAGGGTATCCACGCATGATTCCCATGCATCTCTGTGGGCTGGGACCCCTCACTCTTCCCTCCCTCCCCCTCCCTCCCTCCCCAGAACCAGACGCAGTGGAACTGGAGAAATTCAGCATCCACACCATCGCAGGGGTTGTCAAGCAATGCCTGAGGGAGTTGCCGGAGCCTCTAATGACATTTAAGCACTATAGCAACTTCCTTCAGTCTGTGGGTGAGTGCCTGTTGGAAGGAGGGGTGTGCTGAGGGGGGACCCCAAAACAGACCACTCCAGCATCACTCTGGGCGGATGCGCGAGGGAGAGCAAGGGCGGGGAAGAGGGAGAGGCGGTCGGCACCGGTCACACACTGGACCTGCAGAGTGGAAGGCCAGGAGCGGTTTTTCTTCAACGTCTTCTCTCAGGAAGAAGATTTTGTGGGTGGGATATACAAAAGAGATGTACAAAAGAGGCTGGTCTGTGAGGTTTGCTCTTCACTTCTTCTTCTCACTGCTTCTTCAGCCTCTGTTCTGACTTGTGGTCAGAGTTTTTTTTCTCCTGTACGCTGATGCGTGTCTCAGCTCAGTGAGGCATGGCAATTACTTAGCTGTTTGTACTTTTTATTACCCGCAATAAATTAGTTAAATGCTCTTGATGTGTCAGTGGCTGTTTTCTCTCCTGGTCTGCAAAAATGTTTTCTTTTAAAGCGGAGCTTTGCATAGCGGGGCAAGGTGATCTTGTTCGCTTAAACAAGCACCCGAATTCATTTATTTTTCCAACAGGTTATGGGCCAGCACGCTTCCGCTGCGCTAAATGGCTGCCAGGAGAAGCCACTGTTTTGTTTTGAAGCAAGTTTTTGATTTATGAGTATAGACTTCATTTCAATTGATGTTATACCAAAGGATGTTAAAAGCTGCAAGAAATGTGGTTTTCTCTCCTGTTGTGATAACATGCCCTTTGGCTTTGGGTAATTAATAAACACCAGATTCTGCTTGATTAATTGTAACTGCAAGGAATTAATTATCTGAGGTTCTTTCGAGTTACTTACGTGCGATGGAACTTTGTGGCAGGAAAAGTCTACCTTGTTTCCAGGCTGTAACTGTGTTGTTAATTCCTGAGTTTCTGTTTTTGCTCTATTTTCAGGGACTGGCTGTAGACCTGAAGAACTTGCTTCCCGTACTATACTTACTAGTTGATGACTTTCCAGGTTTACTTTGTTATTATTGCTAAGTTTTAGAGAGGACATCCTGGCATTCTTGTCCTTCTTTT
>CAOLHI010003064.1:0-204347 GCA_948474755.1 Ctenosaura bakeri | reverse complement strand
TGAATCTACCGCTGAATTTACAATCTGGAACTCTGAAATACCAGAATTTCTGATCATACAGAGAGACTCCAAACATAAATCATGTTGTCTTTTTCAGACATTTGGTCTCCAGATGCTAAAACAGCTCCATTGGCTGCCTGTTCGTTTCTTGGCACAATTCAAAGTGCTGGTTATGACCTGTATGTCCTGTAAAGCCCTAAACGGCTTAGGTCCAGGCTATCTGAAAGACTGCATCTTCCTGTACAAAACAGCTAGAACCTTAAGATCTGCTGGGGAAGGCTTTCTCTCAGTCCCACCACCGTCCCAGGCTTGCCTGGTGAGGACACAAGAGAGAGCCTTCTCAGTGGCTGCTACCATCCTCTTCCACAGGAGGCTAGGTGTGCTCCCTCCCTGCTCTCCTTTCGTCAGCAGGTGAAAACTTTTCAAACAGGGTTTTACATAAGCTGGGTAGCTTTATTTATTAACTTGTTGTAATTGGAATATCATTGTAAGTTTTTATGATTTTATATCCTTTTAATGTTTTTTTAACTGTTTTAAATGTTTTTAATGTGTTTTAATGTGTATTTAGTGTTGGAAGATGCTCTGGGTCCCAGTTCCAGGAGAAAGGTGGCCTACAAATGGAATGAATGAATGAATGAATGAAGATGATGAAGCAGGAAGGATTAACCTGTTCTCTTTTCTCACATGTTTATATAACTTCTTTCATGAACATCTTCCTGGTTCCTTATATACAAAAGAAAAAGGATGAGGAACTTACAATTTTGTAAGTAAAAGCTACCACTAACAGTTGGGAAAACCATAGTTAATATGTTATGTTCTTTCCCATTCCATGCAACTGTCACATTGTTGTTTGTTGCATGCTTTCAAGTCGCTTCCGATTTATACCACAGGGTTTTCTGGGACCGAGAGCATGTGACACGACCAAGGACACCCAGTGGGTTTCCATGGCTGAGCACAAAACTGAACCCCCGTTTCCAAGGTTGTAGTCCAATGCTCAAACCACTACACTACACTGGCTCTCAACTGTCACATACCAGGAACAAAAACATTTTTAGCTTTCATTCTAATTAAAACCAGTCCCTATTCATTAACTAAAGCTTTAGATATTAACCTACTGATTAAATGCTGCAGTCCTAGTTTCAGTACATTGCTCAAGGGATTATGTTCACCGGCAACAAGTGGTGGAAAAGGATCATTTAAGCACTGCTCAGATGTCTGCAGCAGCTCATACACACCGTCAAAGGAGGACACAAGAAGTGCTTTAATTAAAAGCTGTCTGTAATGCAAGCCCTTCACATTTCAATACGACTAAAAGGGAAGTGTTTATCAAGGTCAAATGTTTACAAGATCAAACATTGCTGTAAGTGGCATGGAAAATGTTACATGTGCAGAAGGTTCAAGTCTCTGGTTTCTCTTCATGGCGGATCTCTGGAAGAAATGCCAAAGCAGCATTGCTGTGAAGTGCAGGCAATCCTGAGCTATATGGATCCATGTTCTGACTTGATATAACACCGAATTCCATGTCAGCAATATTCAATTTGCCTCAAGATTCTGAAGTTATTATGGAGAGAAGCATTCCTTAAACTAGTTGTTTGTTTCCTCAACAATACTCTCAGACCTAAGAGGCCTCTGAAGCAGAGCTTTGGATGTTATTTTTAAGAAGTATTTACTGTTATTGTCGTTATAATTTAAATCCCCTCTTTTCAACCAATACCAGGCCTCAAAGGAGCTACTGGGCCTCAAAGTGACTGTAATAACATGCAGAAGCTGTCCATCACTGAACAACTATAGCATGATGCTGTGGATTTCACAGCATTACTCTACCACTGCTTAGTGATGAATGACATCTGTATATCATTATGTTCGTCCTTCTTAAAAGTATTTACATTTCCAACATCTGAAAGTCATGACAGTGGTCTCAGCATAATGCCTCAAGTTTCTTCATTCCTCCCCAATCTCTATGCATAGACATAAGGAAAAGCGGAATGATAGGAGGCTTAAGACAGATAAAAGAAAGCACCATTGCACTCAGCACCTAGTTAAAACAGTGGAATTTGTTACCACAAGGATGTACTGGCAGCCATCAACTCAGCTGGCTTTGAAAGAGAGATGCATCTTCTCCAGTACCAGGAGCAGTATGTTTTTATATACCAGTTGCCTGGAACACAAATAAGAAAGGACTTTTGCATTCATATTCTGCTTGTAGGATTCCCAAGTGTTTCTGGTTGGTTGCCATGTGAGCAGTATGCTTGACTAGATAGGTCTTTAGTCTGATTCAGCAGAAGTTTTCTTGTGCTCTTAAGTTGAGAACAGGGTCAGATTCCTTCCATGTGCTTCTTTTAAACACAAAAGCACAAAGAAGTAATAGAAGACATCCACTTATCACCAGTGCAGAAGACTACACATCTTTACTCTAGCCTGTGAACAGACACCAAGGAATAGATTCCAAGGAAGCTGTCTCAGTACTGAACCAACGTCTGTTGTCAGTAATGGACTGGCTGAAGGCAAACAAATTGAAGCTTAATTAAGACAAGACAGAGGTACTACTACTAGTCCACTGAAAGGCAGATCAGGGAATAAGGACTTTGCCTGTGTGGGATGGGGCTTCCCCCAAAATCTCAGGCTCACAGCCTTGTTCTCCTGGAATCAACTCTGAGCGTGGATATCCAAGTTTCAGCAGTGGCCAGGAGTGTATTTGCACAATTAAAACTTGGGTGCCAACTGTGCCCATTCCTTGAGAAGTCAGATCTGGCTACAGTGACACACACCTTGATTATATTTCGACTGCACTACTGTAATGTGCTCTATGTGGGGCTGCCTTTGGAAACTGTTCTGAAACTTCAGTGGGTTCAGAATGCAGCAGCCAGAATGCTGACTGGGGCCAGTTACAGGTTTGTTAAAATAGCTTCACTGGTTATCCGTTCATCTCCATGAACAATTTAAAGTGCTCGTTATGATCTAAGACCTACATGACTTGGGTCTGGATTATTTGAAAGACTGTATCTCCCTAAATGATTGTACCAGAGCCTTAAGATCTGCAGCAAAAGACTTTGTCTCAGTCCCTCTACCATCCCAGGCTTACCTGGTGAGGACATGGGAGAAAGCCTTCTCAGTGGCTGCTTCCACCCTGTGGAACTCTCTTCAGCCGGAGAGTAGGCTGCCCCCTTCCCTGCTTTCCTTTCATTGGCAGACAAAGACATTTCTTTTCAAGCAGGCTTTAAGGAGTGAGCAGGGGAGGTTTTACCTATTTGTTTTTTAAAATAAGTTTTTGTAATTTTATATGTTTTTAATGTTTTTAATTGGTTTAAATGTTTTTAATGTTACTTTAACACTTTGGAAGCCTCTTTGAGTCCCACTTTGGGAGAAAAGGCAGCATGTAAATACAATGAATCCATGAATGAATGGCCAGTCGACCTTACATTGAAGGGAGACAGAACCACGCAGTACAAAATGGCTACCATTCCTTTCCCTCCAGTTGGTCACATGCCAAAGTCTGCAAGTGGCCATTCTGATATTCAGAGCAATTACTGCTGCTCCGCAGAAAATGAATAAATTCCTCTTTTCAATCCAATTATTATAAACTCAAATCAGCACTGAATAAATCCACATCCAACTTTATTAACCTCTGTCATCTTGAAGAAACTCCTCCAGCCACTTTAATATCTATTCAATATGTAAGTTTATGTATTAAAGAAAAACATTCAGTGGTCAGCTAGGAAAATTACAAACACAGAAGCATGCAAGGCCATTTTTTTCATTTCCTACACAAATTGTTCACTTGAAATCAAAAACTTGCAGAAAGTTTCATAGAGAAAATAATAAGCCAATTGAACTTCATATTTGGTACTACGGGTCACTGTTGCTGTTGTTTTTGTTAAAATGAACAAAATATTATATGTTTCCTTCTGCGCTTAATAGATTTGCTCCACAATCTGTGTAGTCTGGTAAACAGGTAATCTGCAATTACTGTACTGATAAAAAGGATTTCCGCCTTAAGCACAGTTTGAAGTAGTTTTCAAACTATCTTTAAGATAACTCTTGGTTAGTGTTAACTATGGTCAATGGATATTAGGATTAGTACAAAGTCAAGGTCAAAACTTGATGAAGGGGATGAGGTGGATTTGAGACAACAAGCTTACAGTCAGGGCTTGCTTCTGTTAATATAAATTACTGGTACTTCATGATGCTTAAACTGCTTTATAAAGAACATTATTAATTCATGACAAAAAGCAAGTGCACTTGAGTTTTCACTTTTTTTTTTTTTGAGTTTTCAATGTGCAGAGAGCCAGCGTTACATAAGCACCTGGCCTAAAAGATAATTATAGAGACTGAAGTCTGCAGAGCAGAGTTCCTGGCAAACCCCACCTACACTCCAAGGAGAAAAAAAAGTGTCTGGGAGACTAGGCAATGACTACAGCTTGGCTCTAGGAAACTCACTGGCTCAAGTATGAAACCAGCCAGTCATGCAATCTTAGGTAAATAATGAAGTTTTTGAAAAATAGCACTAATCCACGTTACTGTCCATTTTCAGGGCTGTACCATGCTGGGGCTCCAGGAATTACCAAATGCAACCCTTTTAGCAGCCTGGGACTTGCCAATGACATTTTGCCACCACAAGATTCATTCAGCCCAGATTTACTTTCAGCATGCCACGATGTACACGATGTGAAGGTCAGTGGTACAATGGAGCCAGAGCTAACATATTTGAATTGATTGGAGTTTTTGATAAATAGAGACAATGCCAATTGCTACTCTGTTTGAGACATTTCCATTCTCTCTGAACTTAGCCTGAATTCTCAAAAAACTGGAGGGAATGGATTTTCCCAGCATTACAACAGCTCTCTGTGATGTAGTGTCAAGTGTTTCGAGCTGGCTTGGTCTTGGGGTTTTACAGTGTGTTGTTTGCTGCTTCTGGAAGAGATGAAAACTGTTTTAATTTTTATTTTATTTACATAATGTAGTTCTCTGATGTTGGAGAAAGAAAGCACAAGGAAAAATAATCTTGGTTTGGTGGTCTTATGTCATTTGGGTACATGTTCTACCTCTCTTCCTTTTTTGCATGTCATCTCAGAGCTCCTCAGCCAAAATGCAAAATACTCAACCAAATGTTAATATGCAGTGCTGTGTATGTATATAATCTATATGCGTGCATAGTGGGCCATCAGTATCTGCTAGGGTTTGGTTTCAAGACTCCCGGTGGATACCAACATTTGTGGATGCTCAGTTCCCATTATGTACAATGGTATAGTAAAATGGTATCCCTTATGCAGAATGGCAAAATCAAAGTTTGCTTTTTGTAATATGTGGGCTTTTTTTTTTTCAAATCATTGGTTGAATCCGTGGATACAGAATCCATGAACATAGAGGACTGACTACACACACACACACACACACACACACACACACTCATTTCCACATGGTTCAACAAAACTGCCCAAATTTATGAACTCTTACGGGAAGGGCATAGTAATTGGAGATACTTGCAATGAGAGAATGCATTTTAGAACGTGTCACTATGCTGGTGTTGAAGGAGGGGAAAAAATGGACACAACCTGAACACAACTGAGCATTTTCACTGGCTTGGAGTTTTTTTGTTTTTTGTTTTTTTAAGCTGTGGGAATAAAAAGCATGAATCTGTTTGATCATACTTTGTTAAATGTTATGAAAATGTATCAAATAAATATACATCAAAGAAAGATAAAGTCTAAAAACCACGTCAGACAGAAAAAGTAAAGATTAAAGTTGCACTGATAACCATAAAGAGCTGAATAAACTAGAACACAAAACTTCCCTTCCAAGACTTGCACACATTCCTAAAGGCCACCAGATGTCTGGTAATAATTTATATCTCTTTATTTGTTGCATTTGTTTAAAAAGGGAAGAATCCCAATCCACTGTTCTGAACTACACCAACACTACAAAGCATGTTCAAAGCCTAATGCTTCCTGACATTATCAGAAACTATACAGTTCTCCACTACATAAAGTAAACTTCTTTGACTTGTCTAATTTGTGTAAATTATGTCAATCTATGTGACTTTCTTTTCTTTTTGTAATTTATCCTGCTTCTGGTAAATATGGAGAGGAGCAAGAGCTGCTAAGGGAAGCTTTGACAAAATCACTTGCCAGAGTGATTAACTTGGTGGCTCCTCCTTCCTCTGACACACAAATGAGATAATAAGAACAGGTTGCTTACCTGTAACTGTGGTTCTTCGAGTGGTCATCTGTGCCCTCACACACACCCGCCCAGCCGTCCCCTCTTTCAGGTCCCTTACTGGCGGACTCCAGAACTGAGGAGAGACCATTGGCGTGGCGGGCTGAGCGTGCTTGGTACGGGCAGGGGGGAGGGGTTCCCGCCAAGCTGCAAAGCTCTAGAATCTTCCGAACGCTACTGTGCATGCGCGAAAGCTCCTAGTGTATGAGGCACAGAGACCATGAAGAAGAACAAGATTTTGAAGTCTGTGCTAGTTTACTTCAAATTCAAACACAGAGAGGTGGATAAAGTAGAGGCAGTCATCTCAAAGGATACTATTTACACAGTTACCTGTGCTAATTTATTAGTGCAAAATAAATCTTGAGAATGGAAAGTAGGTCCAAGATTTTATTTATTTATTTGGCAATGAACATGCAGTCACCAAGAAAGATAAGAGGTTCTTTCTTACTCAAATGAGTACTATTTCTGGCAAGATGCTGATGATATAAGACATATTGTTTGCATATTGTATTAATGCTAGAGCCATCCTGGTTAAAGTTCAGTGGGTAAAGCTCTCTGGGTGGCCAAAAGTCAAATGCGGGGGGGGGGTTCCATACAGCTGTTTCAGTGGCTCCTAAGAATACAAAAATTGCCCCAAAATGCCCTCTAGGGAGCTTGGGAACCATTTTGACATGTTTTGTCTCCCCAGGCCATTTTAGGCTGAAAGAATGCCTTTCTTAAAAGTGAAAGGGACTTTTAGTCACTTCTTGTTTTTGAAAAGAGGTTTAATTGGGGCTTAAAATGGCTCAGGGATCAAAATACATGGTGAAAATGCCCTTATGTCTTCTAGAAGGGCATTGGGAGGAGGGGGCATTTGTGGTCATGGGCTTTTTTTTTTTTTTTTGCTTTTTTAGTTTCTGACAGCAAAGGTATCCAGTGGGAGTTCAGCCCTCCCAGATCTTCCAGCAGGGGCTAATGTGCCCCGGCCTCCCACAGTTGGCCACCACTGAGTTAAACTTACGTATTTAGAAGATCACTGTCTGCTCCATGATTTCTTTGGCCTGCATTAAATGAACCAAACCTAACCTGTACTTCCTAGACTAATAAATTGATGATAGACTTTGTGCTTCTCAAAATTTTGCAATCCAGTTCTTAGTGCAATAAAGTGCCAGAATAAACATTTTAGGATAAAATGTATACCAAAAAAGGGTTTAAAATTGTATTGAAAATAATCTGAATTTTTGTGGAGTTTAAAAAAAAAACTAGATTGATATATAACAGATTCATGCAAAATTCAAATGGGTCAGAAACAAACTGCTCTGTTCATTCCTATCATTGAGGTTAATAGAGTTTACTCTAGATAAGTATTCACAGGATTGTGGTTGAATCAAGCCTAAATTGTTCAGTTGCCAGATTAGCCTTTTAGTTTTGTACTACAGAATCTTAAAAATGAAATTAAAGTAGCTGTAGTCAAAATTCATATTTATTCTCACTGAAGTTTGCACCAGAAAACAAGGTAAATGTTGTTTAAAAACAGAGCTTATATAAACTAAAAAGAAAAATGACTATAATGTCAAAAGCCACAGAATAAACAGGTTAAAAAAAGAAATTTAAAAAGTTCACTAGCCTTCATAAAGCCAACAATACACACATCAGCTCATAAGTAAATAAGTTAAATAGGTATCCCAGATAAACACATATAGGAATTCTGTTGTATGTACTTTTATCTATTTCAAGGTATACAACGTAAGGGTATTATAGTGAGATTGGACATTAACTGTACAAAATGACACCTGATTGCCAAGCCCAGACCTAACTTGTACAAACCCTCTGTAAAGCACTGTGCCCTGCCTGTGGCTTTCTATAATATCTTCAAGCATTGCTCACATACAATTGTACATATTCATAAATTAGATTTTTTTTCTTTTCAAAATGAACATCAAGATTTCCAGGAAGTAGAATTCTGCATGCATGACACCTTGCATGCTTTGAGATGTCATAGCATCACACACTGAGTGCAAAACTTTATACCCTAAATTAGGCCAGTTGAAACTTACCTGGAAGAGGTCAGAAGCGGCTGGGGAGGTAAAGGAATCAACAGACTTCTCTCTTTTCCACGATCTGTCTGTGCTTGGGCCAATCACACCAATGACTTCAAAATGATACTTGTGAACAACTTATGCAAGATGTAGTTCTGGTAATTTGCGGCTTTAACTAATCTAAATTGCCTAATTGCAAAACAAATATGGAATTCTGTGGGCCACATTTTTCCTTTAGTGCCATCTGTAAGAATTTCCGATCCACAGGATCAATTAAGACAAAGTCTTCTTATGCCCACTCACCATACAATAAAATAACTTCTGATGTTCTTACAGTAAAGAAAGATAAAATAGACATATACTAGTTGTTCAACATTGGCTGTTGGAGAAATACGCACATTTTTGAATTTTTTGTTAATTCTTTATCACATAGAATTGCGCACACATTTAGTAAAACCCAGAAGTTTCCACACTTTTTCAACATATGTTGACTCATTATCTTTCCTTCAGAAAAACGCTGCTAGTATCTTACAAGCTTTGGGGTCAGTACAGCAAACCATGCTATAAACAATGCTTTTCTCTTACTCAGAACTGCCCTTCTGTAAATCTATTAACCTAAGAGTGGATGTTAATGAAACAAGCAAGATAGGAAGACAAATGGATGGGGATCATCACTCTTTGCCAAGGTAGGGGCTGAGACCTCTGTGTGTCTTCCAGATGTTGGCCTTCCAGATGTTTTGGATTACAACTCCCACAGTCCTTTGCCACCTGGTTTACAATAACCTCCAACTATCCAGATTTGGCAGGGACAGTCTAACTTTCTATTGTCCTGTTTTTCCCCAACTGAATTTAAGATGCCCCTTTTCTCTCTCCTCCTTCCCCCTTCCCCCTTTATCCTCAGCTAACTTCAGTTGGTGCAAACTGAGTTTAAAGTACAAAAGAAGAAAGGAGAAGAGAGGAGAGGGATCTTGTCCTTCCCTACAGATTCATACAGCAGCAAATCACTGCAGTCTTTCCAAGCTTATGGGTTCTTTCCCATTAATAACTCTTGCCATGTTGGCCACAGTCCGCTATTGCTTGACCACAAGTGTCTCAAGTTTTCATCTGTGAAATGTTGGAGGGTATGGTTTTCAATTTTCTAAGCCTGCTATTGCTTTCCGCAAGTATGCCCTGCTATGCATGTGCTCACTAGTGTAGATCTTCTGTAGCGTACCACTTAATTTTTTTTAAAAAACCTAACATGGGACCCTTTCACACTAAACCATTACAGGACTATGAATCCACTTTAACTGCCATGGCAACATTCCATGGAATCCTGGGATTTGCAATTTGGGGAGGAATATTGCTCAACTGGAGAGCTCTGGTGTCTCACCAACCCACAAAGTTCAGACTTTCACAGGATGCTTCATCCTGGCAGTTAAAGTGGAATCACAATGCTTTAACTACCTAGTGTGAAAGTGCCTCTTATTAAAACCCAACCTTTAATACAGGGATGTGACACTCCAGATGTTGTAAGACAGTATCTTCCTTCAACATTATCCAGCACTATCAATGACGAAGGATGTGAGGAGCCACAATCCAGCAATGTCTGGAGGGTTCATAGTTGCTGACCTGTGACTTATGGTTTCTTATTGCCATGCAAGTGCTAAATATTGATCCTACTATACGTAGGTGTGCTTCCAGCCTATTTCACATAGTAAAACCTGCCTGCAAAATTGACATCGTGTGATAAAACCAGAATATGGGTTCATAATATACAGACCAAAGAATTTTGTTCTATGGTGAATCCTGTTCTTGCAGCAGATACAGAGTTGAACTTATGATCTATAGGGGGAAATGCCTCACACCCAGGAAATAGTATTTTTTTAATAAAAAAAATAAAAATAAACCAAAGTGCTAAAAGATCTCTGCACCACACTGTTCTTTCCCTTCAACTTTTGTTTATTGATGTACTGAACATGAAAAAGTACAAAGGATCCAAACACAAAAGAAAACATGTACAGCCTCTTTTAAATACTCAACAGAATATATTTTTTTCTACTCCAACAGATGTGAATTAAGTCATACTGTACAACTTCAAATAAATACCAGCCTTACATTTTATTAAGTGCTCTGATAAACAGTGTAAAGTGAAGCCCAATAGTCATGCCTTCTCATCAATGCCATTTTTTTGTTTGTCTTGCTACAGTAAGCATATAGTAGCAAAGAATGTAGCTACTGTTTCCCCACCGCCCGCCCCCACCACCGCAATGGAACTCTTTTGTTTTCTGATACATAGAAAGTTTGTGTTAACCCAGAACAGTTGCTCAACACATCTAAAGATGAGTGTTCCTCAGTAGACCAATTGATTTGAGTAGCATTGAATGGGTCTAGCATGAAAAGTCGCTTGACACTTTAGCACACTTTATTCTCCCACAGTATTATGTACTGTACTATACTGAAAATTTATAACTACAGTTTCGTTTAAAAAATAAGAATCAAAAAGCAACTGCAAAAATCATGTACAAGTATGTTATGCATAGCACACTGCTTGTTCTAAGGGGAAGCGTTATGAGCATCTCAGTTTATACAAAAAGCAGGACGTAACTATATAGTTGTCAGTGCATCCTGGTGAAGGCACTGCAGCCTTCAGCTTTTTAAAAATTTATTATAAGCTAGATGCTAATCAGAAAATATTTGTACTTTTTGACTTTAAATTTCTTCCATACATGGTAAAGACTTTATTATTTCCCCAAATAAGTGATTTAAGCATCATACAAAGTTAAATTTCAATAGCATACAGGTATTTATGATTCTGGTATGAAAAATGTAAGGAGTTTGTTCAAAACCTATGGTTATACTCATTTTTTTTTACCACAAACATATTTATAAACAAAAATGTAGCATCACCATAAACAGCTGAAGCTAGACTATCTACAGACAAAATTTGCAACGTATCTGATACACTGTAAATTCAAGTCCTCAGGACAACAAAAATGAATAAGCAGACCTCAAGTAACAATCTTAATGCCATTTACAAAGGAAAAAAAACATACAAAAACATTCAAAATTTGAACATCACTTGGCATGTTAAGTAAAGGAAACAAAAAACCAGAAGAAAACTCAAAATATTAGCTGAAAAGAGGTTCATAAACTAAAGATCTTATTTACATTACACAAAGCTCAGGTGTTAGCCTTAAACGTAACTTTCAAAATACCTTCAAATATATCCAACGCAAGACTGCTTCTTCCTGGTCTGCCACTGTGCAAACCATGTGCAAACATCTTTGTTTTCTTTAAGACAAAACAATTCTTCAAACAATACTGCAAGTACATCACTAAACACCATGAGCTCTATCTGAAGGGAATTCTATAGGAAGAACAGATTTTTTTCCCCCATCTCAGTTAATTTAAATTTCTTGCCTGCTCTTATATACTTTTATTTTTTTTCCTTTTGTTTCAAAATCACAAGTTAATGTGAGCCACCTATCACATAGTAACCAGGATGTTCAGAGACTGCACCAACGATTACAAAATCAAAACCAGCAGTGCTTTCCCAGTGATTCCACTTCTTGAGTAACAAAGGTCTCTAAAGAATTTCTACATCATAAATCTCTCTAAAGTGTTTTTCCCCCAACCACTGCAAATTTCCTGGTAAGTTTTAAAAGCTCACTAGGTGTCATATGAAGAGATTTCTCAAAGTATTCAAGTCAAAATATTTGTTCCAGGACCTGTAAAAAGTTTCTCCAAATTTTCTCTTTTTTATAAAAATAGATGCTTTGTTTTTTTTAAACCCACATCAAAGAGGCTCTTATCTCTTTGGCAAGGTACTGCTTTACGAAAAGTTCTCCATTAATCTTACAATAAGCTTTTATAATGCACCACCCCCCTTCCCCAACCCAAATTATAATTACAAAATAAATATTTTTAAACTTTATAAATAAAAATGTAAACTTCAAAACACTTTTCTCAAACAGACTAAACAGCAAGGCATTAAAGTGTAAATCAAACACAACTTAAGACTAATGAACTCAAGGATTGTAACACAAAGCCTCAATATCTACTCACAGGTTCAAGGCAGTCGTGTAAAAGAAATTTCTTCCCTTAGCTCAAACATTTTAAAAGGTCCGCCTTCTTCAAAGAAGGCAATAGAATGCATTGTGACAGGTAAAAACCCTGTACCTTTGTCCATATTCAAACATAAGATATTTAAGAAGTTTTAATTCAAATACTAGCAATAAAAAATCTCACATATTTCTTAGGATGCTAGTCTGTTATTTCCCCCATCTCAACACTGACTTACAAAGACATTTACTAATGTATAAAGTTTCTTTTAACTTGCCTTTGTCGAATAGTTTTCAAATATAAATTGGGCTGAGGGCAACTCATTAGGCTTTGTGCGTTTTGTTTGTTTTAAACGAGACCTGCAAAACTCTGTCTCCAAGGCGGTATCCATTCAGGCTGGCTATTGCCATGGCTGCCTCATCATAGTTTGTCATAGTCACAAATCCAAAACCTTTGCACTTGTTTGTGTTGAAGTCGCGGATAACCTTCACATTGGTAACTGCTCCGAAGGGTCCGAACATTTGCCACAGGATGCTCTCATCTGCATCAGGAGCTAAATTGTACACAAAAATGCACCATCCGGTTCCCGCATGTCCCGGGATATTGATCCCAGCCAAACTGGTCATTCCATCAATGGTCATTGGAGAAAACCTACTACCCAGTACAGAGGAAGAAAGACAAACAGAAAAAAAGTTCTTTAGGAGAAGGCTAGTTCAGAATAAGAATTTCAAAATAAAATCTATTTGCATGAAGCAACAAGATGAACAAGTTAAGCCAAGAGACCTTCTGCTCTGCTTCTGTCTGCATCTGTGCTAAGTGTCTGTTTGGTTTTTCCTTCAAAGCTTGTGCTTTTACCTGGAGTTACCTATTATTCTGACGATACAAACCCCACATGGCAGCAGCCACAGTGCAGTAATTTTGAAACCATGTGCCAAGATTACTGCTGTGGCGGGGGGGGGCTTAGTAATGCACTGTGATAATTAATATAATCAAAGCTCACACATTTTATCTCTGTATTTTATCTCCTCTTTGACTTTTCTGAGGTTGGGTGAGTCTTCTGAAAGTCCCCCTGAAATTATATAGCTTTCTAGCTATTGTTACGACTTCCCAGCCAGCCTGCCCACGTGGTTAGGAATGATGGGGATAGCAGGCTGACCTATGTTTCCTATACCCACTGCACCTCAGCAATTCCAACTTTGAAACATAGCAGAACAAACTGCCTGTTGGAAGTCTTCTACTCGTATCACAACATCAGTCACTTTTCTGGGTGGGCTGTCTTCTTGTCCTGTTCCCCCCAAAATTGTGATTCTAATTTTAATTCAGAAAAAAAAGCATGCCTCAGTTATCAGATGTTTGAAAAAATACTGCAGTTACCATGCTGGCGATGAGGTGGGCCCAGCATCATAAATACCTAATTTCTTTTTGTTATAAACATAAAATGAAGCTATATCAAGAAGCTGCACTGTTACACCTTTAGCAAAGGAACTGATCTTTCTCTTTCTGCCTCCATCTTTTTCCAAGCAGGCAAATGCAGCAAGGCAATGCTGGCCTTCAATTTAGGATCCCCCCCCAGTTTAGTTCCTTTTTTACACCTCTGTAAAATATTATTTTTTAATACTCCCTCTGTCTTACAATGCAGTGACAATCTATCCAGATTCCTCTTTCCACTAACCCAGAAAGCCATTAACATTGGCACATCTGGTGTGATACGTAATTGCTTCAAATACATTAGTTTTTACTTATTCATATCCTGATTTTCTGCAAGAATAAAAATCTTCCTGAGGTATAGATTCAAAATACTGTCTTTATGCAATGGAAGATAGATCTGCAGTCTGTATTCCTGACTTTGTTTTTATTCTATTATATTTTAAAGGTGGCATTTCTGCCATATTATCTGAATGGTGAAAAGTTCCCTATCTCACAAGTAGGAGTGGGCACATGGCTCTTCAGATTTTGCTTATCTGCAAGTCCCCACATATCTCACCATTGGCAATACTGGCTTGGACTGATAATGACTATATTTCAGCAACCTCTGGAAGGCCACATTTTGTCCACCCTCCTCAGACTGTATTAGTATACTTGTTGTTGTTGTGTGCCTTCAAGTCATTTCTGATTTAAAGCTGCCTATCATGGAGTTTGTTTGGCAAGATCTGTTCAGAAAGCATTTGCCTTTGCTTCTCTCTGAGACAGAGAGTCTCAGGGTCTCCATGGCTGAGCAAGGATTTGAACCTGGTCTCCAGAGTCATAGCCTAAAGCTCAAGCCTCTATACCATGCTGGCTCTTGTATCAGCATTAGGCTGCCTTTATCCCTGCATCAACTTTGTACTCCCTCACCATCTTCTTCCATACATGTAATGCTATTGGCACTAGAAAGAGACTTGCTGTAGTATCTCAAAGGCTAAAATGAGGCTTAAGCACACTAGGACAAAAAGGTCTTAAATTATTCCAAAATACTTAATTCTGACATTAAAGGCAATGACACAGAACACTAAAAGCCCGACAGAACTGCACAAGAACAGTGGTAAGTTGTACAGAAGAGCAATATTAAAATGCTGGAGACTGATTAAGTCATAAAGGTGATGACAAGACGGGAAGTGGTAAACAGATGAACTGAAACAAAATGATTTCAATTTCTTAACATGCAAATTACTCAATGTAATTTCATTTACAGAATTTTAAAAGGTACCAATACTCCAAAATACATTCAATCCAAGCACTATTTTACTATTAGGAAAGTTAATTATTGTGAACCTAACACAATTCCTCATTACCTCTTTACTCCATAAGCCATATTGAGCAGATTGTCCAACCTGAAAAACACATTTAGTAAAAGGTTCAGTCTTTGAATCTTTACCTTCAAGGGAAAGTCACTACTTTTGTCTTGGAACGTTTCTCACTGAAAAGATTTATAAGGGCTGCTGATGTATGACTAATACATATTACCTGTATTTACCCTGCCCCCCACTTTGCTAGAGAGAGACTGTGTAAGTATTCCCACAAAGCCAGCCTTGATTAAATTTCCATTAGGTATTTATGTAAAAGAGCAGCTCAGCCTCAGGAGGACATAAAACAAGACTTTCAATTCAATACTATCAAGACAATTAGGCATTTTTAAAGCAAAAGAACATCCATATTAGAATAGTTCAGAGAATCAATTTCATACAGAGGTGCTTTCAGAAATTGTTACATAGGAAAGAATTCACTTTGTCTACACTCTCACTTTATTACCAGAAAGCCTGTTGGGTTGAAATAGAACTTCAGTTACTTTGTGCATTTTCTGTTACTCAGTGGGGATTCCATTCTGCTCCATTTCTGATAGAGCAGATTGGCATGAACACAGATTTTATCATATTTTGAGCAGACCCACTGAAATGTCTTAGTCATGATTAACTTAAATAAATGCAATGGTCTCTCAGAAGTGTGACTAGAACTGGATCCACCCTATAACCATGAACCCCAACTATTTATTTGTGTTCCAGGTATCTTCAAATATTGTAAACATTTTATATTTTCAAAGAAGTAGTTGTGTTAGTCTGTTGCAATACAGTTAGCCTCCATATGCATGGATTCAACCAATTTAACCAACCACAGTTTGAATACACACACACACACACACACACACACACACACATATTTAAAAAAACAAACTTTGATTTTGCCATTTTATACAAGGCACCCCATTTTAATACACCATTGTACCTAACGGGACTTAAGCATCCACAAATTTTGGTACCCACAGGGGTTCCTGGAACCGAAACCTAGTGGATACCAAGGGCACACCATACACACACACACACACATACATATACATATACATACATACATATACATACATATATATATATATACACACACACACACATACATACATACATCTATTCTTGGTTAAATTTCACCATTGGGGGACAAATTGTAAACACTTATCAATAAAATCTTCCACATCAGCATGTCCTGAACAAACAAATCCAAACTTTTAAGTTACTGCAAGATAAGAACTTACACAAAGCAAGTCATGTTATGCTTCAACAGGGTGATACAGATATTGCTCAGGTTTTTGCTGGGGTCTCTACTAGCTATAGTTGAGGAATCATAATCCAGACTCAGGAACACACACTCCCACTTCTACCCGACACCACATCTTAAAGAAGTAACACATCTTTATCAACACTGGCAAATGTTATTTCACACAGAAATGTGATTACCACTTTGACCTGTTCTCAAGTTGGGGTAGGTTTGGCAGATACAGCACACACTTCTGAGTCAGGCCCCATATTTTTAAGCCAAATTAAGAAGGAAAAGCCCTGCTAGCATCCTTTCTTATAATTCAAATGAAAGTCAACAGAGCCTAGACACAGCAACATGCACACACACGGAACAAATATAGCCTCTTCCCCTGAAAAGCGATAGAATTTGAACTATTATCTCAAAGTTTCCAGTTATATACCTTAGACATTCATTAGTCTCTCAAGGAGACCTAGCAAGGATAATGAAAAAAAAAAATCAACACTTCAGATTAACAGACCAAGAACACCTGATGGGGCATTATGAATTTAAATCATTTTATGCATCTTTTCTTCCTTTTGAATTTTGACCTCAAGTTCTTCTGAACACGGTACCTATGGTGGCTAACTCACCATAGGTACTTTGTTAAATCACCTTGGATCCCACTTTGGAAGGAAGGTGGCATACAAATAAATAAGTCAGTCAGTCTGAAGAGGCCCAGGCTTAGAAGCCTGCAGAAGCCTGCTAGTGTACCATAAAGAACCTGAGAATCAAAAAAAGCTTACTCTATTGCTCACCTACAAAAATGACCATGATGTGCTTTAACGTTTGAATGGTTTTTACTTTGCCTTTGATTTTCTATTGACATTTAATTAAAGGGTAGGCTACATATTTCTATAAGAGTGTCTTAAAGTTGTATTATTGCTATGAAGACCCTTTAAACCAGAAAGAATATATATACGTAGTTTATAGGATCTCCTATAGTGACAGAATGTACCAAATGCAATACAAAAGGTAGGGTAAAACAGATGGTAACATTGCTTTTGACTTCCAAAATTCTTACTTTGACTTTTTTGCTTCTTATTGTCAGGTGGTAAGTTAGACTTCTCAACTCAAACATTCTAGAAGACCTCAGGGGAATTTAATTTCTACCACATTAACATCCCTGGACCGGAAATGGTTAAGACTGTTTAAGTACCATATATTGAAAAGAGAAGCATCTCCTGGTTCCCAAGATATACTATAATTTTTCCATGTTATTTTCCAATCTATTGCATTAAGAAGTCAGAGAACAAAGCAGCCTCCATATATGTGTATTTCTCCCCGTCGTTTTTTTAATCACAATTTTACTTTACAATGAATATAGAATGAAGCAGTCCATGCTTCTTTTTTTACATTTCTTCACCCACAGCCCTTAATAAGAAAAGCTCCATTTTAGACACAGCTCCGATAATCGTCAGATATCTGTGAGTAATTATGCATGATCTAATTTGCACAATTATAGAAGCAAATGGAAGACTATGTTAAGCACTTGATGTTATCAGCCTATGGAATAAATTATTTAATTACAAAAATTGTTCAAGTGAAAAGAAGCTGTCACTAGGAGGGGAAAAAAACCCTAATTCCTTAACTTCGTCTATGTCCTGGACATTAAGAGGTAGACCTGGTACTATTCCTCTAACCTAGTAGTTGCATACTATGGAACTACGGAAAGAAAAACTCTGGAGGGACTGAAAGAGAATGCTTTCTAACAGAACTGAAAATGGTGTGAGAGAAGCACTGCTTCCCACAGTCTCACTGCTGCTAAGTTTTGTACATCTATGATCACACTAAACAGTCTGAGGTCTTCTCATGTTGCTGTTGTCACTGGTAAACACTTTTTGGGGGTATTCTTTAAAAAAAAAAGAGGCAACCATGGAATAACTATGTACATCGTGGGCAGCAATACATCTTTCAACCAATCTGCTGTAACTCTCAAAGATTTATTTTCATCACTTTTCTCTGTATGGATGTATTTCAAGCTAATATATACTGTGATAGCTAATGCCCACAAGTGGATAAATTATCACCAGAAGAATTCTTTGAATGCCCCAAATTAGTTAAGTTTAATTACTTAAGTATTTCATCACTTGTGTAGGCACAGATACTGATAAGGCAACCACCAATATTTCATGGTGTGAATTTGGGTTTAGACATCCACATAATTCACCTGGGATTGTCAGCATGTATATGCCAGCAAGCTCCAATTCTTGGACAAATATGCCAAGACTTACCAGGAGAAAAGGAGAGAATACACATGAGACTGAGTATTGATCCTAAATGCTTATCCTCTCCCAACCACCTTGAGATTTTTTCATTTAAGTGTTTTAAGTCTTACTGCCACCATTTTCAGAGAGTCAATACAGATTTTTTTTACGCTGCACCACACATCTACAGTCCCTCTTTTCTTCTGCTTTAATCCAAAGCATGCAGTTTGTAATAGAATTACTGCTGCTGTCCAACGTCAAAGAAGGATATGGAAGACGATAAATTCACAAACAGGCAATTACCATCTCTGTTTTTTGTGGAGTACAGCTGCCATTACTTTGAATCCTAAGATTTCTATGAACAAGATTCTCAGATTTGTCATGTTATTACTTGTTTATTTATTATAAAAGGAACAAATAATTGAACAGAAAACTACCACTGGTGCACCATTACTATCAATGTTTTTGATGTATATAAAGTGCTAGTTCTAATAATAAACTAAGAGAAAAATTGCAGACTTAAAGACAGTCGCACTTTGGTTTTTGTCACCTTCCATTATATCGAAACAGGGTACAAGAGAAGGATAACTATTGTCTTATTTAATATTCAATTTGTGTTTGGAACCCTTACCATATGCTGTTACATAAAATTCCAGGACCAATGGATTTGCACATATCAGTTCAGAATTTAAAAACTTGCTTTTCTGAAGATGAACTTTTGTTGTTTATTTTAAAGCCTTAGCAATCAATCCCTGTTTTGATGCAGTTGATTAATAATTTTGATAAACTATCTGGGTATTCAATTAATTGGTTCAAGTCACAAATACTGCCAGTGGGACACAAGGCAGACTCTAGCATATTTAAAGCTCAGCAATTTTGATATTACCCAAATTCTATTACTTATTTGGGTATAATTATCCTTAGGAACTTATCTTAGATGATTAATCTTAATATAAGAGAGCTCATAAAAGATATTGCCCAAGATTTAGAGAGATGAGTAGGCTTAAAGATGAGTCTATGGGATAAGGTGAACACAAATAAAATGAATGTTATACCTAGAATTGTTTATGTTATTCACGGAATTCCTCAACTTATACCTTGCAAGTATTTTCAGAAATTAAATGCACTGTTGAAGAGATATTTTGTGGGTTCATCTCTTTCCAGAATTTCAAGGAAGAGGATACAAATTCCAATCAAAGAGGGAGGGTTTCACATTCACACTCAGGCATATCTTACCATGTATCAATTTTTGGACATATCCATTTAAAGTTAGTAATTCACCATGGTCAGCCTTGGAGTTTTCATTTTTGGCACCTCCATTCAAATGGACAGCACTTGATTCTCCTTTTGTAAAATAAAGGCTGGCATTCTGCCAGTAATTTCAGCAATTGCAATTTGACCCACACACTCATGCCAAATTGATTTTATGGAGGAATCTACATTTAAAATTGGGTAAGGAACCATTTTTAAGTAAGCTGTGGGCCAATATCGAGGCTGTTACCTTAAATCAGATACCTGGTGTTGATGCTGAATGCTTTCTTTATTAACCTTTTTCAATTTTGCAAGAGCAGTTCAAAGCACTTCTATCAGCTAAATGGCAATATCTACTACTGAAACATTTGTTACAATCCAGATCTGGCTCTGCAATGTTAAGTGCACCTCATTTTTCCTTAACGTTAGAGACATTCACTGAAGCCAATCAAGTATATACAAATATATATTCATTTCTGTTATCCATAAAGAAATATGATATGCACAGTTTACAGCAAGAGTGGGATAGAGAATTGAGGTATCCATTTCGGACTAATCAATGGCCATTGGTTTTAACTACTATGGTTATAGATCTCAGACTATGTCTTGCACAGCAGAAATTGCTCTTTTGGGTATATTAGTCTATCTAAGAAAAGGCTTCCTAAATCAGCAAACTGCTGAAGATGTCATACTGCTAATGCTTCCTTAATGCTATATATTTTGGAGTTGTTCCATAGTGGCTACACTTTTGGAGGAAGTAATCACATGAGTAAATTTGGTTTTGGAAAGTTCTTTGATGTGTAGGAGTGTGCATGTTCTTTTGAGTTATTTACCTGTTTCTAGGAATTTAACAAATGGCTAACAGAAGTGGATTTTTTGTATCCTTTTGACTTCTGTAAGATTAATATATTTCTCCACTGGAATGATATATTTTTCTCCAGTTGTCCTTCAATGCACAGAAGATCTAACAATGCTTTTAACATCTGAAATAATCATGTATAGACAAAATTTACAAATGGACCTGTATTAGGATATTTGATCAGATTTCATAGAAAGTTACAATTAATGTGGTTATTTTTCCCCTTTTGCATTTTTATTTTCCTATTGTTATACTTTACTGCATATAATTCAGATTTCTTTTGAACGTAAATAAATTTATTTCTTAAAAAAACTTAAAACACGGTTACATTTTTTTTGTTTAATTGCTTAAGTTCTAAGTGAGGTAAGTGAGCAAAAGGGCTCTCATCAACTTCTGTGATTATCCTACCTATGCCTGCACAATGGAGCAACAGTGTTCATTACTGGGGAACAGTCTGAGGAGGGAGGAAAATGGCAAAGAACACACAGGAATTGAAGGCAAAGGAGGGTGGGTTGAAGCAACTGCTCTATAGAAGACCATGACTGCACCTCCTCATTTCCAATCATAAGTGCCTGCTGCAGCAGTGCCCCCTGTTTTCATTTGGCCCCAATCCTCCCTGCTGTCCTTTTTCAGAATTGGCTGCCAAGCTGCACTGAAAATCCCACAAGGGGTAGGGCCAAATGAGAAGAGTGGGTGCTGCTGTAGGAGGTGCTACCCCCAGAAAGACAATGGAAGTAGGAATGAGGGATCACCGTTGGTAAGATAAGCTGACACTTGATTGAGACGAAAGTGTGTGCACTTACGAATGGAAATAGAAGAGCTGCTTCAACTCTCCTTTTTTTTTTTTTGCCTCCAACCCCTTCTACTTGTTTCCTTTTTCCTTTCCTTCCTCCTTTGCCCATTTTGGTCTCCTCCCCTGTTGGGGAAATGGGCAAAAAGGGGGGCAGTGTTTGAGTATTTCTGATACACTGGATGGTTAGAAAAAATGGGGAGAGAGGGAGAACAGCAAATGCAGGCTGGCTGGTTGAACTTGCATGTTGCTTAAACTGATGGAAAGAAGCAGGAGAAAAGTCTTCCCTATCCCTCCTGCAGCTATCAGGGAAGTGTGCATTTAATTATTCCTCCCTTATCTCCTCTCCTTGATGAGCAGTTTAAATTTTGACAAAAGCTATTTGAAGGTGGTCCCTGGTAAAGAAAAGCTTAAGAACCACTGTGCCAGACCATAAGTTCCAGGGACCCATAAATGGTGTAACTGCTGCTGCAAATTTAATTCCTTGGGAGAAACAAATTTCTTCACACACTTCTGTTGCTCCTGCCACCTTCTTGGACCTCCCCAAGACTTCTTTTGGTGACCAACACTGTTACACATTACTGCTATTAGATAATCTTTACTTGTGGTAAATGGTGCAGCAGGTAGTATGCAGCTGAGAACCATTCCAGCCCTTTTGTTGATGGGATCCAGGATCCCCTCACAGTCAATGGTAGAACTGGTCCCTACATAAGTAATTCACACAGACTAACCCCGACTGGCAATTCAATTTTTTGTGGCTAGCTATGGGACTGCTGGGTTGGGATGCACCCTCCTAGGGCAAAGCCAATGGAAGATGAACTCCCAAGGGTTACACAGTGCAGAAGCAAACAAAAAAGATCAAAGCGTTCAAGTGTAACCCATCTCTCCTGAGTTTAGCTAGGGGCCTGTCTGCACTACACTGTTATAGTGCTTTTATTCCACTTTCAACATCCTGTGGAATTCTGGGGTTTGTACTTTACTGATGCCAAAGAGCTCTCTGGTTGAGAATTCTAAATGCACCTCCCTAAACTGCAAACCCTAGGATTCCACAGGAAAGTGGAATAATAGCAGAAAGGCACTTAGAGAACCATACAAACAGATTAGTAACACAGGAAAATTCACTGTTTCAGTCCATTCTCAGCTTACCTTTCTTTTTCCCAGCCTCCAACTGCCAAACTAATGCAAGAAGTATTTGCTGAGATCACTAATACAAATTCTCGCTTCCTAAACAACTGGACAGCTCTTAACAGTTGGCCTTGTTGCTAACAAGGACTCCAAAAATCATCTTTCTAGTGGCAGAAGCCCAACTCACTACATCTGAAAGAAGAATGTAATCTTTTCAAACTTTGAACTCATCTAAGAGGAGCCTGGAAAATTTCATGATGAAACAATGTCAAACAGAAGAATAAGTTTGGTGTGTTTACAGAAGAGGGGCTCCCTCAAGTGCAATACCTGATCTGCTAGTGCACATGAATACCCTTGCCTAAATAGTTTACATTTATCATGTTCCATTTTGTGAGTGATCACTGGATGGAAAACACAAGCTTAATCTGTAAGCCTGATTTCCAAATGACAAAGAACGGAAACACTTTCTATGCCAATTAAAGCACACACACTGTATTTTCCTTCCCCTTCAGATTCATCTACCTTCATTCCCTAAACAGTATATATCACGTCATCCGCAAGCTTGTAGGTGATATAGGGGAGAGCTGAACCACTATATCTTGGATAAAGACTGCTCAGGAATTTCAAAAGGCCACAATACATTGCGTGCCCCAACCCTGGCACAAGCCATTTCTCCAAAAGTTTATTTACCTCTTTTCATGCCAATGCAGCAATTCCCCAATGACCTTACTTCAGGCACAATGTATTCTGGAATTCCTCTTCAGAGCAGTGCTACCTCTGCTCCGGCACTCAGTACTGGAGCAGGCAGTCTGCCTATGGAGAAAGGGCAAGTCTACTTTTATTCAATATTCAGCGGTTTTACAGAGATACCTTTTAAAAACAAAAACCCTAAAACCAAAAATTCTCTAGAAAGACTAGAAAATCCACTGAATACTGAATAAAACAATTGCCTCTTTCTGGTCCTGGAAATTGGCTCACTAGAAGAAATGCTTTTGTGGGAAAACTAATTAACTACATAAACAGGCAAACAAGTTGCTTCAGTTAAGTTACTTAGTTAAACCTGCTCACTTGCCACATCCTTAAAATGGAAATATTAGAGTAGCTTTAATTTTTCAAAGATAAAATAAAATACCTGGGGCTTTTATCTGAGCATTTTGTGGTCTAAAAAGTATAACCAGTCTTATAAAATCAGTTATTACTCTGCTTTGCACAATGATAACCAATTGTTTCCTTCATGGTTTTTTTTAAATTTTATTTTTTTAAAAAATAAATAATATGGGTACTAAATAAAAACAGCATTAAGTTTAGAACAAGTATATATGCACAAACAAGCAAAAATATGAACACATATGTGAACATACAATCTTTCACAAAACAACACTAGATTCATACAAAGCTCCAAGCAGTTAACAAATGCAAATCAACACAGTATTTGTTTCAATTCACACCATCTGTCCTTTTCAGTACACTAAAATATCACAGAGAAAAGCATATGGCTGTAAGCTCTGTGTCACAGGAACAAAGACCCACACACAGAAAGAGCAAACCTCTCTCTCTCTCTCTCTTATATATATATATGTATGTATGTGTGTGAATGATCCAGAATAGTAACTCCAAGGTAGAAGAGAACTGGCTTCTTTCAGTGCAAAGTTTTGGAAATATACTCTCGTGCAGTTATAAAAGTTGTCTGATCTGAAACTGCATACCCTCCCAGATAAAAATAAGCCCCAAATCATAATGTAAATGGAGAACAAGAATGTTTCCCATTGTTAAAATGTAACTAATTAGCTGCTTAAATTCTCTCATCTGTTTATAACTGCCAACAGATGGCAGTGCTTTTAAATAAGTATTTACTGCTATGTCTTTCAGACACAAAGAAGTTTAGAAACCCCACAACTCTCATATGAGAAAACATAGTCCTCCTATTAGGGAAGGCTAAACTGGTCCAAAGGAAATTCCAGACTGAAGGGCTCCTCATGAGACATTATACCATTCTGACTTACCTAAAACGTTGAGCCTGCTGAGCTAGAGGTCCTGGATACCTTCTGTTTGGAGATTGGTACAGTTGAGAAAGAATGGCCTGATTTGTTTTTTGGCTTGGATTGTTGGCAAACTTTACAGTGATTGGCTCTGTGGCACCTGGAGGTTTCTGCCCATTCAAGCCTTTGATCGCTTCTTCTGCCTCAATCCGCTTGTCGAATCGGATGAAGCCCACACCCCTTGATACTCCTGCACAACAGAAGAAGGCACAAGGCTAATTCACTGTTCACTTCTAAGGCTTCTATGCCAGTTCCATCACTGGTTCTCAAAAGATTCAATTTCCATAGCTGTATGCAAGGAAACAAGTTCATAACAAAGCAACGGTTCAGCAGCTAAGTGTAACAAGAAAGGAAGCCAGAGCTGGATCCAACAACTGAATACCAAAATGCTTGTGGATCTTGTAGTTCAGCCAATGCTTTGGTGGTCAGAATGAAGAGCAATACTATTAAAACAACAGAAGGTATGAAAAGACTGAAGTGACAGAGTGGAAGCCAGCTCACATTCAGCATAGCGCTCTTCCTCCAGGTTAAGCAAGGAGTGAGGAATTTTGAGAATTCAAATGACTGAACTTTTATAATCCATCACCACTGCCACAACAGCAGAAGCTTCTGGGAAATAAAAGGTTCCCCACTCCCAGATGAAAGATCAGGAAGGGCAACAGTTCAAGTATGTACATATTTTAAATACAGAGAATCCCAAACTTAGTTTGCCTGAAGCATTTGAGCAGGGGTGAACACCGAAGGCAACCAGGCTGGGGAAGGCTAATATAGGACAAGATTAACATGTTCGGAAAGGAGACAAAGCAGCCTATGTACAGTACTCCTGAAATCCTAATCAAGAGCCTCTGATCAAGAAACCCTAATCTCCTTCTCTCTTAACCAAAAGAAACATACACCTAAATTTCTTCACCAGTGGCCAACATACATTTATGATAATGGAAGAATACAATGCATCTTTGGATGGTGGCATGAGGAAGTCAGTGGCAACAATGGATAATGTTTAATGCAGGGCTTCTTGTATGTCCAGGGAATAGACCAGAAGGAAAATTCTTCTTTCTGGGTCTGCTACTGGAACCAATCAACATTTATGATTGGCTTCAACCTATTCATCAACTTGATGTACATCTGCTTGTGGCACTACAAGAAAAAAAAGTAGGACTATTGTTGTTCACCCTCTCCTTCTGCTGCTGCACCTTATGTTGTATGCAAATAGGTTGGCTTATGAAAAAGGGTTGGGGTGAGAAGGCTTTTTTTTTTTGGTTAATTAAAAGAAGAAGATACCCACAAATTCATTATGTTATTTTTCTGAAATTTTGTTCAACTCATGTTTGGATCACAGGTGTATGATGTCTAAAAATTAAGTAAAAGTAAAAACAAAAACAAAAAGGTACTGGGAATAAGGTTTTAAAATGGGTGAACTCTTGTTAATACAAGGAAGGAAGCTCCACGCTCCACCCTCTCTAATGGATTTATTTTCTTGATTCAGATTATATTACAGCACAGAGGAAAAAATAAGAGCAATGTGTTTGCTAAGCTGGCAGTGCTTGGAAAGCTAGGAATGATTTTAATAATAATAAAAATGGAACTATTCAATATTTATGTATCATATCAATATGCCTTTCACACTTCTTTTTCATTTTTTTAAAACTGGGGATTTGTTTTCCTCTGGATTTCACAGTTAATATTCTACAGTAGTAGGATAATGTAACTTTTCAAAGTTTTAGTTAACAATTTCCAATTTGAGTTTCATGCAGTCTTAGCCTAAGAGAACTGCTGACCACTTCGATGATAGACTTTTCTTTTCTTAGGAAAAAACCCCTGTTTATTAGCATTTTTTAAGGAACACAGGGACTATTTTCACTCAGTAGCTTGGAAATGAAGATTATAGCAGCTGTAAATTTATTACAAAGCATGAAACAGGCTTCAAACCTGCACCTTCAAGGTGGAAATGACTCAGGCTGGCTGACTACATTCCACAATCTATTTTTGTCCATGCATATTTATGAACAATTCCAGCAGAAAATTGTATTTTCTGGCCCACATATACCTTTGATATGTTCTAGAGGCAAAACTGCTGTATTGGAAGGTAGTGTATTTCACAACCTAATAGGCTGAGAAAGTGAAAGACTATGCAGAGCAGCTTTCTACTTACCAGTGACTTGGTCAACTAGAATACGAGAAGTTATAATACGTCCATACTGGGAGAATAGCTGCTCCAGTTCTTTCTGGGTCATAGTTTTTGGGAGACCACTGACATACAGATTTGCATCTCTAATGGAAGCTGAGCTTGGTCGCGCATAGGAAACCTGTAGAACAAGAGAATAAAACATTTTCAGCTCTTCATGCAGATAGCTCTATGAAAGGGAACAGGCCAGGCCACTTCAAGTACCGACTGTTGTCTTTATTTATTTTTTAAAAAATGAAGACTGGAAACCAGAAGTAAGGATTTTCTTTTAGCAGAATTTCTTATTTGCACCAGCACCACAAAAAAAAAAGAAAAGAAAAGAAAAGGTTAATTTCATTATTATTGGTACACATAAAGCTTCAAATATCCTAGCCCAGTTTTGAGCAGAAAGCAACAAAAGGAAAATACACTTATGGAGAGCTTATTTTTTCCCCCTTCTCTTGTACCTCGAAAGGTCTCTAAACACAACTGTCCATATGGCAGTCACAGGAAAATCCCACAAGCACCTTCCAAAAACTCCTGCAAACAGTTTCCCTGTTCAGGACTCCTCAGACAATCATGTGCAGCCACAATCACACAAACAGTATGCGCAACCAGCTGGCCACTGTGTAAGAGAGAGATTTTTGAGTGTCTTTTGTAATTACTTTCCTATATGTGAACAGCTGCGTGAAGCCATTTTCCTGCTCGTTTTTCCACAACAAAATCCCTTCTATGATATACGTGTGTGTGTGTGTGTATACATATATATGCACATAATCAGCTAACCAGAAAGCAGTGTTATAGAAAGAGCACCATATATTTCTGTATATATGTTTAAATTAATAGAAAAGTACTGCTTCATCAACAAATAGTTGCCTTTAACACCTTTTTAAAAATCCTTCAGGGTTTTTATTAACCAACATAAGATCAAATTCTCCTTCAGCTTTTTTAACTAATGCCAGGCAAGTTCTCGCTTGTACTGTTTAATGTATTTCCACTCAAATGTGTAAGATTAATACAAGAACAGGGCTTGGAATTGCTTGGGTCTCTCTGAAAAGAGTTCTTACTTCATCAAAATTTCATTTTCACAGTTACACAACACACTTATACAATACACCAAGGACATGCCGTCTTTAGAACACAACTTTGCTTCCAGTGTAAGGATCTCTTTTTTTAAATTGTTCAACACTTCAATCAATATCAAACTTCAGATTTAAAATTTCTAATTGTGCAACATACATTGATATTTTCTTTGTAAAATCAGAGCCCCCTAAAAACTAACTGCAAGGAGACCATGTGAAACGCTTCACTGAACAAAAAAAGCATTCTAGTCATTCAGATGGATTGCTGGATCTAAAGAAGAAAATAATTGGGGAGTTGGTGCAAAAAAAGAAAGATGGCAAATAATATATCATTGAGTTTGCAACAAGTCCAATAATCAATGTATCAACTAGCCAATTCACTACTCTTCTACAGTCTTCTTGTACCATTATTAAAATATGAATACAAAAAAAAACTAATGTGACTGTACATATCTAAAACATGGAATCTTTAGCCTAAGCTTCTATGGACAACAAAAACAACATGTTTATTTATAATCCTACCTTTTTCCCAGTTTAGGACTCAAAGCAGCTTACAATAGTTAAATACACTTAAATAAACCCAGTGTGGTTTACAACAGATAAACAGGCTGATCGGGGGACGGCCTCAATTCACAAAAACCTATACCAAATAAAATGATTTATGTTTTTCCTTTAACAGACTAAAACAGCACTCTGCCTCAAAACTCTGAAGTATCCAATTAAGTATGCTATCCAAACATCTGTATTTCTAAAGTACTGAATTAAAAGTGAGATTGCATAACTGTATAGTACTGGAAGCCTTCGGGATGTATCAGTGTCAACTCAATGTTATGAAATAATGCCCTAATGAATAATGTATTGCTTGGTTAACTGTGGAGACCTTCAAAATCTCGTTCAATAAAGCTTGTTGGTGGCTTTGGGAGAGGACAAAAAACTTGGAGAAAATAGGAGTGTTCCCCGCATATTTTTTAAAAAGTTTTTCCTTAGGTGGTGGAGGGTAATTCTGGGCTTTTTCTAGGATTTCACCTCTCTAGAAGAGTCACAATCTCTTTGTCTAACCTAAAACACAGGGTTGTGATGAAAATAAAATAAGATAACCCATGAACACGTTCCTAAACTCCTATAGTAAAAAAAACTGAATAGAAACAGCCTATCTTTACAAATATCAGCACATGACAAACCACTGATTTCTGGATGGGCAGAGGAGAGACTTTCATAGCTCAAGCAGAAGGCTGCAGAGTAACTGAAAAGGGTCAGTGCTGGAAGACAAGCAGACATTTTTTATATCTGTGCCTCTTCTGTCCTCCTTCCTTCGACCATTCCAGTTCTAATCCTGGTAGGTTCTTGAGTTTCTCCTCTCTCCATTAGTCAGCACTGCATAGTTAAGTGACATATTTGATCTTCATGGGCTGTTTTGGAAGTCTTCCCATCTGTACTATAGGCTCCTCCATCCACTGCTCATTCTGTAAATCTGAACTATGAAAATACCTCCTATACACTTTCATGGTTGTTGCAATTTCAGCTATGGAAGAAGTGGCCCTTGAAGAACTGAGTCAAAACATAGGATAAAATACATTAAACACTCCAATAATCCTGTAATGAAGTGTTTCCCAGTTCTTGGTCCCCAAAAGTTGGATTACAACTCCAGAAGTCCCCAAGGATTCTGGAAGTTATCATTCAACAGCCTCTGCACACCCAAGACTATGAAATACTGCATTACAGTGTCTCATATATCTTTAAGGGTGCAGATTCTCCTTGTTTTCCTGATTCAGCTATATTCACACCACTTCTCAACCAAATATATATATGTAGACCCAAGGCCTTTTAAAAAAAATTATTATTGTAAGCTGCTTTGAGCCCTAACCAGGAAAAAAAAGCAGGGTATAAATAATTTCTCAGCTAGAGAGGGAGTAGACCAGGGCTTTCTTAGCCTTATTGTTCTATCATGTGGACTTCCAATATGACCAAGTTTCCGGGATTTCAAATTCAGAGGTCCAATATTCATCCCAAGATAACTCATTTTGATGGAGGAACCCACAAGAATTCTGTAAGCAACTGTTTCATGCTTGTTCAATCTAGATCCATACCCATTGTAATTAAACAACCATGTAAAGTGGTAGTTTATAGGATTCAAGTTTTTTCTTTTAGTCTTTCAAATGTAATTTTTTATTTTGATGGGAGGTGGAATGAATGGAATCACTGTTGCTATACTGATTAAAATTACCACTTCTGAAAGGTTCAAAATGCAAAAGGTATTTTCAAATACATCACATTCACAAGTCTCAACGTTATGAGTTGTACGATTTTTGCCACTGTTTTAAATCTTCAAAAATTCAGAAATCAGGACTCAAGGTTAATGCCAACTATGGAAAGTAAGTTTTGAAGGACTGTGAAAAATGGAATCCCACAGAAAACCAGAATTTATGAGGCTAGAGATACAAGATTTCTATCTATACATACTACAGTAACTTAATGGTTAAGGTTGATGCCATATGCCCCCACATGGTGGAAGCAAGAGTCACAGATGTTCTCTGCTGAGTCATGCAAGGGCAGAATGAAAAAGGAAAAATAGAAGTGGGCTGGAGAGAAATAATGTTAAGACGAATTATGCCTGGAGGGTTTATACTATTGCTACATTATGGCTCTTTTGAAATCATTCTACATGTGGAAAGTATGCATCTACTTAAACTTCCAAACTTTCAAGATGAATTCTGCAGTTTCATAAGCCACTTACAAAGCATCTATATTGGGATTATTGATGAACATTAAGATTTCTGTTTCCTAACACTGAAATCTAGATTGATACATTCAATGTTACAAGTGACATACAGTGGATTCCTCAACTGTATCTGCAGCACAGTAACTTCATAGTATTTTTATATGAGCTATAGAAAATGTCCACAGAATCCACAAGGTTATTTTTTTTTAAAAAAAAAAAATCTTCATGTTATTACCACAAACAAACTGGCTTAACTTTATATTTACATATTTTCAGTAGGGTTTTTTTGGAGGGGAGTACCTGATGAATACTTGCTAGCAAAGAAAAAGTATTTCATCACATCTTGCTTACACATCATTAATACAATCAAATTAAGGGTAGGCTGAAAAGTTTATAATTGAAATATATTTAAGTTTATATATTCTGAATACCACCGACATGATTTCAGAATTGCCAGTTTAACTGCTTTCCTATCTTTTCAGTGAACAGTACAAGTCAAAATACATTTTTAAGCCTTTATTAACATTTCTGCAAAATTATTTTCAGTTTGAAAACCCATGTACATTTGACAGAGACAATGACAGCACATTTAGCAAGAAAACATGAGTACATTTCGTGAAAGATAACTGCCTCTATATGTGGTAGTCATTATGCCATGATAGATGTATACACAGAATATTGCTCCTCACTGTCCCCCCCCCAATTCCCATGTGGTCCCTCACCCCCAATTCCCATATTTCGCAGCTAAGTTATATTAAACTATAATAATACTTTTATGGTGTGAAACATGAAGATATTATAGTTGAGGCAAAGGACAAAACACTATTGATGAAAAGCTGTGAATCTAGGCAAGCTGCTAAAGAGTCATTTTTCTGGTGCTTCTGTAGCATTACACCCTTTTGGTACCTATTTTTTCACTATTTACATAATTTAAGTTAACTCATGCAAACTCTGGATTTAAATTATGCTTTTTCAAATATAATCTGGAAAATCATTTTTTGGAACAGCATATGGTAGATTATACTCATGCCAACTGACTGTGGTATTCAGGATCACTAAATAATACTTTGTAGTAAGAGGGGTGAGGGGAAGGAGGAGATGATTAGCACTGTTGTTAACTGCCATCAAGCTGACTTTGACTTGTGTCAATCCTATGAATGAGAGATGTCCAAGTTACTCTACCATCAACAGCCCTGCTTAGGCCTTAACACTCAGGGTCATGATTTCCTTGATTGAGTCTATCCATTGCTAATGAAGTTTTCCTCTTTGGCTACTGCCTTCTGTCATTATTGTCTTTTCCAATGAGTCACATCTTCTCACAATATGTCCAAAGTACAAAAGTCACAGTTTAGACATGTTGGCTTCTAGGGAAACGGCTGCTCTAGGATCCATTTATCTGTCTTTTTAGTAGCCCACAGTATCCACAGACCTCTTCTCCAACAAGACATTTCAAATGAGTTGATTTTCTCCTATCAGCGTGACCAGCATTCACAATCATGCACAGAAAATGGAAATATAACAGCATGGACAAGTCTAATTTTAGTTTTGAATGATGTGTCTTTACACTTCAAGATTTTGTCAAGTTCCTTCACTGCTGCCCTTCAAAGCCCTAGTCTTCTTCTGATTTCTTGACTGCAATCTCCATTCTGATTAATGGCTGAGCCAAGATATGTAAAAATCTTGAACTATTTTAATATCTTCATTGTATCTTTTACAGTTACGTACATCATCTGTGGTCATTATTTTCGTTTTCTTTATGTTCAACTGTAAAGCTGCCTCTGTACATTCTTCAGTAATCATTCTGAGTCTTTCCTACTTTCTACTACTCTTACGATGTTCCTGCATATCTTAAATTGTTAATGTTCCCTTCCTCCAATTATCACACCGCCTTCCTCTGAATTGAATCCTGCTTTACATAGGATGTGTTCTGTATACAAGTAAAATAGATAGGGGGATAAAATGCAGCCTTGCTTTATCCCCTTATCAATTGGAAACCATTACATTTCCCCTTATTCTGTCCTGACAGTAGCTTCTTGTCCTGAGTAAGGGTTACACATTAGGACAATGAAGTATTGTGGGACATCCATTTCTTTAAGAGAATGATTGATATACTGCATTATATTCATAAGGGGGGGGGAAATATCAATGAAAAAAATAAGTATTTAAAAGTTTTGAAACAATCAAATGAGAAGGGATGTTGGATTTATTCTGGTATCAACTGATTTGGATGTTAAACTGAAACATTATGCAACCAAAGGGGTTGTGCCATGTGATTCTGATCACTGATGCAGAGTAGATAAAAACAAGCAATTAAAATTAGCAGTAGCATGCACGCTTGCCTCCCATATCCTTCTCTCCTTTCTTCACTTATACATAGGAACTGAAGAGAGTTTGAGAAGATGTCAAGCTGGAAATCTATAGTTAAACCACTATTACAGTATAACATCATATAAAATGGGCCCTTCTCTTGCACAACCTACACACCCACAAATGTGAGGTGAGCTGCCACAGGCAGGTCTACACTGCTTCCACTGACTACAATGAGACATGTTGCTTCATGTTTTTCATTTAGGGGTTCCTGGAACACAGCCCCCACATAAATGGTGGGCGCACTGTAAATGAAACAAACAAAAAGATATAGTTATTTTAAAAACTGGTCTTCTAGCTGATTTAATTGTGTGCTGACCTGAGACCTTTTGGTATTGGGCAGGATAAAAATATTGTAATAAAATAAATATTAAACTAAATATTTGGCAGATGTACATTTATTCCATCATAGTTAAGAAACGAAGGAACAATACTTAGCCGTGTTGAAAGGAAAGCAAATCACAAGTTAAATCCTATTCCACATGAAATTATCTGTGCAGAACAGCATTTGCTGTTCACCGACTTAAGAATACATGCCCTATTGCATATAGGTTATTTCTGTACTAATTTTTACCCCCAGTGAGTTTCTGTGATAGTGGAACTTCAAATTTTGGGCATCAACTTAACATTTCCAGTTATTACCAGCTACTCTCAGCCTGAACATAAGCAGAACATTTTTTTCTTGCAACAAAGGAACAGCACTGCATGTTAGACAGGCTTTCCAATCTGCTAAATATCATGCTTGCCTTACCAAATAAATTTCTTAGACTGCCATGAGATGGTACAGCAAACATGTCCTCACATTTGTTTCGGCCAGCACAGCATAATATTTGTGATTCAACAAGAAAGGTTTCCTTTTAAACAAATCAACTTTGGGAAAGGTGGGGAAAAAACAATATTCTTCAACATTCTTCATTTTTCATTTAAAGACTAAATTAATGAAACTGTTCTAAATTAATGAAACTATACTAACGAAGCTAAGTTTGAATCAGGTCCTTTGCTTTTAAGTTAGCAAACAGTGGACAATTGCCACTGTAGGTATGAGAGTCAAAAGCAGAACTAAGATTATATGATAACTTTCAGGAGAATACCATTTTAGGACACACTGTAAAGTGCTCACACAGTCAGTCAGATCCTTGACCTGCACTTTAAATTTGTTCCATTTACATGAAACATGTTGTGTTGAGTCCCTGTTTCATAAGCCCCCAGCATTATGTAAGTAATCAGTTCCAAACAATGCAAACCAAATATTATTGAGCAGCTCTAAGCACTTTGTGCACTCTTGAGATTTCCAGTTATTTTAAAATTTGCAAATTAAAAGAAAACTAAATGTTTAATTTTTTTAACCCCCCCACCCCCCAAAATAAGACCTTTTCCTTTTCATGGCTGAATAGGCAGCTTCTGTTGATTGTACTGTCCGTATTCAGGGATGTCCTTCAAAACTAAGGCTGAGACTGCAGTTCCAGCCTTTCAGACTAGTTCCCTGGCATAATGCTGCCTTTACGGAGTTAAAGCAAAACCAAAAAGGAGCTGACAAATACAAGATGAGGGCTGAAAGTGTCAGAGACATACAACACAGATACATTCCCCTTACACATGAAGATTTTTTTTGGGGGGGGAGCAGTGTGGAGGTTGGTAATTCTTTTCTTGATCCACAGCACACAAAACGCATACATCTGAACTTAACGAAAAGCCCTTGAAGCCAACTCACACGACCAATGTGTGCTTCACACCAACGAGGCAGGATTGGAGAAGCATCTATCTCCCCATAGCCAGTTGTACAATGGCTCTGGAACTTTCTGAAATCTAACTGTGCATGCACGAAGATCCCCACTGTGTGAGGCACAGAGACCATGAAGAAGAAGCATCTATCTCCCCATAGCCAGATGTACAATGATGACATCAGTGCTGAAATCTGCGAAGGTCCATTGTGGCTCTCAGCACCTCTGTAATCATTTTTTGTCTGGCTATGGGAAAGTAGTCAGAGGCTTCTCTACCTACCACAAAGCATGGAATGACCATGTGAGCCAGCTTCATGGGCTTTAAAGTAAGTTGGGCTATATGACTTAGCATAACACAGATCTACAATGGATATTTATGCTACACTGAGGGGATGTTGAATTGAGGCTCAGATACGGAATGCTATGAGATTTTTCTGGGAATACATCTCTGTTCCAGCTTATTTTATTATACATATTTATTAAATGTATTTCCAACCCACCTCTCAACATGAACTGGATGCACAAAGTGACTCACAACATCTCAAATACAATTATAAAGAAGAGAATTTACAGTAACGTAATACTTTTAGTGGAAATCTCAGACACACAAAATAGCATAAATGAAAAACTAGTTCCCTAAAAGACCAAAATAACCAAGTTTCGCATTTCCTTCCCAAAGGGCAAAATAAGCCCCACATGCAAGAGTGAAATCATATATCATCTGTCCCATTAAGAAACAAGAAACATTTAAATTACTTAACTAGTTTCCAGCTTTCCAATTCAGACAGCTCCTCAGCAGGCATGAACAGGCTGCTAACCTACAACTTTTATTTTTCAAGTGGTCATTCTGTCCCTTTATGGTACTTTCCAGAGCTAAGCACTACTGTTTGAGCTCTTTCCAACATATATGTTCTTATATAGATTTCTACTTTCTCCATCTTAGAGTTCACTGTCACTGTTATTTTGCTGCTGAGTCAGCTTTGACTTATGGCAATTCTATGAATAAGGAAATTCAAGGAGACACTGTTTATTAACAGTGCTGCTCAAGTTTTTCAAACTCAGGACTTTGGTTTCCTTGATTGAGTCAATCCAATTATATTGTGGTCTTCCAATTTTCCTCCTGGCTTCAACATCACCAAACATTTTTCCAGTGAGTCTTGCTGACTCATAATATGTCCAAGGTATGACAGCCTAATTTAGTCATTCTGGTTCTGACATGATTCGCTCTACAATCCATTTATTTGTCTTTTTAGCAGTAGGAAATCGACAGCATTAGGCACTCTCAGTAGGAAATGAACAGATGTCACATGGAAATTCAGGATGTCATAGACAAGGTGGCAGCCCTGCCAAATGAAGTATCCTTGAGACCCTGAAGGTCCTGTTGACAACGTACAAACATAGAGGGTTGTGAATTTGCAGTACAGATATACAGTGCTATATTCAATTATAACTGACATTGCCCCTTCCTATGGAATCATCAGAATTTGCATTTTAGAGTGATATTTACAATTCTCAGCCAGAGAACTCTAGCGGCTCCTCAAACTGCAAACCCTATGATTCTATAAGACATTGCCATAGCATTTAAAGTGAAATCATAGTGCTATGGTATAGCATGGAAGGGCCCCAGACAGCTGCATGGCAAATATCCAGAAGCAGAATGCCTCAATGCTGCTGATGGGGAAATTGGTAACTTGCCAGCTGATAACCAGCCTATGATAAATGGAATGTATGTGGTAGGCTGCTGGGTAGTTACTGGTTCACCCTTCTATGCTCCTCAAGTAGAGTGACAGAATCATCTAGTCATTACAAAATGTGAAGGCTCTGCACACACATAAGGACTGCAAGAGAATATCAACCTCAGAAATCAAGATTTTGCATATAAATGTCAGAAAAACAATGCCACGAGCCACAAACTACACCTGGAGTAACAGTCATATCTGGAGGAAGGAAACATTATTAGCATGAAATCAGAAGTAAGGGACATCACAATATAGTTAAGAGAATTCACTGGCCTGTCTTGCTGATGTGATCACTATGAGAAAAGCAACATTCATGGAGAGTAGGTAAAAGGTACATGAAGTCAGGGCACAAAGTCTCAAAAGACTTCCTCACAAGTTGAGAGAGAACAAGGAAAAGGCACAACGTCATGCAGCCATGGATAAGATTATGAAATGTCTTGAGAAACAGTTTATTTTCAGATTGAACAAACCTGGAGGAGCCAGAGAAGGGGCTGAAAAAGAAGACATGTCAGAATTTCAGATACTACTGACAAATCTGACCACCTAAGCTGTACAGCAGCTATGGGTATTTTTCTCTTAATATCCTTCAGGGACCACATGGATTGCTAGAAGCAGAGGGACAAAAGTGGCCAGAGACCTGGTTTTAAAGAATGGTTATAATATGAAGTAGAATAGGGGAGCGCTGAGAATTCACATTATTCAAAAGATGAATCATTATCACTGGAGGCTTCAAGAAGAGACAATTTACCCTTACTGGTCAGAAGAAAGGACAGTTCAAGTAGTCAAGAGTGGGCCTAACAGTCACTAAAACAGCCTTCAGGGTTGCACTTTGCCTATCCCTCTCTCAGAGAAAGAACAAAATGGCAGAAAAAACAAAGGAATGCCAGGAAACACATGGACTTAAAAGCAAATAAAACATTCCTACTTAGGCTGGTACAAACTACAGATGGAAGCATTCCTGGCTACCACAATCACCTTATATAGTCCTGGTAGAAATGACAGATGGAGTTGATCCTCCAATCGATGCTATCAACATTTTTAAATCTCAGTGTCTCATTCTACCTCCCAAATGAGTTAATCAATTTGGAACCTGTGGTAACCTGTGAAAAGTGTTCCTAGCTATATCAAGAAAACCTTTTTTTAAAAAAACATGTATGGAAGGGGGTAGGATGTAGAAAAGTGGTCTTGATAACATATAGAGAAACACATTCCTGAGACTGCAATTCCTACTTGTATCCCTGAAGGATCGGGGGGCAACACATATTATCTTTAGATGCTAAAAGGTCTGTGGCATGACCTGATTCAGAATATTTCATGCCACGGTCCATCCATGCATGTCCATCAACTGAGAACATCCGCAAGGGAGTCTGTATCTCTGGTGATGCAGCCAGTGATATACAAATTCCAGAAGCCTAGCGCAACAGACAGGAGAATGCACCTCCATATTTGTTCACATAAAAGACTATAGTAGGATTGTCTGCAGTTCTCTGGACATTCCTTCCTACTGGACAGAATTCAGATAAAAGTCCAAGATGTTGAGTTGAAGAACCATCTGTTTTGACACTGGTTTGCCATGAACTATGATGTCACTGAGATAAGTATCCCATCCCATTTGAGAGGCATCCTTGGTAACATCTCTGGAAGCTCTTCGGAACTGAAAAGATAATATAAAATAAGAGTCTGTCAAGTAATCCTCACAACGCAAGCGACTATTAGACAGACTGAGGCAGATTTAAGGTCAACGTGGTTCACCTTTCTGGGTCTAATGCTCCCAGAAACCAATGCTGCAGTAGATGTATCCAGAGTAGGGGATGTATCCAGAACAGCCTCAAGAACCTCAGTTTTGTGGCCTTCAGCTGCAGAATAATTTGTATCCATCCAGTATGTTTATTCTGAAAGTTTTGCCAGTCTTTATCAAGTGGGAGAAACTCCCTGCCTTTGATACACACACTTTGATATATACACACTCTGATTAATCTGATATATTACATCAGATAGGGTTGCAATTTGGTGGCATTTACCCATATCCAATAGCAGGATGAATATGGTGTGAAGTACAACAGAGACAACTCTAGTTGGGTGTGATGAGAAGCCATTAATTAATAGAAAGATAAATTACAATCTCAATTGTACAAAAATAGTCTGCCACAACAATTAAGACACTGTGTGAAAACAGAGTGTCGTTGCAAGGGCATATGGTAAAAACTCAAATGTGGTAATAATGCCCCAGAATAAACTTGGAAAATCTGTAATAATCCAGCCAGCTGTTGTATGGAACAAGGTATTGGGTGGGAAACCAATTGCTCCTCCAAGTTAAGGGGAACATATTTGTTAAGAGGAACAAATGAAGTGCGACCATGAGAAATATTTGAGGACAAATGAAACCACTTATATTCCTATGGTCTGATATGGGCTAGTGCCTGCCATGTTTTTTGTAACAATGAAGCTACTCTGAGAAACCTCAAGATACCTATGAAGAAGAGTATGGAATACTTCTCTAAGCTTCTGCAAGAGAAACATGGCATAAAATGCCCCTGAGGCTCTGCCAGGTGTGGAACTTGATGGCATAACCTCTATGCATTTTATTTAAGTCCTGAATAAAATACAGTTCTTCAAAACGAGGTGTAGCTTGTTAATGAAGAAGATGGGTCTGAATGGAAAAGCTAGACTTGCAAAGTGATCTTTGAAGTAGGAAAAATAAATACGAGTGCTTCAAGACTGCCTGACCACATGGGGAAGTGAAGGGAGCAGAGGAATGGGCACTGGAGCTTTTGTCAACCATTTAATTTTCATAACAGGGTCTGTTATCTCTAATTTGCATAAGTGTGTGTACAGCATGCGACAGTAACACAGGATTTTCATCTTCAACTTGCACACTTGCTGCGGACAACAACAGCTGTGCAGAAGATGATGACACAGTTTCAGAAACATAATTACCTTGCTCAGTAATCCTCACTGTCATGTTTAGCGTACTTATGAGAAGACTTGCCAGTAAATGACAGAAGTTCAGTCATAGTCATTGGTACTAAGGATATGTCACATGAACCAATACTGAAATTGCAAAGCAAGTAGCCTGGAACAGCTGAGAAGATATAGCAGCTGAAGATAGTCACTGGAGATAGGATGGCTTAGTATGAAAAAGGAACTGAGCATAGCTCCTACTGAAAAGGTGGTCTTCAGCTTCTACTGAAAATAAAGGAACAGGCCATAGAAATGAAAGGGTTGGAACCACAGGTAAAATAGATTGCAACATATGAACCACAGAGTTCTTGGCAAGACCGTGGAGCAGCTGACCTTACAGAGACCACTGGCATGGGGTGTGATATCCTGGCTGTGGCAGATACAGGACGGAAAGAGTACCTAGCCCTCAAGGAGGGTGCCTGCTATGTTACTGACAAGAATACCAGTCCCAACCTCCACGATACCAAGGTATTCCAGGGAACAATAGGAGGCCTCCCATCTAGGAAGAGAGTACCTGTCTCATGGGTAAATAGAAGAACATGACCAACAATCATCATGAGGTCGATGATTTGTCTGTGGAGGTTGGCAGTCTTTCTGGAAATGATAATCTTGTATTGTAGGTGGGACCCATTTCTAGCAATATAAATAGGGCAATCTAGATATACTGAGAGGTGCTGTCTTTCCCTCAAAACTTACTGATCCCATTGGAATCTCAATGTAGAATAATATTCTGGAGAGTGGGAACATTCCAAACAGGAGATAAATCTCCTTTTCACCTGTGAAAAACAGCCAACACATCAAACATCTTTGTTGAGTGCCTGATGAATCTCATAAAAAATAAATCTATTCCAGGATAGAAAAGGCATAGAAGAAAATGTGTCATGGATATGGTGAAGCCAATATGTTGAAATAAGATAAGAAACTAACCGGAAGCAAATTTAAACTGGTGGAAGAACTGTGTGATGAACAACCATGGCAGCAACATAAACATGTAAGTATTACAGGAGAAGTACTGAGAATGATACCTCACAGGTCAGGTCGGGACTTAAGGGCACTGATAGTGCTGCGGGATGAGCAGGTGGTTCAAATGAAGGAAGTCTTGGAAAACTTGGAAGGAGACGATGACTCAAGACTTCATCTTTTAGGTCAAGATGTTTCGTCATCGTAAAGAAAACAGACTCTTTTGGCAGACAGCTTTTTTAGACACAAATCCTAAGAACAATCCAGGGTGACAAAGACATATCTTTTGTTAGAATGCAACGTGTCCTTCTGTATGGCAGAGGATAGGCATGGTATCAAGATTAGTGTAGTACAGAAGACACAACACCATGTAACACCAAGATTAGTACTGAGACAGCCTTGGGTACACAGCATAACAAGAGATGAGCCGACTGTGAGGCTCAGAGCTGGCCCAGTCAGAACAGACTTTGACTTTTTGTCATTATACCAGAGTCCAGGATTGTACCTTCACAATGATCAGCATGTAAACTGAAAGTTCACTTTATCTAAGCCTGAACATGAAATTCTGACAGTGCTTGTGTTGTTTTCCAAACAGTAAGAGTTACCATTAGAAAAGGTTATCCTTGCCCTGCACTGAGCATACCTCTTATAAAGAAGCTTTGAAGCCTTAGACTAGAAACTCCATGGAAACAACAGAGATTCCTTTGGTTTCAGCCATGTGACTCAAGTATTTTGGGGAGTTCAGAAAAGAAAGTCCATGAAATAAAAGAACACTCCAGTCAGGAGAATCTCAACTGAGTACTAACAAATGCATAATCTATGTTTAGAGAAGCAATCATGAAATTAAGGGTTCATTAAGGCTGGGTATACTTATTGTCATAAAAGCCCTAAGAGACATTTTCCAGGTATTTCCAAAGCTCCACTATCACTATTCCCAAGCTTGTGCATGCTAGTGAAGGAAGTTTCTGCAATGCTATAAGTAATGAGAAGCAGTGAATATGATTTTTGGATGTTCATTTCTTTTAGAACGTGAGCAAGATGTAAAATAGTCTTTCCTCCAAAAAAAAAAAAAAATTGAACGAAACTTAACAAATACAAGTGAAAACTGTCACAACTTTTAAACAGCTGATTTTTTGGAAAGCCATTAGGTGTTTTCACTACTAATGAAAAAACATATATGCGCAAGTTACTGTCTGATTATTTTTTACAGGAGCTACAAGGTGTCAAAATCTGCCCCAGACTGAGAAAACTGCAGAGTGAACACTACGTCCCTATGTAATGTTCCTTTAATACCTTGAAGATATGAAATATCACTGTTGCAAGTAGCTCCTCTACCAACGCAGATCACAATTATTCCAAACCATTGTTGTGTTTGTAGTTACAGCCAATTTATCAGCTGGTTAACAAGATTCAGGTAATGAACATTTACTTAGCTAGGCTGTCCTCTGATTATTGGCACACCGTCTGTATAGTAATTTGGAAAAACTTGCCAGTGGCTGTTCTCTGCTACAGCAGCCTTTGAGAGTCTGGATCAGCTCCATGTCATGGTAAGATAGAGAAGTAAGACTTCCCTGTTACATTTAAAATATGTATTTTATCAATGGCAGGTCTGTCAGGTGTTTGTTTTATTATCCTAGGTACCCAAGTAAAAAAAAAAAGTGTTATATTTTACATATCAACAGATAACTCTTCTCCAACTGGGAATTATGCAACCCTCCAGACACTGCTGGATTGCAACTCCCAGCATCCCTCACTACTGGCTATGCTGGTTAGGACTGCTTTAAGTTGCACTCCAACAACATTTGGAAGGCCATGATTCCCATTCCTGACTTTTAAAGTCAAAACTGCACCTTTCTCTCTTGCTCTCTCTCTCTCTCTCTCTCACACACACACACACACACACAGTCACAGGGAGGAATTATTAGCTGAGTTCAAAACTATAGTATGCAGGAGTGTAAAGAACAAGCTTAAACAGAAGTTTACAAAGAAGTAGCTATGTTAGTCTCTTGCAAGATGAGAAGGCAAATGGAAAGGGGAGAAAAATGTTAATGCGAGTCCACATTTAACACTAACTGGTTTTTATTGTAGCATAACCTTTTGTGGATATATGCCCAGTTCTTCAGATGCACTACAGAGCCTTTAATATCACTCTGTACTGCTGAAGAAGTGGCTGAAGAAGTGGCTTTATATCCATGAAAGCTCATGTTAAAATAAAGACCAGTTAGTCTTAAAGGTGCTGCCACATTCCATTTTTCCTCCCTCTCCCTTGCTATTTAAACAGCAGGGAGCAAGCATCCAAAGACAGTTGAACAAGCATACATAAGAGCTATCTACAAAAGCACTTGCCAAGAATAACCACTGTATGAGTGAGCAACATCATGCGGTTTAGGCTGGCTTTGAAGTAAGCTAATGCTGCTAATTATCCAAATTCTAAAGGTGTGGAAACATAGGAAGCTGGCAAGCACAGAGAAAGAGAAGTTGGGAGTGAGAAGGGTGGGTGAGAACAATTATCTCGCCTTGGTAATCAGGGTTAACAGGAATTCCAGGCTACAAACAAAACGAAGGAAGAAGGGCTCCTCATTATCTTCAAGACCTTGAAGATCCAGTGGAAGAAAGCACTCCCAATTCTAATGTTTCAAACTGTTTGCGGGAACAGTGAGAAGCTATGTATTAAAATAAAAAAGAAACAAAATAATATCATAAGACCAAATAAAGAAAAAGACCATGTAAGCCGAGGCTGTCTAATTCCCCTTCCACATAATTTACATGTTAAAAACACTGAACGTAAAGAAGTTAAAGATTGTGAAATGGTTAACAGGTTTTTCCGAGTTCTTTTAGTGTGTCACCACAAAAGACCAAGGTCGTATCACAGCCTACAGGATAGGCTGTTAGGAAAATGTTTAAGGTGGTTTTACAACATGCTCCAATGCATGCTTACCCAGAAGTAAGTCCTCCTACATTCAATGGCTCTTACTGTGTGAGCACATCAGACAGCAGTCTTAAAAGAATGCAATGTCTGTGTTTGGTTAAATCAAATTAGAACTTTTGTGGACATTCTGAAACCTCCAAACAAATGTACTTTAATACAAAAAGTCTAGGTTCATCACAGGTACTGATTTTTTTTTTAATTGACTAGAATACTACTTTTACAAATCCTTTGCATAGAGTTGAAATGATTTAAGATAGAAAAGCTTAAACTTTTGGTTATTAGCATGTAACGTCTCATAAAGCTGATATTCATTTAAAATATCTACTCTGCTGCAGAGCCATGATGGAAGTGGGCTGCACAAGGAGAATATACTCCTTGGCTACCTAGTGCTACCCGAAACTTGTAGACCTCCTGCTTGCAACAGTTGTTCCTCATGTTCAAATCAAACAGCTTCAATACTGCACACAAAAACTTAGAAAAAGCCTCTTAGTTCCACTTAGAAAGCTTGTCAGACAAAGATTATAACACAGTTGCTTTCTAGGCTGTAGGGCTGTTTTCACAATGACCAAAACCCTCAAAAACAAGAGTCTCAAATACTGCAAATGCACTGATAAAGGGTGAATTGAAATCTTATCTTAAAAACAGTTTAATTACCCTTTTAAAATATACATTTAAAACACCTGAGAAGCCAGGGTATCCACTCATCTCCATGTTGCCTCATGGAAGGGAAAATAACAGAGAAAAATTTCTGTAACTCAAGCTGGGGCTACATGCTGGTCCAAAAACTGTATGTCTACTTTCTGTTTTGCAACAGCTAACCTACACCAGGGCAAAGTGTATTCACTCTGCTGTTGAACAAGAAAGTAAGACAGAAAAGGACGAATCTTGAGACTTTGGCTGGTGCCTTGAGACCTACCAACCCTACCTCTCCCCATTCTTACCTGTATATTTTAATCCAGATTTCCCTCTTCTTTAGAGAGGTAGCATGTAATATAGAGAGGTCTTTAAGCTAGCACTACAACAATGGTGAGTTATTTTAGTAATGACAATTGCTTTTGAAAAAGAAGACAGGGAACACAACAGGCTCCCGATATCTGCAAGGGATACATTCCAAAACTTAATACAGATGATGAAAAACACGGACGACAATGAATGCTGTATTCTGAACCCCTGGCTAAGTAAGGTGGTGAGAGAGGGAAGCAGCTCCACTGCCCAACTTCTCCTTCCTTCCCTCCTTCCTTCCTTCCTGGGCTTAGCAAGCAGCATTCTCCCTTGGAGACAAATCCAGTGAGAGGCCTGGCTGCTTATAGCCATCTGCCTCTCTTGGGCAAGGAAGGGTCATCCTTCCCAGGGCAAGGCAAAAGTGGTGTATGAGGAGCCATGCTGGGCTTCCCCTTTGCCTCTCTTGACTGAGGAAGGTACATCTGTCTCATTCCTCAGCCAAGAGAGATGCAGTAAGCCCAGCCATGCTTTGCCATGTGCCTCTCTTGGTCCAGCTGCGTAGAGCAAGGACCTTGGCCGGCAACAGCAACCACAGCCCTTGAGCAGTTTGAGGGTTAGCGAAACCATGAATACCAGTCATGTGGATATGGGAGACCTACTGTACATACTTATCTCACTCTAAAAGAGGGTACAGCAATAAACATATACTGTACTCTGAAACCCTAATACGAAGTGAAAGGTAGGGCTTTTCTTTTTTTTTCAGATATGCTTTACTTTGTTCAAAAGACTAGCTAGTGTATCTCGTTTTTCAAAAAAAGCAGAGTATGGATGAATTAACTTGAACTATAACATATGGGGAAGAGAAGAAAACACACTACCTTAAACATTTTTCTACAGTAGAAAAGTCTGATCAAAAAAGATTTATTCTGAACTCTTTCTACCCTGCTGTTCAAACAAAGCTTCACAGTGGTTTAATAAAGTTAACACACTATCCACAAGTCAACTAATAAAATGACAAATAACCAGTTCCTTTTTTAAAGGGCCCGCTATAGACCATTTTAAAAGGGAAAACACCTTTCTTTTGTCCCAACACAAATTGTTATTCTGCCTCACATCTGCAGAACCACTTCACTTTATCTTGAGAGTACAGTCTTGTGGTATTTAATTACCCTGTCAAGAGCACTAAATGGTTTGGCACCAAGCCCTTTCCCTCAATCTCTGCTGATTGATAGCATCAATAAAATCCACTCACTTTAATTAAACCTCCAAATAGGATCTCCTTTTGCCACTCACTAGGATCAATGTTCTTTAATATGGAAAGAACAGAACACAGAGGTTGTGAGGGGTGCTTCTTCCTCACCTTCACACTTCATTTCCTTCAGATGTTCTCAAAAGAAATTTATACAATGCATACATATTTCACAGTTCTCTTCACACATTACTTAATGGAAAAGATCGCCATTAGAAGCTGTCATCTACAAAAGATTACTTCTCACTGATATGTGTTTTTTTGTTTGTTTTCGTAGTTTTTTGTTTTTCTTCTTTTTGCAAATATATACACGGAGAAGAGAGCATTTTTTTATTTTTATTTTTATTTGCAAAGCACTATGTAGAGATTTTGGATAGTTGCAGTTAAACCATTTATCCCATTTTTGAAAACATATTCACACAGTCTGAAGGTTTCAATAATATGAATGCTTTTGAGCAAGTTATTACAGCAGCATATTTGTTTTGAACTAACTGCTGCTCCAAGGCTAGAAATGCTACAAAACTGACTGACTGACTTTAACACAATATGTTCTATTTTAAGATACAGAATGTCTAAGTATGTATGTTCTTTCTTTCTTTTTACTGCCCTTATTTTTAACTTAACTTCAAAATAAAATTCTGTGTCGAGTAAAGTAGGTCATATTGCCACAGAAACAAGTCACTTTTTCAACATAATAGTGGCTTGCCTCTTCAACTATGAGGACTGCTGCATTTTTTAAAAAAGCATAAAAAAGCTTCTCTGAATTTAATTCCTTAAATTAGGACGCTGAGTTAAGAAAAAATCTATATTGTTTTCTAACAAGGTATAGCAATTATAACTTTTTCATAATTAGACAGTCCAGTAAATAGGAGTTACAAGCTATACTGAGTGGAAGAACTACAGAAAACTTTTTGAACTCCTGCTGCTAATTCCTTCATAATGATGAAGCATCTGCAACTTTTGAATATTACAGAGTAAGAAGCAAATCTACAGGCTTAATTTGAAGCTTTTTTAAAAAAATCTATACTCCCCTGACAGGTGTTAATTATACATTAACACATTAATAGTCAATGCGTAAGCGTCACACGAAGGAATTGTCTATGCAAGAAAGAAGGCATATTTGGCTACTCTTTGCTCTGGAGGAAAGAAAGTAACTTGCACCACAAACTGAAAAATGTGAAATTTGTATCAGCGCACACACACACATAAACACACACAGAGTTGTAGAAATATCCCTTCTTTAAAGGGGAACTTCTAGCTGTTCAGTCGTTGTTAGACTCCAGCTCTCATCAACCACAGTCAGGATTGCGAATCTGCAGCGGCAACATCTAGGGAGGAAAGGTTCCACAACCTTGACCTACGTTTATGGAAAGTCCTAACCTGGTTTTTATATTAATAGGATGTTTTGCCACCCCTTCTGTCCTATTTAGAAATGACCACAACTGAATGGGCTAGTAAGCATAGTAACTTTAACCAGAAGGACAGAAGAATATAGGAGGGGCTTACACACATTCTGCACATATGCATTATGTTCCACTATATACCTGTCTCTATATTAATAAGATCTTACCCACCTTCCCCTACCCTCAGTTTACACTATGACTAAGCACATAATCAACTTCCAGAGCCATAACCCCAGTGAGGCAGGATAATTGCCATTCATTTTTTTATCTCCTGGCTTGTGCACTGAAGAAAACCGCACAATCATTGGATTTATTAACCTGGCAGAAAAGCATTTCAGAAGCAGCCTTTGTCCCGTTTTATTGTAAAATCTATAGCATAACTCAGGTGACTATTAAAGCAGGAAATAAATGCTCAGCATGGCCAAACTAAGCAATGAAATTCCAGAATCCAAATTAGCAAGACTATATTCATTTGTGAAAGGAAGAGGACAGAGAAAGCAAGTAGAGTACAACAAAAAGATAAACTAGGTTAAGAACAGGTTGCTTACCTGTAACTGTGGTTCTTCGAGTGGTCATCTGTGCCTCATACAATAGGAGCTTTCGCACCTGCGCAGTAGTATACGGAAAATCCCAGAGCTTAGTAGCTTGGCGGGAACCCCTCCCCCACGTCGGTACTGCGCATGCTCATCCCGCCGAGCAATGATCACTCCTCAGTTCTGTCGTCCGCCGTAGGAAGTATAGGGACCTGAAAGAGAGGGGACGGAAGGGCGGGTGTGTATGAGGCACAGATGACCACTCGAAGAACCACAGTTACAGGCAAGCAACCCGTTCTTCTTCTTCGTGGTCTCTGTTCCTCATACAATAGGAGACTGCATAGCTTACCAGTAGGATGGTGGGTCACGTCCTAGAGTACAGAAGCCAGCACAGCACGTCCAAATCGAGCATCTCTACGGGACCGGCAGTCGAGCCTGTAGTGGCGCACGAAGGTCGATGGCTGGGACCAGGTTGCCACACGGCATAACTCAGGCAGGTCTACGCCTCTGAGGAGTGCTGCTGATGTCGCCACGGCTCTTGTAGAGTGGGCCCGAAGGAAGGCCGGTGGAGGTTGCTTTGCGAGCTCGTAGGCCAGGTGTATGGTGTTGACAACCCACTTGGAGAAATGTTGGGTCGACACCTTAAGACCTTTTCGACTGCCTCCGTAACAGACGAAGAGATGTGGAGTCTGTCGAAAAACAGAGGTCCTGTCGGTGTAGAAGGCCAGGGCTCTGCGGACATCGAGGGAATGCAGGGATCTCTCCAAAGCAGTAGTCTGTCCTGGATAGAAAGTTGGTAGGATAATATCTTGAGACAGGTGGAAAGTGGACACCACCTTCGGCAGGAACGAGATGTCAGGTCGGAGAACCACTTTGTCTTTATGGAAGATTAGGTAGGGTTCATCGCTGCGAAGCGCTGTCAACTCTCCTGCTCTTCTGGCAGAAGTAATTGCCACCAAAAAGGCTATCTTCATAGAGAGGAGCCTGTCATCCACGGTTGCCAAGGGTTCAAAGGGTGGTCTCGAGAGTTGTGACAGTACTAGGGATAGAGACCATGGCGGTATTGGCAGCGATACCGGCGGGTAGAGATGTTGAAGGCCCTTTAGAAACTGCCTCACGGTATCATCGTGGAAGAAGGCCGCCGATGGGGATCGTGGAGGCTGATAAGCCACGATCGCGGCCAGGTACACCTTAAGCGAGGAGAAAGCCAGGCCTTGCTCGCGCAGACTCAGAAGAAAGTGGAGGACCGTCGGCAAGCTGGCCGGTATTGAAGGGTCTCCTCGGGACTGTGCAAAAGTTACAAAGCGGCGCCATTTATAGTGATAGTTGCGGCGCGTAGACTCCTTTCTGGCCGCTATAAGGACATTCCCGATGACGAGGTCATCTAAGGCGATATCCTCCAGGCATGGAGGGCCAGGAGTGGTAGGTCCGGATGCAGTACACGGCTGTTGGAGTGTGAGAGAAGATCCGGTACCGACGGAAGTCGGAGAAGCTGACCCTGCACAGCTTGGAGTAGGGGAGTGAACCAATGTTGCCTCGGCCAATACGGGGCCACGAGGATGATGTCGGCGCGGTCCGCGAGGATCTTTGATACTACTCGGCCCAGCAACGGGAACGGAGGAAAAGCATAGAGAAGGCCCATGTCCCATCTGAACTGGAAGGCGTCTCCGATAGAGCGTCGGTCCCGTCCGCCCCTCGAACAGAATCGGGGACATTTTGCATTCTCTTGCCTGGCAAATAGGTCGATCTCGGGCTCTCCCCATCGTTCAAAGATCATCTGGAAGGCCGCGGTGGAGAGGGACCACTCGTGGTGGGGAGACGTCTCCCTGCTGAGCGTGTCCGCCTGAGTGTTGTCCTGGCCCGCTAGATGGGCCGCCACTGGATGAACTTTTAGGTGGACGCACCAGTCCCAAAGGCGTAGGGCGATGTTGAGGAGGGTCGACGAGTGTGTCCCGCCTTGCCTGTTCACATAACACACTGCGGTCGTGTTGTCCGTGAGAATCAGTACCGTGCGTCCGGTAACGAGGTGTCGGAAGGCCTTCAGGGCTTTCCAAATCGCGAGGAGCTCGAGAGCGTTTATGTGGAGTCCGGTCTCTGGGCCGATCCACCTGCCGCGGACGGTGAGGTCCTCGGAGTGCGCTCCCCAGCCGAGGAGAGAAGCGTCGGTCGTTACCGTCACGGATGGATCCTCCTCCTGAAATGGCATGCCCAAAAGGAGGTTCGTCGTGGATTGCCACCACAGCAGCGAGTGTTTTATATTCGGAGGCAGCCGCCGCCGTTGTTCCTGGTCGTCGCGGATCGGGTTGAACGCGCGGACGAACCAGTGTTGCAGAGGGCGTGCATGTAGTCGAGAGAGGTATGTCATGGCTGTCGTAGCCGACATGTAGCCGAGGAGTTGTTGAATCCTTCTGGCCGTGACTGACGCGGAGCAGAAGACGCTCAACACTGCCAGGCGGAGTGTCTTCGCCCAGTCGGTCGGTTGGTAGGTATGCCCTCGCCGATACCGAGTCCAGGGTTGCACCGATGAAATCAAGAAGACTCGACGGTTCCAGGTGCGACTTCTTGGGGTTGATTCGAAGCCCTAGACGGGTGAGAAGGGTCAGAGTCTTGTGTATGTGTTGGTATAGTCTCTGTTTGCAGGGCGCCACCAAGAGCCAGTCGTCTAGATAAGGGTAGACGGATATGCCTTTCGTCCGCAGGTATGATACCACCGGGGCCATGCATTTGGTGAAGACCCTGGGTGCGGTGGACAATCCAAAAGGCAGCACTTTGTACTGGTAGCAGACGTCGTCGACCGCAAATCTGAGGTATCGACGATGCTGCGGGCGAATGGCGATATGGACGTAGGCGTCCCGAAGATCGATGGAGGCGAACCAGTCCCCTTTGTGAAGGAAGGGCATGATGGCGGGTAGGGTGAGCATCTTGAACTTCTTGGGTGGATGTATTCGTTCACCCCTCTGAGGTCTAAGATGGGTCGCAGAGTCCCATCCGGTTTCGGTACCGTGAAGTACCGGGAGAAGAAGCCGGTGGTCTTGGCTGAGGGCGGGAGCCTCTCGATTGCTCCTTTTTGAAGAAGGGACTGGATCTCTTCCAAGAGAGCCGAGTTGGCCTGGGTGGAGTAGTATACGCCTCGCGGCGGAATACTTTGAAATTCGATGGCGTAGCCAAGGCGGATGATGGTGAGCACCCAAGAGTCCATAGTGACTGCCATCCAGTTGGCTAGATGGTCGGCCAAGCACGGTTGATCTTCGTGGGACAGCAGAGGGTGGAAGGATGGTATTGGTGGCGACCTGCACAGGCGGTCAAAACCTCGACTTCGTGCTCGACGAAGACTTCTTGGTTGAGGACGCGTGGCGACGGAGAAGTCTCCTCGAGGAAAACGACGTCGAAGGCCGGGAGGTCGTGGAGCGTGCCGACTGCTGGAACGAGGAGGTGGAAGATCGGCGCCAGGACTGGCAAGAGCCAGAACTGCGGCATTGCTGTGGCAGCGGGAAACCCATTTTTCTCGCTGTCAGCCTGGCCTTAATGACATGGTCCATGGCCTTATCGGTGGAGGAGTGGAAGAGCCCCTTGCCATCAAAGGGGAGGTCTTCGATCCTCTTTCGGCCATCCTCTTGGAGTCCCGATGACCTAAGCCAGGCATGTCGACGCAAGGCAACCGCTCCCACCATCACTCTCGACGTTGCCTCAACCGCATGCTGCAAAGAGGCTAACTGCTGGGTTGCCAGTGCGACTGCCTCACCATGCAGTTGAATTGCAGGGTCTCGGGAGTCATCTGGTAGGCAGTCTAGGAGCGGTGCCAACCGATCCAGAATGTTCCGGTGATACGCTGCCATACACGCCATGGTGTTCAGGACTCGGGCAACCAGCAAGGACGCAGAGTAGAAGCGGCGGCCAAAGTTGTCAAGCTTACGCCCTTCGCGATCAGATGGTGTCGTATGCGGTCTGGAGCTACCCCTATTCTGTGCCGACTCGACCACTATCGAATTCAGTACCGGGTGGGTAAACAAGAATTCGGCGTTCTGAGTTTTGTAGAGGTGCTCTAGTCTGTGCAGTATCGGGGGTGCCAATGCCGGTTTCTCCCAAGGTTGTCTGATGGCATCCAACAGCGTAGGTAAGAAGGGCAGCGGCGCAGTGGAGGGTGGCCGAGTTCCCATGTATTGAAAGACTGGGTCCTGTGCCGGCAAAGGCGCTTCGGTCACCTTCAAGCCCAGCGCTGTAGCCATCCGGAGCAGGATCGCCGAGAATTGATGGACGTCCTCAGGTGCAGCCTCCGGGGCCAGCTCTCCGAACTTCAATGGTGGAGAGTCGTGAGAGGAGGTCGTGGATTCAGCAGAATCCGAGTCCGATTCATAGGAGTCCGATGAAGAGGAGGACTCTGCCGTCTTTTTGGATGGCTTAGCGGGAACCTCCTTGTCCTTCGTTGTCTGCACAGCTACAGACGACGAGGCAGCGGGTTTCGCGGAAGATGTGGTGGTCGACGGTTTCTTTGTTTGCGTCGACGTCGTGACCGTCTTGGCCTGCTTCGAAGGCAAAGGGGAAGGTTTGGAATGGTCTGTCCGCGCCGATCGTTTCTGGGACTCAGATCATGATGAGTCTCCCGCTTGAGTGGTAGTAGCCACATCCACAGGGCGGGTGGCGGTTGCAGTCACCCTCGGGGGCGGTGATACTGCCCTATAACAAGGGGAAGGCTCCCTCAGCCTCCAGTGTCTCGGGGAAGGTGATTTCTCGGGCAGCCTCTCGTAGGATCTGCGCGAAGGCGATCGGGACCGTCGGCGAGGTGCAGAACGACCTCGCGGTGACCAGAAGCGTGGATCCGGGTGATACCTATCCCTATAAGATGGGGAATAGGAGTAGTAGGAGCCTGGATATTCCCTCCAGAGGTACTCGCGGCCGTACCTATCGAGGTAGGACGCCGAGGTGAAGACGGAGTCTCTGGAGTGGGCTCTTTCTGGGCACATCTCCCAGAGGAGATGGAGGCCTAGCTCTCCGGTCCCGGGAGACAGATCGGGAGCGGGAGTGAGAGCGCGATCGGCTCTCTCTTGAGGCTGAGCGTCGGCTTGAGGGCCTATCGGCCTGGATTGCCTCTGCTTCTTCTTGGTCTACGGACCCCGAACGAGCAGGGCTAGCAGCCTCAGCTTCCTCTTCGACTGGTGCCGTGGGTTCAGAGCGTTTCACAGGTTCCTCGTCGGAGAGTTCTAAGACCTCCTGTACTTCAACCGCCAAGGTGGGAGGCGGAGTCAGTGGGTCGGCATGCTCCGTGTGATGTCTCTTCTCCTTCTTCTTTTTCTCCTTCTACTTTCCTTTCGGATCAGAGGAGGGAGGACGCTTGCGTTGGGCTGCTGTCTTGACGGGGGCAAGTGGTTGCGAGCCAGCGGCAGACTCCGACGACAGCTTCGGTATCCTCGGAAGCTTCGATATTGGTACCGGTGATGGTATCGACGAAGTTGCCGATGAAGTCGAGGGCGCAGCAGCCGCCGACGCCGAACCTGAGGTCGGTTTTGCCTTCTCCGACATTGTCACTACGTCCTTTGTCTTCAAGGATTCTTCCCAACAGTGAGACTTAAGCCTCGCCGCCCTGTTTCGGAGAGTCTGATGGGTAAACTCATGACAGACTGAGCAGGCCTGGACGTTGTGGGTTTCACCCAAACAGTAAAGGCAGTAGCGATGCTTGTCGGATTGGGCGATCTTATGGCCGCAAGAGGCACACTTCTTGAAAAGCGCCGACATAGACAGGTGGCCGGGTGGAGGAAAAAAGAAGACGAAGACGCATCGAGGAGAAGAGCGGATTCGAAGCAGAGGGAGAAATAACGGCGTTCGAAGAACGACGGAGAGGGGGAAGAGGAGGTGTCGATTACCAGAAGTCAGTCCGAAATCCAAGAATCGTATCCAAAAGCCAAGCCAAGGTCGAAAAAACAGGATTTCTTTGAAGAAAAGCACAAGCCACTAACAGAACCTTCTGTACGCGACGGTGGACAAGAAAGAACTGAGGAGTGACCATTGCTCGGCGGGAGGAGCATGCGCAGTACCGACGTGGGGGAGGGGTTCCCGCCAAGCTACTAAGCTCTGGAATTTTCCGTACGCTACCGCGCAGGCGCGAAAGCTCCTACTGTATGAGGCACAGAGACCACGAAAAAGAACTTATATATAAACTTTACTAATGAACTATGAAGTCAGGTTCAAAAATTACACCCTATTTGAGGGACAGGCAATTTTCTGCTCTCCAAACAGCCTGAACTACAGCTCCAAATTAAGCCCTGGTCACTGGCCATGCACCTTTGGGATTATGGGAGCTGAAGTTCAAAACACCGTCTTTTCTTGTGCTGAGGGTCTCTTCAGAATTTCAATTTAGACAAAAAAGGGGCAAAATTCCCTATCTTTATCTTACAGGTGAAGAGGTGTAGGAAAGTGACAGGTGAGGGTATTTCACCAACCAGTATCCGACAACGACTGTGTGGGATATAGCTTCACAGAATGATCACAAATGTAGTTATCATTGAGGTAAGATCTGACAAGGGCTATGTGGTATATATCCTAGATGGTCACAAATCTGGTTATCACCAAGACAGGAAACTGGGACAGAATAGTGGAAAGTGAGAGAATATCTTTCCTCTGCACTACTAGATAGATGTATCAAGAGAAAGATTTATCCTATGGATTTGAGAAAAGTAGGAAGTACTTGTTTGGAAAATGGTGGGAAAATGGAGCAGATGATTTGTGTGGTATCTAGGGATCCTTCAAGGGATCAACTCATGGTGCCTGTTGTCATGTACAACACAGCACAGCAGGCAGTGACCTGCCCAATGCATTCAAAGCCACGTGTGTTACGGAAAAGGAGTGTTCAGTGAATCTGGCAAAGAAAAAGTCAAATCTAATCTCCTGCCTCACATACAAGGGCGTATGCTGGTGAATTGTTGCAGAACAGAAATCTGTAAGCAGAGAACACCTTCAAGTGTATTACAAGGTCCTTTCTGAAGATAACTAGTAAAGTCCTTATGTGAACTCAGGAACGGCAATAGTGCTAAAAATATCACTGGTCTTGGCCAGTCAAGCCTACATAGCAGAAAAGTTGGTCTAAGAAATATTTGAGTGCTATAAGCCCATGAGGGTTAAAAATGGTTTCAGAATAGGGGTAGGGAAAACAACATCCACAGACACATCTACTATATAAAAGTCAAAGTTTGTCTGCGTCAGGCAGGCGAAGACCTCACACAACTGGCTGTGTGAGGTGAGAAGACCTCATACAACTGGTTGGCTGTGAAGATTCTATAGAATCCTGGGTTTGGCAATCTGGGGGCGGGGCTTTAAAATTCTCAGGCAGAGAACTCTTGGGCCTCTGGCTGGTCGCTATGGAGATGAGGCCTAGCAGTAAGAAGAAAGGCAGTGTATTCCCTCAGAAACCAAACCTCTATTATATTGACAACTCTGAATACAGATTGGATTGGGGAATATGGGGAAAAGTTACAGATACTAGAATAGGCTGGCTGCTATGGAGATGAGGCCTAGCAGCAAGAAGGAGGAAGGCAGTATATTCCCTCAAGAACCCATCCTCTGTATGTTAGCAACTCTGAATACAGATTGGATTGGGGAATATGGGGGAAAGTTACAGGTACTGGAACAGGCCGGTTGCTATAGAGACAAGGCCTCACAGCAAGGAGGAGGACAGTGTATTCCCTCAGGAACCTAAACTGTGTAGGTAAATAACTCTGAATACAGACAAAGGAAGAACTAGAAGCATGCTCAAGACAACATCTATCTTTCTTGAGTAGGTTAGCATCAGTCAAAAAGAATGTACTACCCAAACTCAACTTCCTACTTATAAGCCTACCCATCATAACGAACCAAAAATCATTTATTCAATGGCAAAAAGATCTATCCAAATTTATCTGGGAAGGCAGAAAACCACAGATCAAATGGAAAACCCTCACTGACTTAAGAACTAGAGGAGGAGGTGGCATTCCTGAGTTATATACATACTATAAAGCAGCATCCATGACTTGGATCACAGAATGGATTACACTATGAAATGATCGACTATTGACACTACAAGGGACCAATTTAAGGATGGGATGGCATGGCTATATTTGGTATGATAAAGCAAAAGTAGATAAGGATTTCTCACACCATTATATTTGAAAAGCACTACTGAAAATTTTTAATGAATATAAGACAGAGACATTTAGGCAGATTCCAATGTAGCCTTCACCTCTGGAAGCCTTTTTCAGAAGATGGAAAGACATGACTAAATGGTTAAGATACGAAGACCTAATTAACACCTCTTTTATCAATACACCAACGATAAAGAGTAGAGAGAAATTAGAAGAGGAAGGTAAAGTTCCCTTATCGTCAATTGACAGAAAGATTTCAAACAGATTCAAGATTACAATGCTTTGAAACTACAGCAGGGACGAACACGGTGATCAAACTGATGTTTGAAAACCGACTACACTTGATGGCTAGAATATATAAGCTTCTGCTACTCAACGAAAGAGAAGAAGACAAAATTAAGAATGTTATGATAAAATGGGCCTGAAATGTCAGACATTCCATTCAGCTAGACCACTGGGAATCAAGCTGGAAGATAACCCAGAAATTTACTGTAGCACAAAATCTCAAAGAGAACTATTTCAAAATATTCCACAGACAGTATATGACACCCAGCAAACTAAAAACAATCTACAAGTTGGGTACAGGAGTATGCTAGAAGTGTCATACTGAGATGAGTACTTTTTACCATCTATAGTGGATTTGTCAGAAAGCAAAAGATTGTTGGTCTAAAGTATATAAAGTAATTTTAGAAATTTTTCAGATCAATTTTTCAAAGTCCCCAGAAATTTACTTGTTGAATATTCTACAAGGGATTGACATTAGTGTTTCAAACAAATATTGGAGGATTCTTTTGTACATGGTAACATCTGCCCAAACTGAATATGCTAAAATGTGGAAAAATGAAGGGACACCCAAGACAGCAATAGCTAGATAATTTATTAAAAACAAAAATGAAGATGTATCTTGATACAAAGATTAAAAGGGCGGACAGATGATAAAGTTAACAGTGAATGGAAGTCCCACCACAACTATAAGTCCCACCGCAACTATCTTAAAAAACATAACATCAATAATTAATGGCTAGTGGTTACAGCAATCTATGAGGTAGAAAAGTTGAATGTAAAAAAAAAGGTAACACTTAAATAAAACTGGTAAAAATACATAAGCAATACTAAGCAATTATTCAGATAAAATGAGATATAAAAATATCTCATTGATAGATTGTGTGAATCTATCAGGAGCAAAAAAATGTAAATAGAACATACTTTTGTTCTAGGAGTAAAGTTATGTTATACTTGTAAATAATAAACTGTCCTAGGCAAGGATACAGGGAGATAAAGAAGATACACTAGATTGTAAAATTGCTCTTATGAACAATGCTGTGTCTTATTGATATATATTTTATTTGCTCTAATTTTAATAAAAAAACCTCTGAATACAAATTGCATTGGGAATTATGGGGAAAAGTTACAGATATGGGAGAAGACAGTTTGGTGAGTTCTTAAGAGGAAAATAAAATCCCAGGCAACGTCCGAGTAAATACACTATTTGGATAATAAAAAAGACCTTATCCTACTCATTTCAATTTCAGCAACCAGTGATACGAGCAGTGAGCATAATATCAGAATTCAATTGTTCAGTATAGTGCTAATTTCAAAATAGATGGAATACTAACAATAGAAAACTCTACATGTTGGCTTTCTCTGATAATGTAGTATTTTAGCTGCAGCCGGATTATCAAATTAGTAAAAAACTGATTTAAGAGCACAAGCCCACAGTCAGCACTTTAAACGAGAGAACATCTAAGCCCTTCTGTGAAATACAGAGGCACAACACTTTTGCCTTGGAGGCAATCAGAAAGGAGCAATATTTCAGTGTCAGTTGTCTGCAAAGCTAGAATTTAACAATCCTTTCCCAATTTCCAACTGAAGGTAAAGAAGTAGCCCCATATATAAAGAGCTGTATCTAAGATGACCAGAATGTTTCTAAAGTTAAAATGATGAAGCCATAGCCTGCCATCCCATTCAGATTAGGAAAAGCTGTTCCTGTTGGATGAATTGCTGTTCTTTGGCTTCATTATGATGACCTTCTGTTTACTTTTTAGCCTAAACCGTATGACATTTTTCATCACACTCTTCAATACAGCCCTCATATTCTCTAGAATGAAGAGTGACAGTTAAGTGAGAAGTTAAGAGGAGGAACTGTGAGGGGAAACTACAAATAAGGAAAAGGGTTACTTTCCTACTTCACTCCTCTCTACCAAACTTCAATTTTCCCCCAGAATGGGCTGTGATGCTAGTATCATGCACACTTGAATACACAACATGTGATCTGTCTCTAACAAAATAGCAAATTTGACTCCTAAATTAACTTAGTTAAAAAAAACTGCATTTCCAGTATTTATCTTGTTTGGTCTACGTTATTATAAAGCTCTGGAAAACTGAGTTCCTACAGAACTCTCTCAGTCAGCGGACATTGTTCAGACAACATACAACAATGCAAGCTCAGACAATGGACAAGTATGTGGGCTAAAACACATTTGGCTCTGCAGAGTTATAGGCAAACATTTTCCAGGAAACATTTAAAAAATAATGACACACATTTATGAAGCAGGACTCTTAGAATAACACCATGTAAAATAACAAAATATAAGGATTTCATTTTAGTATGTTTGCAAATGCCTGTCTGCCATGGAAATAAGTTCTTCTTCTAAAGACTTTCATATACAAACTAGTAGTATAATTGCAAGCAATTAAAAACCATAGCTTCTCAATAAGTCACAGCAATTCCAAAGCTGGGCCTAAAAACTTTAAAGGCACCAGATTCCATCTGATCTTGGAACTTAACCAAAGATAGCCCTGGTGAGTAGCTGGATGGGAGAGGGTCAACAAATACCAGTACAGTAGGTTATATTTCAGAGGAAGGAAGGGGAAAAAACCACCTCCAAATATTCCCTGAATAAGATAACCAAATGGAAATTCATGGGACTGCTTTACTTCAATAGGCAACTTGAAGGTATACCACATCCAGTTCCAAAGTCCAATAATCTCCCGAAATATAAAACAACCAACATTTATATGCATCTACTTATACTATATGGCTGTATTTTATTTCTTTTTGAATTTCTACATACTTTTATAGTTTTGGTTTGGAGTCTCAATCCGTTCAGTGTATTAATTGCCTTTTCAGCATCCTTAGGGTCAATGTAGTTCACAAATCCATATCCCAAGCTCTGCCCTGATTAAAATAAGAGAAAAGAGAAAATATTAATACAGTGAAGAAAGCAACAATATTTTTGTCTTGACCTTTTATTAACAGAAGAGAATTAAATTACTTTGCACTGAAGAAAAAGAGACATAGTCACTAGTATAACATTCAGTCACTGCATCTTTCAAACTATTAGATGCATTCTGAAAACAGTAAGAATGCTATAATTTATCTATAATTCAGTGACCAAATTGATAAGGCAGTAGGCAGTACTTACAATCTCTGAAGCACAAATTTCCAACATTCAACAAATGTACTGATTTAGACGAGGAATGCAGAAAGCAGTGCCAAGCTAGCTATTCCATTTAGGGAGCTTCCTAAGATAACCAGCTCTAATGCTTAAATCCTTTATAACCTTGCTATAAAAGATGCTGTTTCTAAGTTACTGCTCACGTGTAGCTGCTTCTGCATCTTCATCCGAATTTGATTCCTTTCTCTAACTGACAGAAACCAGATGGGTAACTTTCATCTATTTTCCTTTCTGCCTGAAAATCTGCCCCAAAATCTAGGCCCCTCCCGAGCTGCAAAGACGACTGAAAGGAGGAAATGTGCCCCCTCATTATTCTAATTAGAAGACTCTGCTGGACCAGAATGTGTTCCAAGAATGGAAGAGTTACTCAGCATCCAACCAAGGATGTGCATTTGCAAATACAGTAAGTAACAAATGACAGTACATGAGAAAGGAAATGTTACATCAAATTCAGTACATACCATGTTTGAATAATGCAAAGCTGAACATATAAAACGGTTCATATAAAGACTATGCACTTGCAACAAGATAAATACACAAATAAAACTTTGTTTAGCAGTACTGCCATTACAACTTACATTGTGAAGCTTGTTTTAATAATTGCTGAGGTAACCAAAATATTAAGCAAGTGCTAGTAGTGCAAAGAGGAGAGAAAGGCACAGGTGTATAGCAGTGGAGTGACACTGCATTCTACTCATGCTCATAGCTGAACAAGAGACATCAATATAACATTGTGGCATTCACGAAGAGATACAAAACACTTTCATCCTTGCCTTATTTCTGTTCTGTCCCCCAACCAGTAATCAATCTGAACAAGCTGAAGTACTTCAAGCCTTGCTAAATGGTTGCACATAGTAGCTAAACCACAAAATACCTGGTACCATCCTCAGTTGCATTCATGACACAAGCACACAAAAGACAAGGCACGGAACAGAACAAAAAAAAAAATGACCTTTGAAAATTCCAGTACACGAAGTTTGAAACACGAAGCAAGTTAAACACTTCTTCAAAGAGAACAGGAATAAAACAGGTAATCTTCTCTTATACGATTAAAGAATTTTAACCATTGAGAGGATTGTGATTAAATTTAATCACTGCTATGTGAAGTCTGAATTTAGAGTCTTTAATCCTACTCAAGAATCAATCCTGTTCAAGGAATTATAGATAAGAATGAGTAGGAATAGTGTAAAGAGAAGTAGTTTGAAAGCTCTACACAGATGATCTTTGCAAATTTGCTGAACATTTGCTTCAATAGCTGGGGTATTCTAAACTGAATTCATGAAAAGGTGGCTCCAAGTAGATCTCTCATATTTCTACTTCTTGGCCTTCCTTCATACCAAAGTTCAGCTCTCAAATCATATGACTTCCTTCCCTTCCCCAATTAAGACAGCAATCAGTGGCTGTGTGGTTGTGTTTAAACACATGAGCACAATGAAGGAGAGGAAAAAACCAAATGCACTGGCATTTTTACAAGGAATCTCAGAAGAACCAATGCAGCAGTACAACTGAAGAGTGTACCTCATTCCGAAATATGCCTAGCACAATTTGCATGTCATAAAGCTTTATTAGTCATTGGTTGGACTTGCAAGAAATAATACCTTTTCTAAGAAATTATGTCTTTCCATAATGATAAAAAAAAATGTAATCAGATACAATAAAAAATTGAAAAATAGTAGGTAAAATTAATAAACAGAAAAACAACCAGGTAAAACCAATTACACAATATTTGCCAGACAGCCTAGGGGGCCAGAAGCCAGTCAAAACAAAAATGACTTTGCTTGTCAATAGAAGGTCATCATGAGCAGACATATCCTCCCATGGCAAGAGATTCAGCCGCCACCACCAATATGCTCTCCCCCATGAACATGATTCAGTTAAATATACTTCAAAATTTAGTGAACAGAAAGAAGGGCCTCTGTTAAGGATCTTTAAATCTAAGTAGACTTGTACAGGACTGAGAGAACTCAGTGTTTCAAATAATCTGGCTCTAAATCATGAAAGACTTCACAGGTCATAACTAGCACTTTGAGGTGTGCATGGAAAACAGACCAGTAGCCAGTGAAGATATAATCAGCCCCCGTTCACCGTCTGACTGAAGCATTCTGAACCAAATGAAGGTTCTCAGCACTCTTGAAAAGGAGCCTCATATACAGCATGTTACAGCAGTCCAGACAAGATGTAATCAAGGGGTAAATCAACACGGTCAGGTCCAACATTTCCACAGACAGTCTGAGCTAGTCACTAACTGTTAGTGCACTAGCTTTAGCTGAATAAAAGTGCTCTTGTTATTGCCAAAACCCATCTTCTTGGTAGAACTTTAAATGATGGGATATACCCAAACTACTAAGCTTGGTCTTCAAGAAAAGGACAAAACAAGATAAGGTTAAGCTGCTACTCCCTGACTGCATTATGACCAAAGACATCTGCTTCACTTCAGTTAAATCCATGGTTATCTTCCCCTTCTCAGTCCATTACCAACACCAGAAATGGATTCACTTCACAGTGAAGGTTTAAACATAATGGCTAGACTACAACAGACATATCATGTATACAAGTTAAATTCACATGGGAAATAGAGCTGCTTTTTGAATTAGATAGCAAATAGATCGTTCTATGTGCAAAAAAATATATGGACGAAAATCATACATACAGTGTCTAGAAACCAATGGGATAGCAGTAAGATGCCATAGGACAAATGCATCCAGGCTTACATTTTCAGAAATGGGGAATAAGCAATTTTTTCATTGTCTCAAAATCTCAGATGTAACTGAAAAAATTAAACTAGAAGCCGCACCTATTTCATCCCGTCTATAATTGCCACTTGATACTGGATTTAAAGTGCAGAGTACATAGTAAGATATGACCTATTTTCAGGGCTTCTCTTTTCAAACACATCCTGCTTTCTTTAGCACATATCCTGACAAATTTCTGGCCAATTTTAAACCTTATTCACTCCTCTGACATATTGATATTTGCCCAATAAAGTATAACCTAAATATGGATACTGACCTTTTCCTGCTCTTAGACCACCGCACCTATGTTTGTTGTTGTTCAAGAGAATGATCTCAAAATTGAAGTCACCAACAAGTTTGAATCTATCTAGAATACTTGGGACAATGGTTTTCACCAAATCCAGGGTTAACACAGCAAAACAACTGCAGTACCACTTATTGCTCTTATGAATGGTCAAAGAGCTTCATTTGTATATATTTGTAATTTGTATATACTTAATCTTTTGTTAGAACTGTCAAGATAATTTTCTGGCCATTTGGGTCCACTATTTACAACCCTTACACAAACCAACTGAGCTCAGTAGCTCATACATCTAATAAAACGGGTGGCAGCCCACAAACACTAAAACCATAATGAACCTTTAATGTGCCAGAGTCCTTAAAGTGATGGAAGAACTTCTGTTGCTTTGCTGCAACAGGTTGATATGGCTAGTACTCTGGAAGTAAATAACAGAATACTAACTGAAGAGAAAAGTTAGTGAATTAAAATGTCTGGAATATATAAAGACGGGGAGGAATGGTGTACCATGTAAAAAAGTGAGGGTAATGAGACACAAAAGCATAAAAACTGAGGCAAGGATTATAGTTCTATAAAAACATAAAACCAGCATTTATATAGCCATAAGGGGAAAGGCAGAGCCATAATATCAGTGACAATATTAGCTATTGTAAACAAAATTATTTTCTGACAGAGGAAGGCTACCTGTAGCATCTAGAGAACAATGCAGTTTGAGGCAAGGCATCATTATAAATTCAAAGAGGTTAATTAAAACCACAACTGTTCTGCTTTGCACTCATGAGCTATAAATGACTTTGGATTTTTTTGGAGAGGAAAAAAACCTAAACCTTGAGCCTCTAGACTCATGCAATCCATTACTCTTGTAATTCAACCTATACAAGAACCACATGGAAAACATATTTTAAAGGTGAATTGACAATTGTATAAACTAGGAACTTTAGCATGTCACTGAATATATTTGAAAACTAGACTATATGGAAACAAAGACGGGCAAGTGATCTTATGCAGGTTCTTCAGCAACCTTCTAAAGATTGAGTCCAAATTAGCTTTGCACATTGGTTTGCTTGAAGCTGAAGGGTTTCATATCCAACACAAACTCCAGCATATAAGGCAGTGACTTCAGCTATTTATCAACACACTTTAGCTTGTTCATAGCAAGAAAAAAAGAAGAAGAGGTGGTTCCCGTCTTCTTTAATACAAAAGATACAAAATTAGAAAAGACTTCTTTAAACTACAAAGGCCAAGGTGCCTTACAAGATCAGTAGAACAGGTTTATATAATAGCACACCAATAAAAACAAAGTGTAACTAAAGATAAAGAGCAACACTGAACTGATCCACAGCAGCAAATGGAACATTAAATAAATCCAAATGCATGACAAAATAAAAATGTGCTATTTGTCTAAAGGCTGAAAAGGACAAATATAAACAAACCCCTGAACAAAATTAGTCCACAATATTAGTGCCACTACTGGGTAGGTATTACCTTGTACCCCCAACCAACATGTGGCTGAAAGTGAATGGACAAGGAAAGGAGCCTCAGGTGCTAATTTCAAAAGGTGGGCAGGTTCCTATACAAAAACATACTGCTTCAAATAATGCAGCTCCAAACTATCTGGGACTTCAAAAGGAAGAGGAGTACAAACCCATTTGCTGTTTTAATCCATCACTGCTTCAAAGCCTTCAAATCTTCTCAACCCAACCAGTTCTACACAAAGAACTGAAGAACAGACATAGCCATGAAGAGCCAACATCATCTGTCTCATTTCAGACAATCAAGGTTTACACCCTGAGTTCGTAAGAACAGAATTCTGCTCACAGAATGTTCTTCGTGGAAGAGGAGACAATTTTAACTAATCCCTCTCTTATTTAACTGTTTTCCTAAAAAGTTACTAGAAGGTGTTGGTAACCCTTCAGAACAGAGTATGAAAGAGTAACTCAGAAGGCTGGAGAGGAATTAGTGTAGGGGAACCAGTGAAAATCATTGCCTCACTTGATCTGGAGAAGCTTTGGTGGATGTCACTTTCTTTTACAAACAGAATGATCTGACTCCAACTTCAAGAGAGTCTTAACTGTATAACATCTTCCTTCCAAGTAAAATCATTGCATTAGTACCAACACCGTAATTAATATTTTGGAAATGCACTACAGCAAGTTAGCCCATCCATTTAAGTTCCTCTGGCTTCCATTTTTACATACAAGAAATTTTGTCCTCAGAGGGATGTAATCAGAAATCCAGTGTGGACCAAAAAATGGTTCCCTGGACAGTGGACTTTCAATTCAGTTTGAGACAAAGTAATCTGCAAGAGTTATTTCCAAGACTGCATAATTAATAATGCATTGCTGGCACACAAAAAGGAATGAAAATCATATATGGTTTGAAACTGATTTTTTTCATCCTTCAAGTTAAAATTTTAAATAATTAAAATCTTAACTTTTGTAGTTCTGATTCTATTGCAGATGTTCAAAATGAGAAGACAAAACATTATGTGGCAAAGAAGTGTTTGATCTGTTGCTGACTGATATTTTCTACATAAATCCTGTCATGTCAGCAAATTTCACCCTTACTTTCATCTGCAGAAATCATAAGTTTTCCTCCCTTCAAAAATGGTTAAGCAGTTTAAAAACAGATAATGAACTACAGAATAATCTTGCTTTTCTAATATTTCATTTTCAAAAAAATTATCCTACTCACATGCAATAAAATCTAATTTGTAGTACACTCACTCAATACTTAAGATAATCTTTCTCCTTCCAGCCTGGTAGAAACTGATATTTTGTCAACTGCCTTTTTTGCCCTCCCTCTGCCCTGCAAGCTATCAATGAACATTTTTGGTAGAAGAAATTATGCTAGGAGATTTGCTTGGATTTTAAGTTAACACTTATCTAGCTCCAGTTCCTAAAAATAAGTTGGAATACTTTATAGGTTAAATGTGGGTAAACATACAATCAGTAGTGTTGTATAGTAGTCTGAGCATTGGAGTAGGAGTCCAAGAGACCAGGTTAACCACAGAAACCCACTGGGTAATTTTGAGCAAGTCATATTTTCTCAGCCTAACAGGAAGGTAATGGCAAACATCCTTGGAATAAATCTTGCCAAGAAAACCCTAAGATAAGAGTCACCATAAATTGGAGCCAACTTTAAGTCACATAACAACAAGTCAGAATGCCAGTGTGGTGTAATGGGTTTGAGTGTTGGGTTAAGATTCAAGAGGACAGGTTTCAAATCCCTGCTGAGGCATGGAAACCCACTGGGCTATCTTGGGTAAGTCATATTCTCTTAGCCTAAGAGGAAGGCAACAGAAAACCTCCTCTGAAAATAACTTGCTAAGAAAACCTTAAAATAGTATTTCCATTAAGTTACAGTCATATAACAAAAAAGCATATACGAACAAAAATGATGGAAATCCAATTATGAGTCCAAACTAGAGCAGACGTACCAAATCTAGGGGAATTTGTGTTAACTGCTTATGCAATTCCATTGACTGAAAGGGCCTATACTCAATGAAACTAACTAATGAATCCAGTTCCGGTTAAATGATCGCCTACATTTCCAATTCTTTTGCAAAGGAAACCCAGAAGATTTTTAAAAATTATAGCATAATTAAACAAAGCTTTATAAGTGATAATAATGAGGACTAAAATAGGAGATGGTATACAAAAGGGAGACTAAGGCTGTAATTCTATTCCTTGGAAGTAAAAGGTATTGAACCCAATGAGGCATACATTTAAATATGTATAGGACTGTAAGATTACATCAATCTATAACAATGAATTAATGCTAGAAAGCAAGTTAGATGCCTTTATATTTGGGAGCTAGGAATGATGGGCTGTCACTGCTAGAACATTTCAGGGAATTTAGAGCTTTGATTTCAAAGTGCAAATTCCAAATACCAATTTTGAGCAATTTTATAAAGCTGATATAGGTCAGTGTTTTTCTCTGACACAGCTCAAGTCATTCCAATGCTTTGAAAAATAAAATAGAACTGTTCATGGCTGCCTATGCATCAATGAAAAGTCCCCCCCGCCTCCATTAAATCAAGGGTGTGAATCATCTGACTTCCAGATGCTGCTGGACTGAAATTCCCAGCAGCCTTTGTCAGCATAACCAAGGGTGAAGAATGCTGGAAGTTGTAATTCAATAACATATGGAGAACCACAAAAATCCCTACTTCTGCTATAAAAGAAATGGGCTTTAAGTATACTACCATACCACCACTACTTTGAGCATATGCAGAACATATTTCTGCACAACTGAATCCTTTCTGACTCCCCACTCCCTATCAAAAAGTGTGATCTGTAAAGAGTAGTGGTAGAGTACACATTTTGCTTGCAGGAGTCAGGGACTTCAAATTCAATCTCTGGCATCTCTAGGTTAAACGTCTGTGCATCTAATAACCCCATTACTCTCGGTACTCATCTTAACCTTAATATGTCTTTGTTTAAATCTCTTAACCTCATATTGTGAGGCCAATAAAATAAAGCAGTATTTCTTCTCATTCATTTTGAATGAATGTATACTGGTTGTGAAAACTAGACCATCTGAAGTACTCAAAGGACAGCATACTCCTTGGAGATCTAAGAATTTCTCATTTAGATCATCTGGGGGAAATGGTCTTATTAGAAGTAGGGGGAGAAATCCTAGCCAACTTACTTGGGAGTAAGTTCATTTAACTGAAAGCCTATTAAGAAGATGTACTCCTGAGTAGAATTTTTACAAAAAACATACAAAGGGATCATAATCTTTTAAAAAATAAAAGCAAAAAAGGGGGCTTTTGCTGTAAGCTCCAACCTTACCAAACCCTGCAAAAGTCAAGACAATGAAAAAGGTTGGTAGTTAAAAAGAAGAAAGGGAAAGAGTGTTGGGACAAAGAGAAAGTGGTGGGGACAGAAGCCAAGAGAAAGTGATGGAGAAGTTTGAAGGGGAAAAGAAAAGTGATTATTCAAGAGTCTAGCACTGAATGTAATAACACATGAAAGAATTACAAAGGAGTTCACTGCAGCTCAGCCCAAGTATAATGTAATAAAAGTGTGCTATACAATAATATACACTGAAACCAGTTTAGAAAATAAACAGTAGACGAATTACAGAAGAAAGTCACAAGTGAGGGGTTGTCTTTCAAACCTATACAGCCTGAGATTCTGGAAGTGTCCTGGCTGCTCAAGAGCCCTGGTCTCCTATGAAGCATCTGCCAATGTACTCCATCAGCATTTTATTCACTTTCTCCTTCCTTTTTTTTCCTTCTTCCTCAAACCCAGATATTTTTCTTCTCTATAAACTCAGAGATTCTGTTCCAGAAAATTCTCTTTCACCTTCTGTCCCTGATGTCTTCCCCCTACTCTGCAAATCAGACAAATTTAGCCCACCTAATGACATAGCCTTGTGGTACATAACTTCTAATTCAAGTATTTATTATCCTGGAACAGTAGGTTTCCTGTCTTCTTCAACATGAAAGAAGAACAGATATCCACCTGAGTCAGAGCTGGAAGCAATTTTGGGTAGAGTAAGTGTCAGTACAAATGTACTGACTCCAACTCCAACTTCAAAATAAAAAAGTATAGTATCAAATGCCTACTTTGTGACATATTTACTTTCACAGCAATTTAGAAAGTTTCCTTGTCAGAAATTTTAATCAAATAAATTTTATGTTCTATCAACCTAAGTAAACTGATGATTCATGTAGCAGAGAGAAATGCACTGTGCTACAATTTTACTATAGTAAATTCAATATTATTAGTTACTACACATTTGTCATTTATGAAGGAGTCAGCCAGTGAAAAAGAGAAGTCAGAGTCAAGTTTGTTGTACTGACGCCACAGCCCTGCTAGCTAACCAGTTTCAAGAAATTCAAATGACCTGATTCTGTAAATAATACTTTCAACTTTGGTATTAACTGAGGAATTGAGAAACGCAGATAAAACTACTAGAAACATCTAGCAAATTAATAAATTAATGGGTTAACCAGCAATTTAATTCTGAACTCTGGGTCAGAATAACTAGTAAGGAGTAATAGGGAGGATGATAATGGAAAATGTTATTATAAACTTAATAGGTTAATACAGCTAAAGAAGAGTTGGGTTATCAAATTTACAAGATAGCACAATATTAAGACTACAGTATTTCCTCTGCATTCGTGGGTTTGATATTCACAAATTTGATTATTCACAAACATGTGTGCCCTCCCTGCAAATTCTCCTCCTCCCATTCCTATGCATTTTGCCATGGGTGAGTTCTCTGAGGCAAAAGGGAAGGAAATGGGTGGGGAGAATGCTCCTGTGAGCCTTTCTTTCCTCCTCCTCTTCCTATGCATTTTGCCCCAGCACGGAGAACTCTCACTCACGCAAAACAGAAAGGAATGGGGTGGGAGAGGAAGCTCCCAAGAGCCTTGCTTTCCTCTTCTGGAGTTTCTGCCTCCCTATCCCATCCATTTTGTCCATGCTGGGGCAAAACACATGTGAAGGGGAAGAGGGGAACTCTGTAAGGGGAAAGGAAGACGCCTGAGGGCTTCCCCTCCCCATTCCCTTCCATTTTGCATGGGAAAGAGAAGGGAGGAGCCCCAGAAGGGAATAGAAGGGGGAGCAAATGGGCGAGTTATTTGTGATTTTTCCACTTTTGTGAGGGTTCTATGCCCTGAATGGTGGACCAAAAGCTACTCTTGTAGCCGCCTTGCTGCAGGAGGGGATGCTCTACACAGCTAAACTGAATTTGGACTGGCAAAAAGCTCCTCCTGGACCAAAGGGGATAACTCATGAGGGTCTTCAAAGCCCCCATTCCTTCCAATTTAATCATCACCTTGGTGGGGAGAGATCACAGGTGGAGTGGGGGAGACTAATGCTAAGAATTTGCCCTGCCACGTAAGATGGACACAAGGTCCCGTGTACCCAACTATCTTAATTAAGAACAAAAACATGGGAGTGTGCTTAAGAGAGGCTTTCTGAATCTGATCGTGGGATCAACATTTCTAGCAAATTTACTTCCTTCAGGCAGTCACAAGCAAGTAGTGTTGGCTTTGGATTTACAAAGATTTTTTTATTAAGAGAAAAGGCTAGGAATTGGGGGACTTTGGCAGGGAAACTGAAGAATGATCTTAATAATAAACAAACGACAAGAATACATAGAACAATAAGGCTATAGAGTATCAAAATGTGGCTCATTTACCTTTGAGGAATGTGAGAGTTCTCATGTAGCTGGCATAACAAAACAACAGATAAGTAGGCAACTCGCTTTGCTACCATATTGACTATAATATAAGTGAAAATAATTTCTGAATGTTTATTGGACAGCAATGATGAGAAGGCTTAATGAATAGCAGAGCTGTCTGGGAGAAGATTTTGAGAACTCAAAGGGGCAAGCGATTTGGAAAGGGAAAAAAAATAAACAGCTGATATTGCTGAAGGAGATGGAGATGCATAAAAGCTGGAGGGGAACTTCTGGAGAAGCTGAGGATGATACAATACAAGAGGCTCAAGTAGCAATGGAAGAGTTCAAGAAAAGGAAAAAACTGCTTCACCCTCTTAGAAAAAGACTAAGAACTATTTGAACTGGAGGAATTGGACGAGATCAAGAAATTTAATAGTGCAGGAAGAAGGTGGTTCTGAAAATCTTACTGAGAATAAAGGCATCCAGGCTGGGGAAGAGATGGGGACTGGTGAAGATAAAAGAGAGAAGAGATGAAGCGAGAAGGGGGGAATTCTACAGAGAAAGCTGAAGCAGATGGAGAAGTAAATAAAGAGTCAAAGATCAACATGAACTATATGTATGAGATAATGTATTTATTTTCAGGTTTTTCCTGTCTGGATGGGTTATGCCCAATTTTCACAAGGGCTGAGACTGAGAAGGAAATCTTGGGTCAGATATAAATATCTGTAATTGGATTAGAGATAATATGCAACTCAACTGGTCAACTATCAAGGATTTTTTGCTTCATAAAAATGAAAAAAAAATGGCATAAGGATGCTTTTAGGCTATATTAAAACTCAAATGTTATAAATTACAAAGACCTAACTAATAAGATATGAGTTTTAATACAGCCCAGAAGCATCCAAACAACAGACAGATTAAATATAAGGCAAATACCACTGCAATGGCAAAGGAAAAGAAGTGGTTGCTGAAATTGCCTGGTTTGGGAGATATAGATAATTTCTACATGTCAAACAGTAAGGAAAATCACTAGCAATATTTTTTAAGGATCAGGAATCTCTGAAGGTCTTCTGGTAAAAAATGCGATTAATGTGTTAGCTGTAGTTTTTTTATAGTTATAGAATTTTTTTGGAGAAATACGAGGATGGTATTTTAACTGGGGTTTAAATTATTAGAAGGCTTAACTAAGCTGAATTAGTATATGATATTTATTTAAAGTGGAGAAGTTTTATATACAAACACCATTAGGAAAGCCGATAATTAATATAAACTTTCTCTCTTTCTGTTTTTCAACTATTTCTTTTTCACTTTATGCCTTTTCTCTTTCTGCTTATTTGTACATTTCTCTTTTTTTAATGTACTGGAAACCTTTTAATTTTTTTTAAAAAAGACACTACGGTACTATTTTTCAAAAAATCTGGGGAAGGTTTCAGGCACTAAGCTCAAAATGAGGACACTGAGCAGAGAATTTACACAATGGACAAGCACATCTTAGAATGCTCGTCTTTAATTTTGAGACAGCAAGATGGACCACAGTTTTATTAAGTCACTTAACAAATGGATGGCAAATACCTACAGAAGATGAAGAAAACTAAATTATATCTAAACTGACCACGGTAAATTGAAAGTTATAGTAATTTTCTCCCCTTTCACACCTCACAGAAGGATTACAAGTCAGACTTTACTCATAAGTTTTCTTCTTTAAGTTAGTACTTCCTCATTCTGGACTACACAGTTTTACTGGATATTTACTGGTTATATCCAGTTATCATTTGCCATTTATGAAGCTCTGCCAAAGTAATAGCTGTTTTCTAATAAAATCACTACTTCTATATTAATTATTTTGTTCAGCGCAATATTTCATAAGGTAACTTTGTACAGATTTGGGTTACTGTTTCCAATCTCTCTAAGATGCATTATTGCTAAGGCTGAAAGATCCTTGCATGCATGTACACATTAAACACATATAAGTTCACACATGTGCTCTGAGGGGATACCTACTAACAATGTGCATGCAACAAACACATTCATGGCATTATCTCACATATTTGGGCATTAGGAAAATACTAGCTTTTGACAACTTAAAAAACAGGAGCATAATTCAGAAAGTCAACTATGATGAGCCAAAGACAATGATTTGAACAGGAAATACAGCAGGCCCTCCATATTCGTGGGGGCTAGGGACAGAGAATCCCTGCAAAAATCAAAAACGTGCTAATAACTCCCCCCCACCAGTGAGCACTCCCCTGGCCCTGCACTCTCCTGCACCCCACTGCCGGCGTGCCCATGTGGGCAGTGGGTAGGAGACTGCAGGGGGAAGATCTTTTCCGCTGTGCCCAGGAGAGCACAGGGAAAAAGATCTTCCCTTCCCTGCACTCCCTCACCCACCACTAGTGCAGGCGTGCCAGCAGCAGCAGGCAGGAGAGCATGGGGAACAAGATCTTCCCCCCTTCACTCTCTCACATGCCACTCGTACAATCACACCAGCAACAGAGGGCAGGAGAGAGCAGGGAACAAGATCTTCCCTCCCATTCATTCTCTTGCTCGCCGCCCACATGACTGCCCCACAACAGCAGATGGGAGGATTTTCCCTTCATTTCACTCTCTCTCACTCACCACTTGTGCAATTACGCCATAGTGGCGGGTGGGAGAATGTGGGAGGGAGATCTTCCCTTCACTCTCACAATCATGTGGGCAGCAGTAGGTGGGAGAGCGCAGGGAAAAAGATCTCCCTGCACGCTGCTGCCTGTGGCTGACAGCTTGTCCTCACGGTAATGAGCATGAGAGTTAAGGGGGAAAGTCTTGTGGGCCCATGAACCTTTCCTCCTCCCAACAAAGGCCAAGAAATGGGAATAGAAGAATGGGAGGGAGGCAGGCAGGCACCACGAATATTCAAATCCATGAGAGTCAAACCCACGAATGTGGAGAGAGGACTGTAGATGTTCATAAACAGTTGAAACTCACTCAAACCAAACCAGAGAGTTTTCAAAATTCATCTGTGAATATTGTTTACAAACTGATGACTTAATAGTTTTATTCTAAGGGTGAACAAAGCCTACATAAACAAGAAAGTCCCAGCTGAAGACTAATATGTCAAAACGGTGCTAAGAAGCATGCACAAAGCTATTATTCTGATCAAACTGCCTCTCCCATGAGCGTGAGGTGTTCCTTCTCTGAACAACAAGATTCCCTCAAAGGAAATCACTTCAGTAAACACTCAAGTGGAACTTTGTTAACACTACTTTTAAAGTTAATGTATTAGGCTTAGCACTGAGAAAAATTAATTTCTCTTCCATTACTTTCTATTTTCTTTGAGGAGGAGGCTTTTTAAAAGCAACTCATTATATCCTTTTTTAGTCAAACATTGTTTTTAACTTAAATGCCTGCCTATAAAATTTTTAAAAATGACAAAAACACCTGCAAAATATCTTGCACAAAAAAACCCAACTAATATTTCTCCAAGTATTAATACAGTGTGCCTTCTTCTGACATGACCTCAATACACATGAATGTAAGGTCACACAAAGTGCCACTTCCATTATAGTCAATGTATATGGCAAGTGCACACTCACATAGTCACAGGGACATTACAACAACTGACTGCAACGGGACACAGCATTCACATTTTGTTTTACACAGGGGTTCCTGGAATGTAACCCCCATGTATACAGAGGGTACTCTGTACTGTTTTCATGCTTAAATTAACAATGTTGGCATACATTTTTTCTTTAAAAAGATGGCTGAGTAACAGTGCCATTTCCAAACTCCACACATGAGAAAGAGATGGGGGAGTTAATGCTTAAAGATAAGAAGACATAGTTATCATTCTCTTTTCCCCATGACGCTAATCCCAAATTTTTATTTTAATCTACCTCTGGTTAATGACTGTAATGCAATGGCAAAAATATACTTTAATCTATTTACTATATAAAAGTCAAAGTTCATAAGTTTGTCGAAGACCTCATATTAACCTCATAAGCCAAGGGAGGTACTGGTACCACTCTACTCTGCTTTGGTTAGACCCCATCTTGAATACTGTGTCCAGTTCTGGGCACCCCAATTCAAGAAGGATATTGACAAGCTGGAGCAAGTCCAGAGGAGGGCAACCAAAATGGTGAGAGGCCTGGAAGCCATGCCCTATGAGGATAGACTTAGAGAGCTGGGTATGTTTAGTCTGCAGAAGAGAAGGCTAAGAGGGGACATGATAGCCATGTTTAAATATTTGAAGGGATGCCATGTAGACGAAGCAGAGGGCTTGTTTTCTGCTGCTCCAGAGACCAGGACAAGGAGCAATGGATTCAAGCTGAAGGAAAGGAAATTCCACCTGAACCTCAGGAAGAACTTCCTGACAATCAGAGCTGTCCGGCAGTGGAATGTGCTGCCTCGGAGTGTAGTGGAGTCTCCTTCCTTGGAGGTTTTTAAGCAGAGGCTTGATGGCCATCTGTCGGGAGTGCTTTGAGGGTGTTCCTGCATGGCAGGGGGTTGGACTGGATGGCCCCTGTGGTCTCTTCCAACTCTACATTTCTATGATTCTATATGACTGCCTGGGTCAGGCAAAAACCTCATATTGTTGGCTGCCTGAGAAGATTGTATGGAATCCTGGGGTTGGCAGTTTAGGGAGGGACCTTTAGAATTCTCAGCCAGAGAGCTCCTGGGCCTTAGTCAACTGCGTCTCTCTTGAATAGGCTGGCTACTATGGAGATGAGATCTAGCAGCAAGGAGGAGGGCAGTGTATTCTTCAGGAACCCAATCTCTGTATGTTAATAACTCTGAATATAGATTGGACTGGGGAATATGGGGAAAAGTTACAAGTACTGGACAAGACAGTTTGGGGAATTAGAGACACAGGATCTCAAATCTTTCTAACAAGTATTACTTATGAGAAAATAAAATCCCAGCGTATGCTCTGTACATATGCTAGTGTGTCATAAAATCTAAAGCAATTATTCTCTCCATTTCAAATGCAAAAACAGAAAAGACAAAAGTAAGCATTTAAACTTCTGCCTTTAGCACACTGAATAAAGGAAGAAACTAAAAAGAAACAGTCACAAGCCAGGAAATTTAATTAACAGTCTAGCCAATGATAAAAATGCTGAAAGCAAGTTTTCAGATCACTAATATCTTTAAGCTATTATTCCTTAAAATTAGGAAAGGCCTATTTCCTATATTTCTTGTCTTCATGCTAGCAACTAGGAGGAAGCCTTTTAAACACGAAAAATTAAGCATTCTGTTTAAATTTTGAATTCAAATGAAGTTTTGTACATTCTAAACCCCTAACAAATTGGTATTGCTTCCACTAACAGCTACAAGGACAGAAATATGTGCACACTTAATCAATATGATTTCGTTATCACTTGTTAAAATCTCTAGAAAAAAAATCAATGCAAATACTATAAATAGAGCTCAGCTGCAAAAGTCACCTCATGCTTCAGATACAGATACAAATCAAGACAAATAACTGAGACTGATGAGGAAGAGAACAGTTATTTCATCACTAAGTATTAAATTCTGGTTGTTGTTGTTTGTTGTTGTGCACCTTCAAGATTTCCAACTTATGGTGACCCTAGGGCAAACCTATCATAGAGTTTTTCGGAGCTGAGGGTGTGTGATGTCACCAAGTGGGTTTCCATGGTCAAGCAGGGAAGCGAACCTAGTCTTCATGGTTGTAGTCCAATGCTCAGAACACGACATCATGCTGACTGTTAACTCTGTACAATGGTTTAAGTACTGAATATCTGAACTCACCTTGTTTGGGATGCTAGCAAAAGACAAGGCCTTCTTCAGCATAGGTTTTAGGCATTCAAATATTAGGGATTTATTGTGCAACCCTCCTCTTGGGGCAAGGGGTGTTCAGACAACAGCATTATTCACTTTTAACTCTCTCAAGTTTTTCCACTGATTCTTCTTTTTCCCCTTCCCAAAAAGATCAAAACCAAAATCAGAATGAAGGCAAAACAGCCATACAAGGGCTTTTGACTGTCAACGCTAAGAGCGCTCTCTCACAATCCTTTTTTTTCCTTCCTATACACCATGTCTCTAACACAAGGCCTGTGGGCTGAATCTGGCCTGCCAGGCCATTTCACGTGGCCCGTGCATCTCTCCCGCAGCTGCAGCACTCCCTCTGCCTGGCAAGCCCGATCCCCACATTGCAGGACCCCCACTTCTGGTATTCTGAAGAGTGAGCAATCTGGGGAGCAGAAAGTGGCACAGAGAGGGTCTGAGGAGCAGAAAGTGGCATACTTCGGATATACTGACCAATTCTATGTCACCTTACAGAGGTATAGGGACGACAAACTAAGGTTATATAACTCCATAATGTCTAAGGAAAGAAAAGTTGATGCAGAGGGAAGGGAATTTAAAAACCAGTAATAATCGAATGCAGAGTCAATTAATATGATAAAAGAGTAGATACATTTGTATAGTCTTATAGATACAACTGGTTCTTTGAGGGCAACCATAATGCTGATGCGGTCCATGATCAAATTGAGTTTGACAACCCTGCTACACACCATCCACCAAAGAGCCAGTGTGGCATAGTGGTATGGGTGTTGGACTAGGATTCTAGAGTTGCTGTTGTTATTGTGTGCTTTCATGTTATTTCCAAGTTATTGGGACCCTAAGGCAATCCTATCAAGGGTTTTCTGGGGCTGAGAATGTGCGATGTGCCCAAGGTCACCCAATGAGTTTCCATGGCCAAGCAGGGAATCAAACCCTGATCTTTGGAGTCACAGTTTAACACTCAAACTGCTACACCATGCTGGTTCTCTAGAACTCCAGAGACCAGGGCTCAAATCCCTGTTTGGCCACAGAAACCCATCAGGTAACACTGGGCAAATCACTCTCTCTGCCTCAGCGGAAGTAATGGTGAATCTCCTCTGAAAAACTCTTACCAAGTCCCAGGGAACTTCCCCTACATGTACAGCTGAATAGAAACTCTAAAATGCCTCACTGCTGATTCTGTAAAAAAGCAGCAGATGCTTTTGACATCTTAAAGATCAGAAATGCATGGCACAAAATTTCTGTTTTCTCCTGCAACTCCTAGAAAGGTTTCCTCAACCTTGGGACAGAAAAGAGGAGTGATATCTAGAGAAGTAATATCTAAGGTATACATTCCAGACTGACTAGCAAATTATGTTATTCTATTAGCCCTTTCTGCAGAAATCTTACACCAAAGGTTGAATCTAAAGTAGAGAGCTAGTGTTTGGTCTGCTGAATCATGACCCTCAGTGGGTGACCTAGACTCTTGCTCTCACACTGACTTGACTCAAAAAATTGTTGTGCAGAACAAAATAGAAAAGAACAGAACCATGCTTGCTGCCTTAAACTCATTAGAAGGATGTAAAGGACACCAAAAAGTATAAAAATACAGTATACATTTATCTTACAAGGATTAGTGAATATGAACTCAGACCCAAATCACTGTATTTCACCTGCCTTCAATGAAGAAATCCCCTTACAGATTGAGCTGCTTCATTATACTCTGACAAAAAAGGCTCTGCATTGCTTCAACCATGTAGACACAATGCCTCCCCAGGACTCCCTCTGAAGAGATAAAAGGAAAGACTCAAGTTTCTACAGTTAGACACTGGAGACAAATACAATTAAGACCCCAGTGCATATGTACTTAGTGTCAGCTCTGCTTCTGAGAATGGACAGCCTTTGGGCAGAATATTGGAAAAATTCTCATGTATCTAGTGAAAGACTGGAATAATCTTGGGAGAAAAACAAAGCATTAAGCCTAAGTACTGTCTTATAATTATAAAACATGTACAGCAGCCTTTCTCAACTTTTTCACCCTGGGGGAACCCTTGAAATATTTTCTATGTCTCAGGGAACCCCTGCAAAAAAATTATTATATCTACAGCTTAAAAAACTGTTTATTTTTCTCAATCATGATCTACCATAGAACACCTACCAAACTCTCATAGAACCCTAGGGCTTCTGGGAACACTGGCTGAGAAACCCTGACATACAGCATTAAAATGGAGATTATCATTCCTGTGTCAGAGAATCCTGCAGTCTGTGGAGCCCACGTTTATCTCACACATGTTCTATTGGTGCTTTGGGGAGTGAGGAGCAATCATCCCAGTCTTGAGGCACAGCTGTGTGCTCTAGATATCAATTAAACCCTTTCCCCTCAATCATGATCAGTAACGCAAATCAAGATACAGCAAGGATGTTGAATTTCACTCCTTATTAGCCCCAAAAGTTTCATCAATGGTGAAGGAAAATGGGATTAGTCGTCCAGTAACATATACAGACCAGGAGTTTCTCCATCCTAGGAAACATTAATACTAGATGTGCAGAGGACAACATTAATCTGTACAACTGGTGGCTAAACTAAAAATGGAAGTCATAACAAAATCAAAGCACATTTCCTGTGCCTTCTCCTAATTAGATGTGTAGATGCAACTTGGATAAACTGATGGGGTAATGGGATAATAACGAGGCCAGGAAGACTCCTTATGGAAGCCGCAGTGGACTTATAATCCTGTAGTTTGCTTCCGAAGTACAAGGCCCAAGATGACCCCCCTGTCTAAAAATTGAATGGAACCTTAAGAGCAAATACAGGAATGTTGGTACAGCTATAAAGGCTTGACATTTACAAAGATACTGAATCACTCTGATCAAGGTCTGTTTTTTACTGCTTGTGAAGACAGAACAAACTTGTTTTAAAATGGTTGAAGGTGAGGTCAGGTGAATTCTGACAAGTATCATCTAGATTAATGACGTAAAAAATTAAGGAAATACTGAAGCCATAGAGAATTTTTTTCTTTCATTTTTTTAAGGAAAAACTTTTTCAGAAGAATTGAAAAATGTGGCAGTAGTTATCTTTTAAAAAATGGAAATCACTTTCTTACCTTAGGAACATAAAATGTACTATATGTATAATATGAAAGAACTATACAATTTTGTTTGGCTTAAGATAATTAGGTCTGGTATATTAAAAGAACAGTTCAGGAAGCCAACTGTTAAAAAATCAAATTCCTTTTATTGTCTGTTACAAATGGAGCTACAAAGACCTGAACTGTAGGATACCTCTTTGGTTTTAATTTTACTGACTGCAGGAAGAAACAATATAAACAGAAAAAAACATCAACATTAGTAAAACAAGAGAAAATTATTTTGTTTCTATTTTGCTTCTGGTCTTCTATAATGTCAAGCAGGTACAAAGCATTTTATTTCTAATAAAAGAAATGAGAAAATGAAACCAAGACCAGGATTTTCAATGATCTGATATTGTACACTGTCTTACAAAGTCTTCCTGTCATAAAGTGATACTGTATGCCTGGATGGACCACCAAGTCCAACCTGCTGCTCAATGCAGTATCTCCAAATAAAGCAAACCAGTACATAGCTGTCCAGCCTCTTTTTAAAGACGCTCAGAGAATGAGACACTATCACTTCTCTAGGCAACTGCTTCAATGGCCAAACTGTCATTACTGTCAAGAAGCTCACTCTACTATTCAAGTGGAATCTACTCTCCTGTAACTTCAGACCATTAGATCTGGCCCTACTCTCTGGGGCAGCAGAGAACAGGCCTGCTCCCTCTTCTGTGATAGCCCTTGAGGGATTTGAAGACAGTAATTATGGCACCCCTCAATCTTCTCTTCACTAAGGTATTATACAGAGTTTTAGAAAAAATTGAGGGAATAAACACTATTCTAAACTAAACATTTTGTTCATCATTACAATAAGAAACATTACAAAACCCACTCCTACTTTTCTTTTCAGTTTTTTTCAGAAAAAAAAAAGGACAAACCAGGGAAGGAATTTACTGGGGTTTTTTTGTTAATGCCTTTGCAACTGTAATCTAGAAAGTTTCTTTTGGACCTATTTATTGTTTTCATCTAAATTTGGGGAAAACAGTGGTGACCAATCAGTGGGTTGTTCTAATGTTAATGCAAAGAAATTCTTTGTTCTGCTGGGGAACACCAAACTGAAAATTAGGACAACTGTAAGAATAAGTTATTAACCTGTCACCATGATTCTTCGAGTGGCCATCTGTGAATTTACGCAAATGGATTATCTGCACCTTTGCCCAGTCACACATATCAGTGGAAGAGGGGCTATTGCTAAAACACTTCCATAATAGCACTGTGCAGGTTCAGACATCCCATTTGTATGAGTCACAGAGACCCAAAAAAGAAGTATGTGCTATGAAGGCAATGGACTCATTTTGGTTTGGATTCTCCAGACATGCAAGGTATAGAATGGAAAAGACTGCTCTAGTTTAAACTTTGACTCATACATTTTGGCTGTTGATAGTTCTTCTTTTTTTTTTTAGTTTCAAAAAGGCTTGTTTGCAGTAGTTCATTAAAATATTCAGGTGCTACAAAAGGGGAACTAAACTTACTTAGTACAAAGAATGTCAAACACAGAAACAGGAGTTAAACCATTTTCATGCCTTTGAAGAAAGCATGAAGGCATAGAAGTAACAGAATATTGACTGTTTTGTTACACTACTTCATACATTATGTGAACTAAATAGTTTGGCACCTTTTATATGGCAAAGGCACCTAGTACCTGTATAACAGAAGGATTATGCTATGTTGCCTTCACTGCTCAGTCTCTGAACAACAACAACAACACCATCCAAGCCTCCGTTTCCAGATACATCCCATTTCCTACGCAAGATCCAACACAATTTACACCTAAGAGTCAATCTCTGTTTCAGAGTTGGCAAACTGAATGCCAGATGTTTTCCTATCTTTCCTTTCACACATTCATAGAATCAATACTGGGACACTCATTAGTTAAACTGAGGTGTTTTATTACCAGCATTTGCTTTTCTAAGCGGTTCTCTTCCCATGTACCTTGTGCAATTCTTATTATGCAGCTGCCCAAATGTTCAAGCAGTGGTGAACATCACTATTCTAACCCACTGAAATACATGATGTAGTGATGCAGTGCAAAGCTCACACGCTCTTGCTGACAAAGGCTCATCCACTTGCCAGTTTCATATTTGTGTCAGAGGAATTTCTCTGCCCTGAACTTCCACGCAAATGTGTTACAAAATCAATACAGCACTGGAATGACATATCAAAAGCTTTCCACTGGAATACATTTTTCCTTCTACAAACATCAACATCCAAGTTACCTGAGCCTGTGTGCCAAAGTTTTCTGTGACATAAGAACTCTTTTTTTGCTTGTCCTTTATATACACATACATAAACATTTTCCATTCTTTTAATGTTACTGGTAGTTTAATGTTACTAATATTAAATTAATTTTAGGACAGTATTTTGTATTTTTTTTAAAAAAAAATCTGTATTGTGTCTGGTTTCCTTTTAAAAGCCTCCTTGAATCCTGGTTCTAAGGGGGAAAGGAAGAATATAAGTAAAAGAAGGATATAAGTAAGAAGTCAACAAGAATAACAACAACTCTGCTGAAGGTATTCTATTTGCTTGTGAAAACCGTATTGCATGAAGACAATCAAAGAATGACTTTTCACTGGGAAAGTCAACAGAGCTCGGAAATAAACATCTTTCAACATGCAATCAGCTTGGTGGTGTAGGTAGGAGACTGTAATAGCAACAAACACAATTAGATGATGGGAGGAAAGCTGAAGCCATGGGCAGCTTCTTCTAAACCAGAAGAATCAGTCACACTTATAGCATCTTTAGAGAACAGCATTACAAGGAATCAAAAAGTTCAAATGTTTAGCTACCAAACTAAGAAAATACTTCCAGTGTGTCTGCTACCTAAGTCAGCCTTTGAAATAAATATAAAATCCAGCCCTCTAAAATTCAACATAAAAATCCTTCCTCTCCAGTACACAATTATTGTGTCATTGGAATACCAATCCTTTCATACAGCCTTGCCAGTGCCAGAATGGACTTCATGAATGATGGAACAGCAGCTGGTGGGCCACAGGTTCCCAAGTAAAGATACAAAGTTATTCATGGCTGAAAAGGCAGGTAGGGACAGAAGAATTAGCTACTGTCAAGAATTTCCATCCTTGGTTGCCATGATTTTTACCAATCTTTATCATCATCATCAACTAATTAACTACAAGTCTGCTCTAACCTACTGAGCTGGACTATAAATTTGGTGTTCAGATTACGTACACACCGGCAGAATTAGACAACTTGAACAGTGACCTAGCTAATTTTGCAAAGGTTCTGGATATGTAGCTTTGACACACATGGCCTTGTTCAGTGCTCAAAGCTAGTGTACGAGCTGTACACTTTGCAAGAATGACACGTGAGTAAGACGAGAAGGAGAGGCTGGCTTTCAACAACAGAGGCTCAATTATACTCCTGTGTACAACTCAGTTTTGAGCAAACAACAAAGGTCACAAGAAAGTACATCAGTACTATCTGTAGGTATACTGGGTAGTAAATTAGCTCCCTCTAGTGGTGTACATAAGAAACCCATTCAAAACAGAAATCTCTAATAGTCTCTATTACAGAGACGATTATAGTTAGATGTAGTTCACAGACTCGTATAACTAGAAGGGACAATAAGAACCACTGAATCCAACCCCCCTGCTGTGGAAGAACATGTAGCTAAAGCATTCTTGAGAGAGATGACCATCCAATTTCTGCTTACAGACCTTCTGTGAAGGAGAAGCCACAATTTTTTCAGACAATCCATCTCTGAAATAAAATACAGGTTTGCTAACTTCTGGGAGAGTACAAACCCTCTCTACAAATAGCTGAATATTCTGAAACTGTATCACATACCTTCCCCAAGAAAACTCCCTGCTATTCACATTTTAGGTACTAACAGTCTCTGGGTCTTTGAAGAGGTTGGGAAAACTTTAAGAACACAAAAACAACAATATGCAAGTGTCAGGATTAGACACCAGATTATGTGGGACTCATGCTGCATGATAACCAAATAGATGTGCATATTCATTTAAATGTAACCAGAGAAGTCCTTTTTTTTTTCCAAATTCAAAATTGTAGCCTCAATTCTGAATGTGATTTTTATAGCATCCCAAGGTTGTGACTGGCTCAAGGTCATCCACTAGGTTTCCACAGCCAAGAGATGATTTGAACCCTGGTTTCCTGGAGTCCCAGTTCAACACTCAAACCAATAAATCATGCTGGCTCTCTTATGTTCTACGTATCACTTCCTTCATATACTTTTGCTTGTACAAATGAGACAATGAGACAATGAAACAGTGACCCAAGCTTGGCATACCACTACATCGGCTTGGGCTTTACATTAAAGTGGCAACATTTACGTTAAAGCTATCTGGAACTACAGCAACCTAGTTTTCATACAGGTTACACTCGAGTTTCTGAAGAGCTGCCTTTTTCTTTTTTCCTTTGTAATGGCCACTGCTGTATTTTTCCCCCAACAGTGATGCTGCTCTTAAGCTATCTGCTGGTGGCCAGAGAAAATGGCTACCAACTGTGCAAACGGCCTGGTGGGCATAAACTTTACAAAATGCTGCACTGCCAGCCAAAACACATTGCAGAAATTGCCATTAAACAAGTAGAAGAGAAAGGGTTTACCTCTATAAAACTTTATAGCCTCTATTCTTCAAAATTAAAGAGAAAAACCACACAGAATTCTTCTAGAAAACAAGTTCATGAAATTAATTATTTAAAGCAGTTCTACCCTGATCTTTTAAGATCCCTGAACAGCTTAAAAATATCAGTAATAATAAGGCAGCCCCTGCCCTCTGGAAACACAATCTAAAAAAAAGAAATGACAAACAAGGAAAGAAGGATGGGGAAAGGAGAACGAAGGCTGGAAAGTAAGGTTGGACAACTGTTCTTAAAGTTACTGCTCCTGTAACATCCCGTTGGGACGTTAATAGCACAGGTAACATTATGGAATATTACTTCTGGATGGCAGCATGTCATCTAACAGTAGTCATCTAACGGTACTCTTCTATAAGGCTACTTGTAACATTTCAGTCCCAACAGGATGTTATAAGAATGATAACTCCCGCTTTGCTCCTTCATTTCTCCTTCCGCTTATGCTCAACAGGGCAACATTAGCTAATATCAACACTTCTATAAGCATATACTTAGGATTCTTTCCCACTCCTGCAGACCAGAAAAGAAAATACAACATGGGAGTACATGTATATCCCTGAATGCATTTTCTTACTTTCTACCATACAAATGGATGTTTCTTAATAGACAAGACATTTGTCTCCATTTAACTAGGGAGACAGCATTCATTTTATTTAAAAGGAGATTATACAGCAATATTCATAAACATTTCATAATGCTGTACAGATTTTTTTTTTAAAAAAAATACAACCTGATAGTGATTTAAGAACAAATCTATTCCTAAAAAACAGCAGTAAAATATGGGAGATATGTCTCAGAATAAATAAGAACCCAATCCATGCAAGGCTTCAGAAATATTCAAAACTAGCAGTCCAAGTAGTTTCTGAAACAAACTTCTAATGCAGCAATCTCACAATGTGAGTTAACCAATGATGTGACCAGTTGCATTTTGCACAACTAAATTTCCAACTGCTTTCCAAAGCCTGCCCCACATGGAGCCCATTAAATTAGTCCAGTCTGGAAGCCACAAAAGCATGAATAGCAGTGTCTTGGCCTCTCCATCATTCATGTTTTAGAGATTGGCAATGTACAGCATGGGCCACACCAAGTTCTAACTCCTAAGGAACATCAATATGATCACATGTATCTTTGAGGTACACAACCCTCCCCCCTCGATGCCCACCTGAAAAGTAATCACAACAAGCATTCTGCTAGAATGTATAAATAAATAAAAGTAGCAGCAACACAGAGAATGAACAGTTTGCAAATACATTTGCTGGGTTCACATCGTTTTGTAGGATTCAACTTCAAATTTATCTGTATAGCCACCCTGAAAAATGGAGTAGCGGATGCACTGTAAGAGTGGTAAGAATTTTGCTTGGTAAATGTAACTGAGGACCAAGTAAGCCAACAGATGATTGCCTCCCTCTATCCAATCTTCTTCAATGTTTGCAAGCAACTTGTTAGATTACACTACTGGAAGCATCATTAGAAGAGTAGCCACTGCTCGGATCCGTAACTGAATGAATTGAGGTAGGAAGACTGGAAAAGACCTATATATTAGCCTCCCCCCTCCACACACCAGCTGTTAAAGGAGAATGGTACCAATTATTAAGATACATTCAACAGAGTTGGGTTAAGTTTAAGCCAGGCTGAGTTTTCCTATAACAAGGGAGACGTTAGAAAACCAGAAAAGCCTGTGTATGTTTTGGTTGATATGTTTCTTTGTTAAAAAATACTATCTCCTATATAAAAGTCAAAAGTTTGTGAGTGATCTTGTCTGTTTGTCTGCGTCAGGCAGGTGAAGACTGCATATGACTGGCTGTGTGGGGCAAGAAGACCTCATACGATTGGCTGTGTGGGGCAAGAAGACTTTATATGATTGGCTGGTTGTGAAGGTTCAATGGAATCCTGGAGTTGGCAGTTCAGGGAGGGGCCTTTAGAATTCTCAGCCAGAGAGCTCTGAATAGGCCAGTTGCTATGGAGATGAGGCCTAGCAGCTCTGAATACAGATTGGATTGAGGAATATGGGGAAAAGTTACATGTGACAGATACACGGGAACTGAAATCTGTGTCCTGCAACTGCATCTAATTCTTAAGGTAAAGTAAGGTAATTCCTAAGGTATTCCTAACAAGCATTACCTATGAGAAAATAAAATCCCAGGCAATGCTGGATAAATACACTAGTCTTCTATAAACTGCAAACTGTCATACAAAGAGGACTCTTCTACAGAAGATACTTTGTGCAGTAATAAATCTAGATTTATATACTTATTTGTATTCAATAATCACACACACAACCCTGCCCACTTCCCTTTCCTGTAGTCCAATGCCAAAGAACATTTCTTTCAATATGAGACATCAGCCTGGCTTTGGAAAAGGAGGAGGGAGAGTGTTGTGCCTCAGGAATATTTTCAATCTATGTACTACTTTTACATTTTAAATCTGTGCATGTAATTTGGGTGGACTAGTATTTAGAAATTTCAAAATAGTATTTGAGAACTGAGTCTGTGTAACCATGTGTGCTTTTAGACTAACATGTAAGAGACAAACAAAACTGACAGGTTAGAAACACATCAAATAAAACGCTTCTTAAAATTAACATGTGCATTGTGTTTGACTAAGTTGAAAACCATAAATGAACTGAGTTTTTAATAAAAAGCTAGCTGAAATGGAATGCTGTGGAAATGCTATAAGGAGGCAAGCTGAACAAAATACTCAAGATATTTGCTACATGATTTTAATTAAAAGATAACAGATTACGTACAAAAAATTATGTCAGCATTTAATTCTGGGCAGCACATAATAATATTTTGGACAACCAGAAAACAACTAAATATGCTCATTTAGTTAGGAAAAACAAAAAAGTTCCAAGCCAATTAGAAGAACTTTTTCACTTTTCCTCTAGTTAATACCGTTGTCTTTTAAAAATAAGCCAATTATTCCTTGAAGAGCTGTCAACATTTTCTTGATTGAAGGTGGATATTTTGATGCCCTATTAATATTAATGTGATTTGCCATCAATCATGTACTGTGTTTAGGATGACAAAGTTTTTTAAATGAATTAAGAAACTTGGACCCTGTGGAGATGTTCAACTTCTTTACAAAAATCACCCTGTCCCCCACAAGACTGGTTACCGAAACCAAGAAGTCTAAGTCAAAAAGACATGCAACAGAACAATTAAAGTCTGTGTCTGGATCACAAAACACAGTGCTATCAAACATATATGAAAATGTAGAACACACACGTAAATACAGAGTCATCAGGAAAGTCTAACTCAGAAGTAATTTTTCTACTTCAAAACAGGAAATTTCTTCATAAAGGGAATTAAGATTGTATCAAAATTAAGTCAAAGGTACTTGAAAAAAAGGCAAATTGGGGTTGATCAAAACCAGCACAACAGATGTTCATCAGGAATGCATACTGCAAATCAGAAAAGGAACCAGGAATTCCAAGAGGATGCCAGTTGGTTAATGAGTGCAGTAAAGAAAGTTAATTACTAATCAGAAAAAAAGGCATTCTATAGAAATGAACATCTTGTCCACATGAGAACAAAAAATAAGAACACAAACTGGCAAAGATGTAGAAATTGGCAAGAATTTTCTTTAAAAAGGAATCTGAGAACTGTGCTTTTAAAAAACATTTGGATCAGAAATAACAGAATTCTTCAAATACACTAGCACAAAACTACACAGGCAGCTGGATAATACAATTAAAAATGAGTTAAAAGAGTATGGTATAGTGGTTTGAGAGCTGGGCCATGACTCTGCAGACCAGGGGCTGAATCCCTGCTTGGCCTGGAAACCCACTCTCAGTCTCAGAAGAAGGCAAAAGAAAAGCCCCTCTGAATAAATCTTGCCAAGAAAACTCTGCGACAAGGCTGCTTTAGGGTTGCCATAAGTTGGAAATATAACAATAACACCATAACCACCACCACCAACAACAGCAGAGGATAGGAAGATGGCTCAAAAGAGGAATCAATCTTCTGTACTGCTAAAGATGTAGTGCAGGCATCTGTGCCTGAACTGACATTTCAGGAATGAAGCCTCAGGAACTGAGGCAAATGGTGGGAAGAGATAAAGTTCTAGGTCTTAACTGAGAAGTCAAACAATAAACTACTGCTGGATGTCATCTTCCTGGGTGATCTTTAGGAACTCAAATGTGAAATTCTTGATCTTCAAACAGAGCCATGTAACTTGCCCCTAAGGTAAGTCTCTACATCTGAAAGATGAAATGTAGCAAATTTAACATCAATTTCTAGAAGTGACCCAAAAATTAAAAGGAAAGCTAACATTTCTTGTGAGTAATCTGGTCGAAAACCAATACACAGAATATAAAGGACACTGGTAACAAGTCTTGCTGGAAAAGAGTAAATATGACTTCAGTAAAGGTAAGCCATGGTTGCCTAACCTTTTCACTACAAATAATATGCAGTTGGTGAACAACAACATGGCAAAATTTGAGGATGAAAGCTAATTCACTGTGGTTGGTAGAAAAAGAAAATGAGGAGGGGTTTCAAAAAGATCTCTCCAAACTGGAGTAACAGATAGCAAAATGACAAGTATGATTCAGTTTAAGTAGACATATAATTATATATATTGAAACTAAAACAATATATCATCACATATACACTGATGGGGGTTTGAGCAGATACTGACTGACACAAGTCTTGAAATTGATCATTCAGTAAAAACAGATAACCCAGTGCTAAGGATGTAAAGAAATCACCCTTTATACAACAGTCTTGGCCAAAGTAGTATTTTCACAAATCCTGAGATGTTGTAAGATACTGATTCAACTTGAGCATTCATACATTTGCAGAGATGACAGAGTAATTCGAAGAAATAAGTGTTCAGAGAGTAATGCACATATTTTAAAAGTACAACAGCTACAATGTATCTCATCAGGAAAAAAAACCTTAAAAAATACAAGTCATCTAATGAAGAACAGTTGCATGAATTAAGGAAGCTGTGCAAACGTATGTACAACCGAATAAAATGCCTGAAAACTTTTCATCAATTCCAGTCTGGGAAGAAAACAAAAGTTTCTCAAACTGATATCCTCCAGTTACAGTGCAATTCTCACTCCTCCAGTTATAGTCTTAAACAGTGCCCCAAGGTTGCAATGTTTGGGGACTCTTAGTTCAGAAAAAAAAGACATCGATAAAATTTTAAAAATAGAAAAATACAGAAAAATGCTCAGTGAAGAAGAAGTAGGTAGTATTCCCTCAATAAGAGATTCACGCATTGTCCAGTCAAGCTGAACAGTGGAAGATTCAGGAGTGACAAAATTATATTTGGTCATATAGGCACATAGTTAAATTACATTTCCTGCTGAAAGTTGTGATGTTGGCTATCAATGCAGCATGCTTAAAAAGGGTATTACACAAATTTATGGAAGAGAAGGCTCAGTAAATATAGAAGAAATCAAAGAAATGATGTATGACAGCCAACTGTATCTAAAGCAAACTAACAACTTGAAAAGTCAGTACCGGTATTTGAAAGAGTACCCCTGCCCCCTATACGTCTGCCCGAGGAGTAAAGTGTTACAACAATGCACTGTGGGGGCGTGTGGGAGAAGCAGAGTCTTCCCCTGCTGGACAACACTGGTTTCATTCAAACATAAATTTTTACCGATACTTTCAGGGTCAAATTTCATCCAAATCTGCACATGCAAATGCTTTCAAACTGTTTTAACCAGTTTTAAATACTCTTTATCTTTTCTTATTCAAATTGTTTAATACGTCTTTAGTGTATATGAAATATTTAGTGTACACCTTTAGTGCATTTAAAATTGGTTACACTGATTTTATTGTACGATGTCCCACACAACATTCAAATTTAAGAAAATTTAATAATTCAATAAAAATTTGAGGTTATGGTGCTTCTGTGCAAGAAGTATGTCTTATGATGGAAGATCTAAAGTTAAGGTTATTACACATTTGTTGGATGATCTTGGGCAAATCACAGTAAGCCAAGGGTTCTAAGCTGGGGGGGGAGAGAGAAGAGAGAGAAAAACAGACAGACAGACTGGGTTTGTGGGTGAGCTTCAGGCTATCTCCAAACTGGGTACAACAAACCATTTTATTCCCTTTTATTTATTTCCCATTACTCTGATTTTTTTCCCCCAATCACAGTGAGTTTCAAGGTAAAAATTTATTACATTCAATATTTTCAATTATTCACTGTAATTTCTTTTCCATCCTAGGTTAGCTTGCATCTTATTGATGATGATTATGATGATACTTGTTGTTATTGTGTGCTTTCACATCATTTCCAACTTACAGCAACTCTTAAGGCAGAATTATCATGGAGTTTCCTTGCATCATGACTTTACTTCACTTATTTGTTTTAAATATCCCCTTTTCAAGTGGGGAGGGAGGCTACTTTACTTTAACTACACTCTTATGCTAACTGAACCATCACTCTTCTGTTGCGCCAGTGCACACAGATCCTTGTATTTTTCAGCAAACAACATAAAAATGTCCATTCCTTACTGTACTCTGCTTCTGTTCTTACTAGATTACCCTCATTAAGCTTTCACCCATGCAAAGGAAATACAGTTGGTCCTCCATATTAGCTAGGCTTAGAGGCACAGAACCCCCTGCAGAAGTGGAAAAATCACAAATACTAAAATGTGTGTGAGTGTGTGTGTGTGTGATGAGGCATGGTGAGGAAAGCAGGAACCCAGGGTTCAACCACATCAGGGAAAAGTGATGTGTCAGTGTTGACCCTATACTTCCTCTCTCTTGCCCATCTCCATCCTTGCATGGGGGGGCACTGGGGAAAGGTTTGTAGTCTGAGAAATCAGGCTGTGAACCGTCCTTAGCGGGTCAGTCAGCGGCTGGTGGAGGAGGAGGAGCGGATGTTGCTTTTTAAAAGGCTAAGTGGCCTGATCAGAACTGCTAAGAAGGTAGGTTCCCCCATAAAAGAAGCGCCTGAGTGGGGGGGGGGTAGAGATTGAAGAAACTCACAAATAATCAAATCCATGAAAGTCAAATCCATGGATTTGTGAAAATTCCCACACTTAACAAACTACAAACAATGAAGATAGTACACAAGGCAGACCAAGAAAACAAGCAGAAATAAAATTGTACAAGAAATCAGATTATACTACTTGAACTGTTAAGATTGAGAGATGGTGTCTGGGTGGAAGACAAAAAGATTAGTTTTGGAAGAAAAAAAAGGAGATAGAGGCTACACACACTGATGGTTTTACTCCAAGAAAAGGAGCCCCACAGATATTGTACCTTGCAACCTAATCCAGTATACAACTGTAATACATATTTGGTGGTTCTACATGAAGGCTATGTACTTTCAATACACCAGTAACCACAATGGTTACCTACTTGGTTCACTACTTTCATCCTGAGGAATAGGTGTCAAGTAACAGTGCAAAACTACCCGAGGCCCTGAAGTTGCAGGAATTTGTTTCAAAGGGGTGTAGTGGTAAAAGGCAGTGAGACCAGAGAGCCACAGGAGGAAGAATGATAACGATGCTTGAGTGGTAAATGGTGAGATATCTGCTCAGGTTAAAAAAAAGCCAAGAAGAAAATGTGAACTCAGTTTTAGCGCTAACCTCCTAAACTGATCCTTTAGAGTAGGGATAGGTAAAGTGTAGCATATGGACTATATGCAGTCCTATCCAAAGTTGCTTTTGTGGCTACCACACCATTCTACAGGCTCCAAAATGCCCCAAAAGAGGACTGGGGACAAAACACTTTTTCCAAAGGTGGGGGGAAGGTTGTATGTTGGTAGAAGACTGGAGGCCAATGCAGCTTGCTAATTCTAGACAGCCTATTCTTACACTAAAGCAAATTATAAACTGAAATACTAATATGCAGTTTAATATTCCATGCCAACATAAATTTGTCATTTTTTTACTCTCTTCATTTTCATGTATTAGAATAAGACATTACATCTTCTTTCAGAATCCATGCAGAATGAGACCTATAATGCAGGCATTCCACTATACTGCCGCCTGCATCCTTTGACATATACAATCTACCCCTCCATACACATACACTAAAGAACAAAATATGGCTGGAACAAAAAAAAAAGCTGATTTTTGCCACGGCAGTATATTTTAGCATCAGCCAGTGTAATGTCCTGGAACAAAAATCTCACAGAAAATGTGCAAAGCAGGAGTAATTTGCTCTGGATACCAATATGATGCTCTCATTCAATGTAAATAAATCTATTGGAAATATACTGGAGTTCACATAGATCAAGAGGTACCCCACATTACACAAACGTGTATGTTTGATTTTATTTACTTCTTTTTGAGCTTGTGTTTCTTGGATCTGACTTCCTCGGTAGAAAATACTTGATTCTGTACATGTAAACACATCTTAGGCCATGTCACCAGAAATATATTAGAATGTATTTCAGGTCAGAAGATGTAAGGTTGTTGTTACTCTCTCTACCACGTTTTTAGGTAACTGCTTTGTTTTGATGCTTTTTGGGCCTTAGTGTGCTATGAGGGGATAACAGGATTGGCTGGTGAGTGATATGCTGGGAACACGGGGATGTTACTGTAACAAACTGTTATAAGAGGACAGATGCAGAGACTTGGCTGCAAGGTTGAACGGCTGGCAAGCTGAATGAGAAAATGGAAGGGGGGCAGAATAGCCTGGGAAAGGAGTTGTTATGGGTGACCATCAAATGGGATGTTAAGTGTGCACTAATTTGAAATGTTACAGTTTATTAGGTACTACAAATCCATTGTTTCTTTAGTCTTAGCAACGCCAAGATGTACTATTGTTTCTTCGATGCTCCTAAATAAAGCTTCTGAAAATCTCTTAAGCTCAATTCCTTGAACTCAGAACTATCCTGTACATCAGAGAAGATAACAGAGTCATAAAACACACAATTTTAACATTACTGCATGGGGGTTAAGAGTGTTTTGTAAAGTATTCAGTTGTTGTCCATGCCCATCTTACTACCCATACTCACTGACACACCCAAACCCAGATCAGCAATGCATACTGAAACATTAAGCCAGTAAGAAGTTTAGGATTACCTGTGGACTACAATGTACCTTCATGGCCATTTTTGAAACCCTAAAGAATATCCTCGGCCTCTCCCAACAAACAATTTAATACGACATTCTATTCCCCAGACTCGTTTGGAGTCAGGGAAGGCCTTCTAAGAAGAAAATACAGTGGAAAACAGCAGTTTACTTCTTGGCTGTAAAAACCATTCTCCTGTTCCTGAAATACCAGGAGAGGCAAAAATACACATTTCTGGTATTTTTAATTTAAATATGAGTAAAATTTGAAAACTAAACATAGGAAGGATGTGACATAGCATAGAGACTGTGGCCCTGTGAGGCCACACAAAGAGGGGGCAATGTATCCTCCAAGCTCTGGCAGCTGGCATTCCCTGCAGTTAGCAAACAATGCAGAAATTCAGATTGTCAGTTTTACAAACAGCTTATCTTCCAGTTTCAAATCCACTAAATTTCAACTTGTTTTTAAAAGGAGAAAAAGGAGAAGAAGCTACAGCTACATTAGCTTTTAGTCCAGGTCAAGTGTCCATAGAAAATTCTGTCTGAAAATAACTTGAAAATAGCCACACTCTCCCTCTTCATGTCACTCAACCTTCCTAGGAATCACACAGCATTGTATAGCTCTGCCAATCTAAAATGGGTAATTCCTCAGAAATTAATGACTTTAAGCTAGCCAAAATGTGGACAACTGTACACAAAGCCAGGTAAATCTCAGAAGAATAAAGTCAGGGAAAATTTATCACTCCCAGTTGTGGACTTAACAATATTTTTAAAGCAACCTGAAGCACTAATAATAATAATAAAAAACCTATGTGCCTAAAAAGCTATCAAAAATTGAGTTGCAGTGGCTTCACTTATAAAGACTAGGCATTCCATGATTTGTGACTGCATGCCAGATCTGAATGCAGCTGCATATAAACAAGCAACTAATTTACATTAATTCCTTCTCCATAAGATTTCGACATGCCAAGAAAAGTTCTTTTCAGGTCAGATCTTGAAAGAGATTAAAACAAAACAAAACACCAAATATCAATAATGCCCCATGTTCTGTAATACTGTCTGGCTACCATTTACCATCTGCATCTGTGCAAACTTGGGATTTTGCATAAACACATCTGCTGTAATCGAAGTTCAAGTCAAAAGTAGAATATGAGCAATACGAGTACACCATAGCCACAAATAAGTTCCAGATCACAATGCAAAGAGTAAACTGCTTTTTGCTAACCTAAAAACAGGTTTTGGAATAGCACTGCATCCAACATAAGCTTCTCATAGGACATGGAAGCTTTCAAACTCCTAGCAAAATACTGCCTTAAATGTGTTACTCTTCATAGACAGAAGCTGACATAAAAACAGCAGCTGTTCACTGTCACGCTGCGAGTTATTTGAGAAAGCCGTTATTAGATTGCTAGAAGTGGTATGAGTCTGCTATGCCCCAAGCCCACTTCAGCATATTATTACCAGTATATGGAAGGGCCCATCCTCCTCCTATTATACTCTGAAGCTTTATTACACACAAAACAGCTCTGCACAACCCAGGCCAATTGTTTTTTTCCACTGCAGCAAGAAAGTGATCAGAGATCCCTCTGCCCACTAACAAACAAACTTATAATCCTATTAAGTGCTGGCAGAAAGGATTCAAATCCAGGAGAAGACATGTAGGGAGGATAGAAACAGAAAAAGCATTGACTTGTCAACCTAGAACTACAGACTGCAGACTGTTGCATCACTCAAGAACCACTTTGGTACAAAAGTGGTTCTTAGCTCTCCTTATGTAAGTCCAACAGATACACAGTTGCTCTAGTGTTGAATCCCTACAAGATTCTCACCCAAGCGTTCGAAAGGAGAACAAAGGCTTCATCACTATTTTGCTCAGAATAAGCAAAAAAAGAATCCATTTGTTTTCTCTAGAAAAAGAAAAAAATAGATGCCAGATGTGCATTATGTCAAAGTAAAGCCAATGCCACATAATCACATAGCCATAAAGACAGAGAATGGGGAAAAGCCGATGCTCAACTGAAAAACTAAAAACACATCAGGATGAAAACTAGAATTTTTCGTCAGATAGTTAGGAGAAAATACAGTCAAGTTCTCTACTCACAGACAGTGTAACAAATGTTGACTTAACAGCCAACTTTCTCCTGCACAAAGGGTCAGAAAAGAAAAGAGAAAAGAAAAGAAAAAGAAAAAAGATCAACTTTCACCATTAATTAGATTAACACTGATGTTCACTAGTAAGCATTTGGATGCAACTGGAGAAGAAATACATCCCATTATGAAATAACCAGCAATACTACTTGGCCACATTAAAAAAATGTGCACCTGTGATACTCAAGATTCTCGTGCATCTTCATAAAAGTATTAGATGTTGTTGTTGGTAACAAGTTATTCCTGCATTTCTGACACAGGGACCTGAGACTCAGTGAATAGTGGCTTCTTTTAAGGAAGAGGTGAACAAAAGGATGAAAAACTTAGAAAATCTTTGAGTAAGGTTTAGTAAATTTAAAGTTAGTCCTGGTACATGTAACAAGTCCCTGGGCTCAGTAATCTTCCAATCATACATATAGATTTTTTGTACCTGATTCTAGTCAGTGGATCTCAGGATTCTAGATCTCACTAGCCTGAATTTTGCCTACTCTAGGAGCTTACCAGATGTATCAGAACTTTTTCACTGTGTGAAGAAACTTGTAATCAAAGGGCAGATGCACCTGGATAATCTACCATCTTACTGCAGCATTCCATGTGGGTAAGAAGACAATTAATTCAACAATTCCTACTGCAGTGGTCAGCAAGTCTTGAAGATTCTGGAGCACTAAAACACAATGAAGAGACCTTTTGAAATGGACATTTTTCTAAGTACATTAGTGAGCTGTTAGAAGACTGACTCTGTCTTATTACAGACATGCTGGCAAGGCATACCCACAATTCTTAACCATAAAGAGCATTAAGCCAAGCCATGCCTGAAAAACACTTCAGTAGAGAAAGGCAGTAATATTTTATAAACTGCTAATTATCCAAGCTGACTTTCAACCATGAGTGTAAGTCATGTGAAGTATTGGGTTTTTACAACATTTTAAGATTCTTCATTGCCTTTTAGGCCTGAAAGCTTAGGAGAGTTGCCAATATCCAAATGTCAGTATGGTAACAAGGTTTTGAAAAGGGTGATGAATGGGAACAAAAGAGAGGGCAAGATGAAGTGCAGTACTGGGAAGCTGCCAAGTGAATAATGCAAATGCAAAAACTTGAAACCAAATCAGAAGGGACTGGCTCCCTTTGGATAGCTTAATGCAGGGTCTGCAAAACTCTAGATGTACACGAACTTACAGGCTTAACTGCAGATGTGTAACAACCTATGGTCCCCAAAGTTGGTCAGGCCCCACCTACTCTGTTCTTTAACATCCAAGATCACTGGGAAAAAGCCAATCTCAGTGGAGATCACTAGAGAATAAAGCAGGCTTTTCCCTTTACCCTTACTCACTCAACTCCCTAGATATCAGCAGGTGAGCAGGCATAAGACTTTGCATTCTTCGGCACTGAAATGTGTTATATGCGGGTCTGCTTATCTGTGGCCTCAAGTTTTCCACCTGACACCAGCTCTTGGGCCACAAAAAGGTGAACCATCACTGCCTGATAGGAAAAGGTGGTCCACAATCAACTGACAACACCGAGGCCAGATTTAATGTCTTGAAGGATATGAAATTTATTGTGCTTCAGAACTATAAGTTTCTGACTTCACGTTACGCTTTTTACATAAATAATCTACCCTTGTCACAGTAAGACAGCTAGTAAAGCAACTAATCTTTGCTCTTAATATATTCATACATACTCATTTGGCACATACATATGAAAACAGACTGAATAACATGTTCCCACATTCTACAGCCGTCATCATTCTTGTAGTTGTTTTAAAGAAAATTATTCCAACTTCTAGTGCTAGTTTTGCAATCTAAAAAATAAAGAGATATAATAAGGCCTATCTTCAGTCCTATGAATACTTAGCTAGAAGCAAGACCCAATGAACACAATGCTACAGGGCTGCATTGTAAGTATATTTGTTTTGATCTTTTTGCTCACCAAAACAGAGGACAGACTCACATGAGTGCGCACACACATACACACACACACATATATATAAAATAAATTAATTCATTCTCCCTGTCCCCAGCTTAAAATGAAAATGAACTTACAACAGGCAGTTCTTGAATCCTTGTTGAGTCTTTATATTCGTTTATGAAAATTAAAAATTCTTAAGCGGCAGAAGACTGAGAACATTGCCTTTGCAATTAATATTTTTCTCCAAAAGCATCTAAAACCCCCATGAGCTATTTCCTGAAGACATTATTAAGCATTTTACTTCTCACATTCTAGGTTGAGAGAAAGGCTGCTCTACCTTCCAGAGCAACACCACAACATTCTTCTGTCATTTGCAAGTAGTACTATTCAAACTGTTTAAAACAGTGACATCCATGTGCTACGTGCACATAGAAAACCCTGGAGCTTACATACCTGTTATTTTGTCTCTTACAAGCTTGCAGGATTCTATCTCACCAATGCTCCCAAAAAGACTTTTGAGCTCTTCTTGTGTCATATTCTGAGGAAGATAGTTGACTATTAAATTGGTTTTGCTGTCCTCCGTGTTCCCAGAATCAACTGGTGATGAGCAATTGTTGTTTATGGTAGTAGGACCATTGGCTGTGTTATTGCAAGTTGGCCCATTAGACAGTTGTGTTTCCATGGCAGCAATTACCTGCTAAAAACAGAGAAAATGGGAACTGTCAGAATTCATATTTCAGAATCTATTAGTGAATCTAGCCAAGAATTTAAAGCTTTGTCACTATGCAAGAATGCCCAGTTTTCAGGGCTACAATAATGGTTCGGCAATAAAAACAAAACAGTTTAATTCTCATGCAATAGAAACCATTTAGAAGTTTTAAAGTAGCGAAGGTTTCACTAAGAGATTTTCTAAGTCAAGTCTGGGAGAAAAATCCCAGGAGACATTGCTGATAGCAAGAATTTAAAATATTTTTTCTAACCCAGTGCTAAGATTTCCAGTAAGACCTAAGATTTAATTGGGTATATACTAAATTCATAGGAAGTTTGAGATTTGTTTAACTGAAGAAACTATATTTAGGAAATTTTGACAGTAACTGCAAAGGGTGAATTGACAATGACAATCAGTAATAGAGTTCATGAAATGCATTATTAAAAAGAATGTACTGTTTTGGTTACTTTTCTATATTGAAGAGGGTTGGCCATGTTGGTCATATTGCTAGCAAAATGCAAATTTTGTTTTCCAAAAACCTTGTAGTTGATGAGAATTAAGCAGCATGAATGTGCTGGTATGAGCATGGGAACCCTTCTTTGTGGCGATTCTAAGGCAGGAAAAGCTTTACCATCAATTACTATGCAATTACTTTTATATCTACTGCTTTCCTCAGTGCCTACAAAGCAGAGCATCCAGGACTGCACATACAAACTCCCTGTTAACCTAAATTGATCTAAAGGATTATCTATCAGAAGAACTGAGGCTGCTCATCCAAAACACCTACTGAAAGACACGGTATATTCTGAACAAATGTCTATTCTAAATGCAGAAATTCATTCCACCTTTAGATGTGCTACTATATGACACATGCTAACTACTGCTGAATACAGGGTCTATTAACTTCTTGCGATAGTATCCTAATTAAAAACTGGAGAATCTGAATCTAAATCAAATTTGCTGAACAAAACACAACCCAGATCTGATCAACTACACGTTACTGCACTAATAAGGCTGCTGTCTAACCTAAGGGGAGACACCTCAGCATCAAGTCAGCAATTGACCTCTTAGTTAAGATATGCATCCATTCTTTGGAAGTTTCAAACAAAAAACTAGCTTACTATCTTAATGAAAATGGGAGTAAGTCGGTACTGGCGTTTCCAAGATTATGATTACTCCTCTCCAAGAAGATGAAGAGTATTAAGTATGGATTACCCAGATGACTGGGTTCCCCCACACCCAAGAACAACAAAGTCCCTTCAATGTATGTTTTAAAAGTTCCATGTATCTATTGCTGATCAAACCTTCCACTTCATCCAATTTAAGATTACAGATTAACTTCCTCTTAGGACATCAAAACAAGGCTAGGTGTCCATGCAAAATTGAAGCAAATCACTATTCAATTTTTCCCTACAGAATATGGCAAAACTGTTGGGCTACAATACCACATCCAGACTGAAGCTCCCTAGAAACATGTTTTTAAAAGCTCATTTTAAGAATTCATGAATGAATTTCTAAAAGGGTAACTAACCCATCTTCACATAGCTACTTATATTTTTTCATGCTGAGATGGCAAGAACAAAATCTTAACTAACATTCAAATGAACAGCTGCAGAAATCTGTATATTCTGAAAGTACAGCGTTTCAGCTACAGGGCCATCTGCTACTCTGAATAAGGCAACACTAATAATCCTATATTTTAAACAAACAGTTCCTATCCTGTTGATCACAATTTTAATAAGTAAAGTTAGCTGTTCACCTGATGACAATCAGGCTTCCTAGCATCTTCTAGATTTTACTTTTTTTTTTTTTTTGGCCAAATAATTCATGACTGGAATGGAATTCTGTGATTTCTTTAGTAACCAAAAAAATACATAATACAATTTTTTTCCAAAGTTATTCTGCATTCAGACCATACCAAAACAGCTTTAATACAAGCATTTTTTCTTTTTTTTTACAAAAATAAAGATTGTACTAAAGTAGACAGATAACTGTGTTTCTGTGAAGAAAGTCATGTAGTATTCAGAAGTTTAGAGGCTGCCTTGAACCCTGCCCCAACCCAGCAATACATTCTGATTCCTACACCAAAACAATATTAAGAGAGTATACAAAATTATGCCAAATATAATTTAGAAGTGTTTGGTATGGCCTTAGCACTACTTTAACAAATTAAAAACAGCCTACAGAATTTAAGAAAAATCCCACAGACCCCAGTCCAAGGCTCTGCTGCCCACGAACCACTTCTAAGCAGAGAAGCCACATCACACAGTCTGACTGCCATGTTAGTTTGGAGTTGCCGTCTGCAATATGGACACAAAAAGTACCGTATGTTAGATTAGCAAGATAATGCAGTAAATCAGTTTGTACAAATTTACAGTAATTGTATTTATATTCCCAGCACGTCCATGCAGTGTGGCTTAATAGAATTTCAGGCAATTCCAATCTAATCTTTCCAAATTCATTTAACATGACTTTTTTTCTTCTTGCATGAATTAAGACACTTTTTTAGAAGACTGATTTAAAAGGTACTATAAGCTAGTTACTCTGCATCCAACCTTAAGCCTATCTTGAATACATACATGGCAATAAATGTCTGAAAGAACTGTACCACAGGAAAACAAAATTGGACACAGGCACAATTGGGGTGGGGTGAAGATGGGTGGAAAAGAAATGCATATCAATCATTCAAAATTAAGAAGATGTGTCCATGGACTACCACACCTATATTCCCTTCACAATGTTTTATAAATTGCCTATCATCTGTGCTCTACCTCACTTAGACTATAAACCATTCATTATCTTTAGCAGGATCCCAGTTGCTGTGTTCAATTGGATGTTGCAACAGCATTCAGAAGATATTTCTAAGGAAACATTCTGGAGTCAAGCAGCTTTACTACTTTACTGAGATGGAATAACCAGCATTCCATCTCAATATACAGAAAGGATTTCAATGATGCATTACTGCTAGGTACACAGAACATTTAAAGCCACTTATCAATTGTAATCCTAGCAGTATTTGAATTTAGCAAAGCTAGACAGTGGCAAATATAGCTTATGTGCCATTCACAACTAATTACAGCTTGCCCAGATTTTAAAAATAAATAGTCAAACTATCACCATGATAAATTGGAGCAGGACAGGAATAGCTACTGTCACAAACACACTAAACTAGCCTGGTCATTGCTTCTTGCTATATTCTTTATCAGTCTAAACATAGCTATATTAAACCACACACAGATCCATGCATGTGCATGTGTGGGTGTGCATGCACACACATGCACACATTGATTCAGAAGCATCATATACTTTCAGTGAAAATATATCCTTAACAATTGTCCTTGATCACAGACATAGCTCAATTTAAAGACTTCAGCACAAGATCTGCAAACAGGAACGGCTAATAGTCGCAGTAGTTTTATTACTATTTTCAAGGTCAGAGAGCACAGCTCTCTGATTACCAGTCACCCAGAAACCAGAGTGGGATGAGGCAGTTAAGTTGCTACCCCACTAGTTTGCTTCCTAGAGAGATGTAGCTGGCCACTGTGAGAAACTGGATGCTGGTCTAGACAGGCCAGCAGGGCTCTTCTCGTGTTGTTATGAACCCACAAACCTCAGTAATCTACAAAGAAAAAAAATACCAGCCCACTCATTAGGCTAATACGTTTGTAACATCCTAATAGCTTGAAATACAAAGTTTATATTCAAATTTTTTTAAAAAATCACTGGTGCACCTGCTGGCTATTCTGAAGTGATAAAACCAGAAGGCCATTTACAGTGATGGCTTGAAATTCTTTATTAAACACTTTCTTTGATCAAAGTTCCAAACTGCAGGATCAAAATCTGGCTTTTGTGAAGTTAAATATATAGTACTAATAGTCAACTATACCAGTGGCAAAAACGAACTCTGCTAGCAGTGCAATAGTACTACACATAGACTCAAATTAAGTGGTTAAACCTCTTGGTGTAGAACTGTCTCTTCCCCTGGCAAATGCGCACATTCTACTGTAAAACAGTGAATCTCCAAGGATAGAATTATCAAGTTACAAGTCGAATATGAATGAGATCAGCTGGGGAAAAATTCAACATGAGATGGAACACATACTGAATAGGACTGACATTTATTAGCTGTTCAAGTAATACCTTGACAAATCTGATAAAAGCAGTGGTACAGGATACATTTAGTGTCACGTCATTGTACACATTCACTAGCTGACATATTGTACTTCACTGTATCATCGAAACCCTATACTCTTCCAGAGGAATAAAAGATACCAGTAGCTTCACTAGCATTATGAGCCTTGCTGCCATGAGAAACAAGGTAGAATAATTAAGCTTTTCCTTAACTTTGACATGAGACATACTTGCTTAGACTAATCCATAATGGGAAGAGAACCACAAAGAGCCTATTCGTATAAGCTACTAAGTGAAAATTATTTGGGGGTTTGCTGCACTGAGGCCAATTGTGACCACTTCTCCGTTCCCACATGCTTGCTTCTGTGCCCTGTGATGCTTCCCAAGCTATATAAGTATAGTATTAGTAAAACAACACAGGTGTCTAGCATACTACACTTCACAGTAAATAAATCCAACTAAACATACCAAGATTTTTTTCACTGCTACAGAAAGGATGGATGTGAATCTGCAACAACCTAATCCAACAGACAACAGACTTGTTATTCATCAGCAAAAGACTCAGTGAAGGATTCCAAGAATATGTGGCTTGTTTTGTATAAAAAAAATCTCCCACACTAGCACTTAAATCCCCCCAAACTGACTTAGGAAATCACATACTAAGATGTCTGACATGTGGTTTGAAATAATTAGGTATGAAAGCAACTTATATTAACTGGAGGAGGACAGATCTTGTGAATATTTTATTTCACTGGGAATCTTTCAGATGTGTCTAAGTTCAGCCTTCTTATTGATATCAGCATTACTAATATTTCTCTCCAAAAATTACTCCACTCTTTGACATTTGATAATCATTTAAGAAATGGTGAGTAGCTTATTAGTGACAAGGAATGAACAAGAAATAACAGTTTACAGTTGAAGAGACTTTTCTTTGTCCTCACAGGCAAGAAAAAATAATTCCTGCAGTATTTTTCTCGCTGAATGAGAACAGAGATTTTCTGAACAGATCCATACCACCAAATGTGCTTTTAAAAGTATTCACCTGTGCTGAAATACGTTGTATTTCCAGTGCAGAAACACATTTTTCAAGCAGAAAACATGTTTTTTGTGAAGATATACACTTGTTTTTTCTATGCAGAAAACAATTTCTATGCAGAAAATCACATGTATTTTTGCACCAATAACTACTTCTCGAAATGCAGAATCTTTTGCCTGTATTCTTTCTAAAATTTCTTTCACAGCCAAAAAATAACATTGTGTGTGTGTGTGTGTGTACCCTTCCCTCTCCCGCTTGTGGTGGCCTTGGTAATCCCATGTAAACCATTGTAAACCTCCTCCCCCTCCATTTATCTAAAGAGAGGTTCCAATGCCCTACTGACTGATTGCCACTGGCAGAAACAGGGAAAGGAAAAATGAGAAATCAATCCAAGTCCAGCATTGTGTATTTTTTCACCCTAAGTACAAGATTCAAAAACACCAACAAAGATTCAGCATAATCAAGAGCCAGCAACATATTAAATATATATTTAAAATATGTGGAGAAGAGCAATAGTACAACAGACAGTTGTGCACTATCCCAAGCAGAAAGAAATACCCAAATTACAGCAACCCAAATTGTTCCAGTCATGACAGTCAGCAGTTTTTACTTACATCTGAAACTACCTTTAACCAACAGATACAAATATTTCAAGCATCTCCATATCTTTTTATGAAATCTCGACAAAAATTCAAGTTTGTATCAGTGGTAGGCTTTTCCAAGTCCACCTTGGAAAAAATACACACAAAGAACTAGGACATGATTGGAAGTCACTTCCATTTTATTAAAAAAAAAAGTTGTTTAAGAGAATATTTTCTGGTGAATGAGAACCATGCTGTGCCTACCCTCTGCTGCTCTAAATCTCATCAAAAGCTGACTGCTGCTGCAGAAGGAGATTCTAAACATTCATCAAGATATCTCCATCAAAGAGCATATTAAGAGCTGTCTTGAAATTAGTAAGCTATGAGTGACGGTACAAAATCTGAGACCATAATGTCATATACCACCACCATTACCCCGAAAAATGGAGAAAAAGCCTTCCTGGTCAACAGTGTGCCCTGATGCAGAAAGTGTATGATTATTACCCACAACCATGCACAGATTGTGGGTCGGTCAAATATAAAGTTTACTGTACACTAGCCATAAACTTTCCAAAGGATCTCAAATCAGTACCTTGGCTGGTTATCCCACAATGACATAAAAAGATAGCCTTGGGAACACTACCCAAAATAAATGCTTGGTGGCATTATGCAACTCCAATTAGGGAATTTCAGTCTCCCCCTTTCCCTTCCCAGATGCAGCACAAAGACAGTGAAGACTTATTGTAAAGAATTATTGTCAATGCATTCAGAGTGGTTTGAATATCCAAAAAGGGCAATACATATGCCAGATACTGTGACTATTTATTCAGAGTACTTATACCCCGCCCTACAGCCAAAAAGGTTACCAGCGCTGCTGACAAATGGCTCCTACCACACCTCCAACAATGCGTTTTGAAGACACCAAACAGCAGCAAGAGGGATCCCCATTGCTTATGAGTGTTCTAATGCCTGGCATGACTCAGCTCTAATGATCTACATTTGTGCCAGAGAACATAGGGGAAGGGATATGATCAGTGGTGTCTCCAAGTAACTGATTACCACAGCTATCCAGGGTTTGTGACCCACTGACAATGAAAAGGAGCCACTCTACATGTTGCAGCAGTTAAGTTTTCTCAAGAAACTGGTATGCAAGGAAAGGACACGTATCTCACTTTTTTCTATAATATCTCATTGTCTATGCTCCTCTGGAAGAGAAAAGAATTAGAAAAATCAAACTTATTCCTCAGATGAGCAGTCAAATTCCATCTATGCTAGGTCTAGATCTTATCAGATATTAACTGTCAGAATAGTATGTTCATTTTTTTCTTATTAACAATTGTAGCTGCTGTAGAGCAACATACAATTTTTGCCAAATAACTGGATAAGGTTTCTGAAGAATATTTGGTAAAAACAAAAAGGAAACAAAAAGCGATAAAAGGAGACTAACAAGCAAGATTTCAGATCACACCAGAAAACAATACTAGTGTTATGTCAGATAAAATGAAGGGTAGCAATGTAGGACTCTAAGGTCACAAAGTTACCTTCTCCCTGGACCTCAGCTCCCAGGAGGGTCCTTCTGCTGACCTGAAAAGGTCATTGCCTCTTCCAGGAACTGCAATTAATCTTCTAAACACATAGCGGAGCTCTCTGCACGATTTGACATTTTAAAAAATGCTTTTCTAAAGCAGATGTGGACTTCTAACTACTGTGGAGTTTTAGTTTGGTTTGCTTTTAGGGTCGTTTGTTCTGGTCATTCTGTGGGGAGGACTTTTGGCAGTCTGTACAGTGATTGGAGAACCCCACCAGACCTACCACAGTTGTCCTCCCTTGGCTTCAACGAACACCAAGCATGAGGTAGAAGAATGAAAGCAATCTTCAAGAAAGCAGATAAGACACAAGTATTCCTTATATGAAAGGTGACATGAAACAAATACATACACAGAGGTTCTGCCCTCTACTCTTCTGATGTAAAAAGCACCAACTATTCACACTGTGTTCTGCACATAACACATTATTACTACATTTCCTTTAAGTCTCAAGACCTTTTGTTTGGTTGGTTTTGTTTTTTGTTTTTTTGTTTTTACATACAAGGGACTTTAACTAACATACCTTTCTCAAATATTTATACGTCCCTAAGGAAATCCCAGTACATTTCAGAAAATAAAAATGTTCAACAGCCATAGGAGGCAACATAAGCAGACTAAAGGACCAATTTCCCGGCCCTCCTCTGGGGGCTCCACATCTGCCAAAAATGTGAGGTGGGAGAACCAAAAACAAAACTGGAAGATTCTGCTTTAGAAAATGCTGGTTTGTTTTTTTGTTTTTTTAATGTTAACTAGTAGTATCTATTTGGAAAGGGAATGTACCAATTTGAAAGGTGAACAGCAGCTTCTGAAAGCTTCCAAGAAAAGCAATTCATTTTTTTTATTTTCTTCAGCTACAAAAAGGGTCTCCCTGTAGAGGTTGAAAGCCCCCAAAACAATCTTGGAAGCCACATGTAGAGCCAGGCTGATACTTTTGCCCACCCCTAATATATAATGACAGTTACTCCACAATACACAAACATCAGTAGTCAGAAAACTACACATGAAGTGGAATATTACATTCAAAAGGTGACAAATACTCTCTTATGTCAAAAAACAACAGTCAACATAGATTTCTGTTTCCTAAGAACATCAGTGTTACTTCCAGCTGTGAACAAGAACAACAACAACAACAAAAAACCTCAGGAAAGATGCACAGGTATAAACCCTAGAGAAAAACAGTTGTATCATCATGAGATAATTTTCTACCCCATTTAGCAGAATAGCCCTTGCAGAGGAAGATACTCCTCAATGAAGGAGCATTTTTTGTGCCAGCCACTTTTTGGACAACTGGAGCATTCCACCTGGATGTTGTGGTAATCCCTGCAAACAAGTTCCCCATTAGTTTTTCTAATTGTTATGAGCCTTCAAGTCATTTCTGACTTCTGATAACCCTAAAGCGAACCTACAATGGGGTTTTCTGGAGCTGACAACCTGTGATGCACCAAGGGTCACACAGTAGATTTCCATGGCCAACAGGAAATCAAACCTTGGTCTCCAGGGTTGGTGTCTAACACTCAAATTTCTACACCATGCTGGCTCACACTAATTTTCCTACTAGCGCCCTATTGCAGAAGCAATGAATGAGGGTATGGCTCAGTCTGCTTAATGGTATCAAAGTACATTACGTTTTTTCTCCAGCTTTAAACTTCTTCCAATGCAGAAATAAGGGTCAACTAGTATTGTCATCACATTCCAAACTGGGTTTTCCTGTGGTTTACCAGGCTGCCTGGCCACATAAACATTAAACTGTGGAGAATGCAATATAGTATACTGCCAAAGATCCAATGAGACCATGTGTGGGTCACGCCAGGAATAAATAGGCCTCTGCCCACCCCATTACATGGTGCAGTCAGGTGCAGCCCACACCATCCGCCCACTGGTGGCCTCTTTCCAGGTAGGGAATCAAACTCCTTCCCTCCAGGCAGTGAGCGCTGTGCATGGTCAGGGGGGCATTCCCTCTGAACTCAACCGGCAGTTCATCCATGGTTGTACCCATTGTTAGTGTGAATCATATTAAAAGATGCTCTGTGAATATGGTATGGGCATCCCAAAGGCAATCAATTTATCAGGGACTCTAAACTTTATTTCCCAGTTAAGTGCACAAAATGCATTCAGGCTTATCATTGCTACAAAGTGGCAGCATCCTGACAGGGGATGACCTCCAAGTTCCTCCAAGGTTTCATGGTGTCCACAATACACCTCCAACTGCACCAGTAAGCCAACATATGCCTTCAGCACAGTGATATCATAGGGCTGTCACACTTTGGCTTTGGTAGGGTTCCTCTGTTTCCAAGTCCAGGTTATACAGCTTTCTGTGAGGAGCAGTTCAAAGGCTTCTACCACTGCTGCTTTGGTTGCTGGATGTTCCCAAATGACAACTCTAGCTGCTCAGCGGATGTCTGCACCAAGTCCTTCTTGGACATGAGTCCTGCTGTTTCACCTTGACCAGGAAGATGTGTTGTTTCTCATCCAAGCAGCCTCTCCACATCCATTGGCTACTGAAAACATGCATGTGCCCACATGCTTTTAGAAAGGGAATGGGACTGGATTTTAGTGATGTGCTGTTAGGTTTTATAGTCTTTTAATTAATTTTAATGTTTTTAATAAATTGTTTAATTGCTTTTTAAATAACCTTTATATTTATGCTTTCATCAGAATTTTGCACAATTTTTAATACGCAGGGTTTTTAAATACGTTGTCAGCCACCTTGAATTTGATTATTGGGAGAAAGGCAGAATACCAACAACAACACTATGTCATCAGGTTTCAACTACAAAATGGCACGGCAAAATGACATGTTTCATCCCAAAATATTATATTGCATGGGACAAAAATATCCCAGTGGAAAAATGCAACCGATTTGCAACTTTTATCCTATTGTTTTTTCCATAAGAAAGCATGTACATTGCAGGTGGCTAAAATTTGAAGGTGCCACTTGTAGCTCTTCAGATGACAGTATTATAAAATGCCTGCATTGTAGTTTTAATCTATGTGAATTTTACAACAAGACAAACATTTTCCATCTGATAAGCACAGAAGTTAATAATCTTCGCTGCTAGATGTCACTGGACTGCAAATCCCATCAACTCTAGTCAGCATAGTCAGTGGTGAAGAATGCTGGGAAATGAAACTCAACAGCATCTGGAGGACTGCATCACCCCACCCTTGTTTTAAATGAATCAGACAGCAATCATTTCATAAATGAATGCTAAAGATGCAGGTTGGAAACCCAACTGTGAAGCAGGAAAAAAATTTTAAAGTACATTTTCCAAGTCTTCCTTATGCTGTCTTCTCAGCCTAAGGGGCATCTAACATGTATAGTTCAGCACAGTTTGATGAATTGCAGTTTCTCAAGTCTGTCTTTCCATCCTTTGACTGATTTATTAAAAGCCATTCCAGTCCTTCATTACAACTTTAACTACAGTCCATCAAAATAAACAAAGATACCATTATGCTGATGCAGGTTAAAATGCACAGAAGTCTTTTTTCCAGAATTTATATGGAATCCAACCAGCAACAAGACTCTGCTATTTAGACTTTCAAAAAGCCTTCTGACTGCTGCATAAAATTCTATTTGTACAAAAGCAGGTTTAAAGCATTTGGCTGCTATATAAGAAATAAAAGATACAAGAAATCTGCATTTTAGACAAGTGCCTGACAGCGTGCTAGTAACAGCCAAATTTGAAATGGTGCAAGCATCTGAATAAGAGGACATGCTGCCAAGTCGAAACAACAGAAACAGCTTATTTCCCTGAAATGTAACTCTGGTAATGATGGTACCTCCAGTCGTATTCTTGACAAGGAATGAGAGCTTTGCTGCAGGACCAGAAGTGCTTACCACAGTCTTGCCCTTCCCCAGTGGTATGCTTCAGAGAGCTGGACAGCTTTGGCAAACCTATTTTCAAGCCTTCAGAATAAGTGCTTTCAAGAGCTCAACCTCTTTTAACCGCATGATGCTCATGCATCTCTAAACCAGTCAACTGAACAGCAAATCAGTGAAAAGCACCAGAACACAACTGAGTTTTCCCCCCAATAGGAAGAACCAAACAATGTCATCTAAAGTTTCTTCTCTCTAGAGCACATTAACTACAATCTTCCTTTCATCCTTTCCCTTCCAGCATTCTGCTATTCAGATAAACAGATTACTTGTGTAAGCAGTTAAATAAATGAGATCACTAGCTGTGGTAATTACATGCCAACTGGCTGAAATTCAAGGGGGAGACAGAAGAGCAAGACCTGCCTTTTGGGAGGCAGAAAAAGGGAAAACATAATGGAATGTTTGGTGTGTTATAACCTATGGTGTTCACCAAGATACAGCGTATCCTCCAGATCTGTGGGGATTTAGTTCCAGGAACCTCTTCAGATACCAAAAACACTCGGATAATGATGTCCCATATTATTAAATGGCAATGATATGCATGCAGACAATTCAATGCATCCATGTTCATGCTGCCATCATTTTAAGTACTGGACGTGACAATCCACAGTTGGTGGAAATCGCAGGTCTAGAATCCACATGAAGAAGAGGAGTTTCCAATAAACATTGCTCAGGACATCTGTCCTCCAGCAAGACGCTGCAAGAACTTTTGTTAAATCCTAGGATGGCCGCAACATTTTCAGCATTGTAATTATAAGAGTTGGCCATGCAGTCTTGTGCAGAGGGGTCTTCTTCCACATTTAACAAGGGCAAGTCATCACCCTCAGCAACTAGCTGCCCAACGCATCAAGAATCAATTTGAAAATAGCATTGGGAACATCTCCGGAATAGCATGACTCCCAGTGCCATTCTAAAGGGATTACAAATCTGATGGCCCTCCAGTTTTATAGGGCAAGGATTTATGCATGTTCAGTATTTTAAAACACATGAGGGAGAGTGATGATCACCTCAAGTTGCAACATCCTGAACTTCTCCCATTAACTCATACATTTCAAGTGTTTATCTACATCCCTCAATCTTCTTGTAAATTACAATTCTCCCTGGGATCCACCCAAGGTTCAACAAACCACGTAGGGACAAAAATTCATATCAGCACTATTTCCAATGACCTCACCACACATTAGGAGTAGGCAACCTGTGCATAACCAGAAACTGGACACCAATTCTCATCAGTTCAAGCCACTGTCATCTATAACTAATCATGGGAAATGAAATCCAACAACTGAAGGACCACAAATTACCCTAGCTGTACAAAAGCAGTACCTTTGTTCCATGACATAAATATCTTTAATGTTCACTTTCATTCAAAATCCCAATGCATTCTCTAATCAGATTTTTGAATTTTTTTTTTAAATATAGGTTCCAAGAAAGAATTCTACAAAATTCTATAGTCCAACTTCTACAAAGATGCACAATAGTCTCCCATCACCACCTTCAGGGGATCTCCTGTCCAAATAAAACTGAATCACTGTAGATCAGTACCTCTGTTCCCATCCCACTGGGCATACCCAAGTTTGTCATTATGTGACATCAGGAAGATCAGAAGCAGAAAAAGAAAACTATCAAAAATGGCTGGCACTTTTCCTAATAGCCATTTAAGAAAGTAAGACAATCTGCTTCTACAAGCCAACCTACTAACAGCTTTAAAAGTGTTCAATTTTTTATCTTTGAAGTTCCAACTTTACAAGTAAGTAATCAATAGTCAGTGAAAAAATATTCTACAAAAATGTCTAACACACCCATCAGTAGCTTCCTGGTTCAAATACTATGAAACCTATTAGATGGATTACAGGCAGCCTGGTCTCCTCCAGATGTTTTAAATGGCAACTATCACAACCTTTATAATGCTGGCTTGGCCTTTTGGGAGTTGCATAACAAAACATCTGAAGGACAATAATCTGTCTATCCCCGCCAAGAGATGTATGCAACACCAAGTGCAAAAGACCTATCACCTTTGATTAACAAAGGCATTTGTTGATCAAAATTTTATACCAAAGCAAGAAATGTTGTAACTACCTGGTGTAACTGAAAGGAGAAGAGGAGAACATCAACATTTATCTAAATCTTCCAACCACAAAAATTATTCAGTGTACTTTCGATGTATTTCTCAAAACTCTCTCCGTCAGGCCCAACATGGTGTAGTGGTTAAGTGCTAGACTATAAACTCTAGAAACCAAGGTTTGAATCACCACTCAACCATGCAAATCCACTGGGTGGCCTTGGGTAAGTCACACTCTCTTAGCCTCAGATGAAGGCAAAGGCAAACCACTTCTGAATAAATCTTGCCAAGAAAACCCCATGATAGAGTTGCCTTAGGACTGCCAGAAGTCAGAAATGACTTGTGGGCAACAACAACTCTCTCTCCTTGAGAGTTTTGGTACTAAAGCTAGGTTTTCAAAATAGAGAGGGCAACCCCTATTTTGAGTTAGTTCTTCAACTTGACCAGAATAGTTCCTCCACTTCCCAGATTTTATTTTAAAAAGCTCTTGCTTGTTTCAGCATTTGAAGAGTCAACATACAAAGAGTCTGAATTAAATATAGAAGTTATAAAAACAGGAGAGCAATCCGATGATAAAATCCCAATCATCTAACTCATTTAATTAGGTACAGATTCTTCTGACTTCAATAGACTCTAATTCCATACAAACACAAGAGAGCTTGGTTTTGGAACAAATCTGAGCCAGTACTGGAAGCTTATTTGTTTGGATTTGTATCCCAGCTTTTCTTTCTCCCAAAAATGGCCCTGAAGGTGTCTTTTTCAAAAATACAGGGGGATCTAAATAAAGATATAATTAAGCCTCAAAACAAGTTCAAACTACGAAAGCAGTATTACATTTTAAAGACAGCTTTAATAAAGAAAGCACAGCACTCAGGAAAAAAAGCACACCACAACCAACAAGGCTTCTGTTGAAAGCCTTCTGATGAAAAGGCAACAACTAGGTGTCCAGCCTAGCGTCTATCAGCAGTGTCCCAGACCCTGGGATGTGCCAGCAAGAGAAAAGTACTGTTGAACCAAAGCCCAACAAGTGTTTAACTCCAAAACCTCCTTATAGAAAGAGAGAAGGGATTCAGTACTTCCTATTCACATTTTCCATGTAATTTTACAGTTAATAACTTCTTTGAGTCTTTACCTGCACAGATCAGACTTAGAACAGTCACTTCTCTGCTCACCTGGATCAAGTACATGATCCCAAGTTAGTGGATGCTGACTCAGAACCTTTAATTCACAACAGATTTCCACTGCGTGTCTACTTCTATAAAAAGGCAATATGTAATCAAGTTGACTTTCAGCGTTCGTGGACGGATTACCTACCTACACTGCCTTCCAACAATAAGCACTCCACTTTACATGCAAGCAATATGTTTTTTGTCTTCCTACCCTACTGTGGTGACAGAAGTCCACTAGAATATTGCTAACGGGAGAAAAAAAAATCACAACTACCAGTTTGCCTTGAAGACTGGTCACGCATGAACGTAATTTCAATGTTAATTTTATACATGCAAATGTGTGCTCATAACAAACAGGATGGGTGCAGAGAAAGAACACGGGACAGCGATTCCAAACATTCATTCTGAAAGTATTGCAAGATTTGGAAAGTGACTCTGACTACTCAGCACATACTCATGAAAGTGACTCTGACTACTCAGCACATACTCATGTCAACTGAAGTAAGTGTTGCCACACAAAACAGGTGGCAAGGCTGGGCAAGGCAAAACATGATTCAAATAACGCAATGAAAAGCACAGCATGAAGGCAGAATACATCTTAAATGTAAACACTATTCCATCAGTATCTCCTTTAGTAGTGAAAGTTGACACTTTATCAGTTTGGTCAAAAATGGGTGGAGAGTAAAATTTTGCCTGACCGCTTTGATCTTTTAAAATTATAGCAGCAATCAAAAACTTCTGTTCCAATTCAACCATACTGTCTTTGCTTCTGTGTGTCTGATATTGCAGGAGCTTTTTGAAATCTAGTACCCACCCCTTGGTTGTGATTGCTGAGCAAAAATTTATCTTCAGATATCTACTAAACCGTAACTTTACATCAGAGGTGGAAAGCCTGTTTTCCTCACTGAGGTTATACATTCAAAGGAGTTACCGGTAAATGTAAGAGCCAACCTTCCTCAAGATCACTACCACTCTATTCTCCAGGCAGAGAGAAAACCTGAAGTGGTAATGATTTTCACTTAAGATTACCATCATAATCTCTCACTCAACTGCACACACATTCACTCAATGATTTAAGCTATACTGATTTCGATGTAGTCTCACCACCACCGGGCACATCTGGTAAGGACAAGAGAAAGGTCCTTTTAGTGGACCTCTGCTACCAGGTTATGGAAGTCCCTTATATTTAGTTTGTTCTTAATGCTGTTTTTAACTTGCTTTTCAGGAATTGAAATTTAGTTTAATTGTGATTTAACTTTTGTATTAACAGAGTTTTTTTTTTAAACTCTTGTACACTGCCTTGGATTCTGTATTTAAAGAAAGGTGAGCTATAAATTAAATGAATACAAAGAAAGAAATAAAGATAGGGAGGAAGGAAGAAAGAAAGATAAACAAAGAAAGGCACTTAAATGATTATTTATGCATATATAGATTAGGAATATCTACCTCCCCTTCCAAAGTAGGGGGGAAAAAACCTGAAATTTTAGAAATGCCCTTTTTGCCGCTATCTCTTATGTTACAATATGAAATAATGAGATTTTTCAGCAATGAATGAGTTTTTCCCCAACTTGCATACTGGGCTTAAGGTCTAAAACAAAAAGCCTTTAGCATGATTTGGTAAAATATTTTGAATCCATCAGTAATTGCAAACAATAGTCTAGCAAACACTGGCTGCAATATCGAGTACTGGAGAAAGAGCAAAATCTACTGCTAACAAAGGGAACAACGATCTCTCTTCTCACTACAGCCCTCCTGTCCCTCACAAAACTGCTCCCAGCAGGCTGCGAAAATTACAAAGCTGATTTCTTTTTTTTCCTTTTTTATAATTTTTATTGATTATATACCAAAAAAACAAAAACAAAAAATTAAAACACCATGTGTTGGTACATAATAGTGGAGCAAAAAACAAAAAATAATAAAAAAATACAAACTTACATTATTATTTTTCTCTTTTACCCTTAAAATCATAAACTTATTCAGCTTATTCTATATCATACTACTTGTATAATTTTGTTACCTATCTTTAATTCTTATTCTCATTATATTCATTTTTATTATAATAGTTTCATTCTTAATTCTATATTTTTCGCTTCCACTTAAACTATTACTATTACTAAATATAATCTTATTACTTAACATATTGAACTATCTCTAAAGGTAACCATTCCCCAAAGCCATTTATCTTTTAACTTTTTTTTTCTCTTAACAAAATTGAACATCACATATCCAATTTAATCAATACATCACATGTTTAACACACACACATAATAAAAAATAAAAAAATAAAAAAATGATTACCCACCCCCCAGAGCCAACTTTTTATTTAATCCACTTTCCAAAATTGCCATTCTTCTTGTGAAAGGGTAGCTTCACCATCTCTTATCAAAGCTTTTTCCAAGAATATTTTCCAAATTTCTTCGAAATCATTCCCTTTTACTAAACCTTTCATAAATCTAATTCTACATGTTAATTTATCATTAATTGCAATTTTCCACACTTCTTTATACCATTCCTCTATTTGAAATTTTTCATTTGTTTTCCATTTTTTTGCTATTATTAATCTTGCTGCAATTAGCAAATTTGTTATTAATTCCTTCCTTGCCTGGGTGCACTCAACTTTATTATATATAGACAACAACACTATATTTGGACATACTGGTAACTCCATTCCTATAATCTCTTTTAACAAAGCTGATTTCTGAGGGGTTCCAAAGACAATGAAAAGGAGGTAAGGAAGGTTTTGTTGCACTGGTGTTGCAGTGTTCATTCAACATTAGATTTAGGCTGGACAGAATCAGCTAAGTAACACCACAGGAATTAAATGTGAGATTAAATACGGTGAGGCTGATACAGTTGTAGCACAATTTGAAAGAAGACATGTTGTCATACATGGAAAAACACTGGAATCATGCATTCTACAGAAAGATTGTCTATTTTTCCTACTCCTCCTGAGACAGGCAGAGGAACATATATTATAAATGAGCACCGGAAGTTGATCCATATCTGTGTTAAGATTATCAAAAGTCAATGAGAAACCAGATACATTCCTTGTACACAGCAACCTGTAACTGTCATGAAGGAATATATGGGTAAGGTAGCTGATTTACAGTACAAGGAAGGGGGGAAATGGAGCAAGGTGAAAACTGAAGGACTGAAGTGCCAGAAACATGTTCATTTAGGGAAAATAATATTTCAGTTATTTAGATATTATTACAGTTTTGAAATGCTGGTTCATTTAAAAAACTTCATTATGTGTCCTCCGCTATAACTTTAAAGTAGCTTTTACTATTTGCACATGTTCCCTACATGGTGCTACTTCATGTTTTGTGTTAGTCCAGATGCATTTAGCTTTGAGGAGGGTATGTGAGCATTAACACCAATAGATTTCATCCTTCCTCAAGCTATCTGCCTTTAAAATCTGCTTTAGGTGGGGGTAATTACTAGAACTTATTTTGGAATTCAGGAAAAGGAGACCAACCTGTCATTGTGTCAGCTGAAGTTTGTTCATCTGTTATTAATTATTTAGTGAAACATCACCTTTGTACCTCAAGAAGTGGGTTTTTTTAAAAAAGAAGAACAGGAGGAGAGAAAACAAGAGAAAGCCTTGTACATTACAGTTAGTTTTCAAATGAAACTTCCTGATCCACTGAATTTTTCCCCCACATTCCAAAGGTGTGCTGCCTACCCCCCCCCCAAGTCCTCTGACTTCCACAGAAAAGTTAACTGTGGAACTTTCAAACACCACCTTTACTTTCTACATCTGCGTTAAAAGGAGCAGCACAATTTGTTCTGTAAGAGGATATTGTACCACAACCACATGCCAACTTTCAAAAGTATTTCAATTCTCTAGCAACATCAGTTCTGTCTTTTTTAAATGTAAATTGGGTATTTCTGTACCCAACATGCCCCACTGCAAACTCCAACCACTTTGCAAGGCAGAACTCCTCAATGTTTAGAACAGAGGTGGGCAACCTGTGGCATTTCAGGTATTTCTGGATTGCAACAACTATCATCCCTTACCATCGGACATGTTGGTTAGGGGAGATCAGATCTGTGGCCCCAGAACATCTCAAGGACCACAAGTTGCCCACCCCTGACTTATAAAAAGAAACCAGGCACCATTATATACTGATGATAACACCTCAGCCTCTCCTCTTCCACTTGTTTTGGAGACATTCACAAAGGCAGCAGTGCTTTTATGTACTGTCCCCCATTCAGTAGTTTCTACTGAAATAGTTGTTAAAATCTGCAAAGGTCTTCTGAGTTCCAGTGTGTTTAGAATTTGTTGTTGACTAACAATAGTCCTCTTATTTCTTCCATCATGCAAACTCCATTCTATGCATTTTATTATGTGTTTTGTAAGCTTTATAATAGAACAAGGAGTCTTAAAATGCCAAAGGAAGGTGGTTGCCTTTCAGAACTGTGTTGTACTGTCAGTGTTTTGTTTATTTGTTTTTAATAATTATGTTTTAACTGGTTTTAATTTACAGTTTAATGATATTTTTAACTCTGTTTCTTTCAAATGTTGTAAGCTGCCTGGAGCCTCAGACTGAGAAAAGGGCATGGTATAAATAGTAGTAGTAGTAGTAGTAGTAGTAGTAGTAATTATAAAAATACATTAATGAAATAATACAAATAATGCATTTGTTGTTTTTTTGTGCAGCAGATTTATGCACCTACTGTTCTCAAACACAGACTTATATCTAAAGCTACATATTGTTACCTTAAGCAGACTCCATGCTCAAATAAAAAAGTCAGCCAAGGAAAGACCTCTAATATATTAATACACTGAATGGCCTCACCGCATACTTATTCAGGGTACTCAGAGGCAACTACAGCTGGCCCTCCACATTTGCAGGTTTGACTTTCATGGATTTGATTATTTGTGGGCTTCTCCAGCCCCTGCTCCCCCACCTCAGGTGCTTCTTTTCTGGGGGAACTTTCCCTCTCGATGGCTACAAATCAGCCTGTTAATGTCCTTTAAAAACCCACCTCTGGTACTCCTCCTCCTTCACCAGCCACTGCCTGTCCAGCTAAGGATGGCTCACAGTCCAATTCCTCAGCCCCATAAACCCTCTCTCAGTAACCCCCAAACACACCCAAGGAATGAGATGGGTGAGAGAAGAAGTATAGGGCCATCATACCAACCTCTCTTTCCCTTTTCTTTCTCTAATCTGGTTTGGACCCTGGGTGCTTGCTCTCCATCCCTTGCACTGGCCCCCTTTCCACAGACACATTTTGACATTTGTGATTTTTCTACTTTTGCAAAGGTCCTGTGCCCCTAACCCTAGCAAATGTGGAGGGTTGATTGTAGTTATAAATAACAATTCCTGATAACTAATGTATATTTTACACTACACATTACTTTGCAACTGTGATCAGAATAACCTCACTTCTGCTGATTTTTAACTTTAACTATTTAGTTATTTCTACAGTTGTGGGAATGACGGCTCATTAAATGACAGAATAGGAATATCACACTGCTCAAGTGCTCAATTGTGTTCTACCTCACTATCATATCACTAGAGGTCAAAGCAACAATGAGGTGGACAGAAGAATACTGTTTTGGTTACTTTATTTTTCCAACAAACAATGGCATGTGTTACAACTATTTTAGCTACTTTTGAGAAATAGGGGAATAAGATTATCATCATGTTTAGCAATCTTTTTAAAACAATAAACTAGTTTTGGGGCTTAGAACTATGATGGTAGTGAAGAACCAGCACAATGTGGTGATTTGAGTGTTGCGCTGGCTCACAGAGACCATAATTCAAATCCCTATTCAGCTATGGAATTCTCAAGTGAATTTGAGTAAGTCAGGCTTTCCCAGCCAAAGAGGCAGCAGCAAACCTCTGAATAAATCTTGCCAAGAAAACCCTTTAATAAGGTTACCATAAATCAGAGTTGATCTAAGTCAGAAATGACTTAAAGGCACACAGAGATAACAAACTGCTTTTAAAAACAACTTTCCAATTTCTGATCAATCATCTTCCTCACTTCCTTTAATCTATCATACTACTACAAAGTTTCTTAAACAAGCGTTTAGTTAGTATTTCCCTCAAACATGACAGACTGAAAGAGGTACTAAAATCACATCCAAAAGTAGATTAAGGAATTCCATCCTTGGTTCAGCTTGACTAGCCATTATGTCAAGGGTCATAACAGATTCATTCATGCAAACTTTCATTTTCATGGAAACAAGGCAGGCACTTTACAATATTGCAATTCAAAATTCTGTACCTCCATAACATACTAGTTTCACAAATAACCACACCAAAAAAATTAAAAGACAAAAGCTGCTTTCAGAAAAATCTATTTGAGAATATACTATTCACTTAAAAACACACTATTCTACTAGGTACAATAAGCATTATTCTTGAAATACCCATGAAAACATTTTGCTAAGCCAATTTCCTCTATAATTTTGTTTGGGAAAATATGCTCTTCTCTACTCAGCTTGCATTTACACTCCATTTTGCTTGCCACCCATCAATTCAGAAACTAGAACTTTTATATCAGAACCATTATTCTCAAAAGTCATGTATATCAACACTGCTCACCACAAGTATCAAAACAAAAAACTTCTGGGGAAAAACTGTAGGTGTTGTAACACTTAGCAAATTTAAACCATCTACTATTTTAAGCTGTTGGTGTTGAATGCTTTCAAGTCATCTCTGACTTATGTGACCATACAGTTAACCTATCACAGGGTTTTTAAGGGAAGATTTGTTCAGAGGAGATTTGCCTTTGCCTTCCTCTGAGATTAGAGAGTATGACTTGTCATCCAGAGGATTTCCATGGCCAAGAAGAGATTCAAACCCTGGTCTCCAGAATTGTAGTCACTGCACCACACCAAACTACCAAATCAAACCAGTGGCTGTCTACTTTTAAATATACCAACTATACCATGTATACCTTTGCAGCAGAATCCTCATAGTACTTTTTGGTATATTTCTAAAAACATACAAAAAAAAAACAACCCTAAAAACATCTAGGGTTAGAGAGGCAAGTTAATGCAATATACAATTGCCTGCACATTTATTTTCTAACGAGGAGGAAGGATGAACACAGAAGTGATTCCGTATTTATTGACGAAAAACTAGACAAGTACTATATGTATCTCAAAAGGACAAAAGTGAGGGGGGTTTCCTTTTCAGATTGTTGTTGTTGTTGTCGTTATTTGTGCAGGACAAAACCTGAACACTTATGAAGTAATGTCACTCAGAATTACGAATGAGAGTGTTTTAAAACATTAGGGATCCAGCCAAATAAGCTGCAGCAGCTACTCCTAGGTCCGAGATTCAAAAAGTAGCGATGTTTGTAACAACTGTTTTCAAGCCAATTTCAACTCAAGGAGACCCTGTGAATGAGAGACTTCATGTCACCGTCATCAACAGCCTTGCTCGCTGCAAACTTGGGGCTGCAGTTTCCTGACTGAATCTATCCATCAGTAATGTATTTTTCTTCTTTTTCTATTTCTTCTTTTCCTATTGCCTTCTACCTTATCAAGCATTACTGTCTTTTTTAGCTAGTCATATCTTCTCATGGTATGTCCAAAGGATTCTAACAATAGTTGCAACTATACAGATTATTGGACAAGCATTACTCTTAAGTAACTGTAAGTATTTCCAAAGGCTGCTTGACAAAGATTATCTTACTCCTAGCTATCTTATCTTACTCCAAATCTGTAGGCAACTGGCTTCTCAGCTGCCTACAGATTTGCGTAAAATGTTGAGAACTAATGAACGTCTGTTAACACATTCTGTGAAAAAAATGAAGATGCCTATTTCTGTTCATGGAATTTTTGTCACTTTCTAAAGCCTTCAATTTAAGTCCAATATTTAGTCCCAACGAAAGCAGATCCAATCAATCCGCAGAAAGCAAGTTACTCATTTCTCAGCAATTCAGCATTTGTACTCTTGGGATGACAATAGGATTTGGGTGCACAGAATTTATAAGTCAGATTGAAATGCTACGGATCTTTTGTAACAGGCATGTGCCTGTTTGACAGGAGAAAGTCTATAGCTCAGGCAAACACTGGTAATAATTTGCTCATCTAGACGGGTGTAAAGCTATTGCTTGTCACAGACAAGGGGCAGAGTTTAGGAATAACCATGCAAATGAATGAGGGAAAACCTAAATTTATTATTTTTTCAGGCTTAATTTACACCACCAAACAAAATTCCAACAAAGAAAATGAATACTAGTATTTTCAGTATTATTTACGAAGATGAAAAAGGACAAATAAAGTAAAAATGAGTTCCAGACAGATATTTTTCCCTACAATTACTCTAACACTTGAGGTCTAATATCTAAGGAGAAAAGAGCATTTTTTACTAAGAATTAAACCCCATAATATGTAATAGGAATAATTCCCAATTAAATGAACATATGTCTCACACTGTGGACATGATGACTTCACAAAATCAAGCCTGAAAATTGTATGTACTTGTCTAAAAATACAGGTAACCTCTCACTTCCTAATAATAATGCAGAAGATGCCTACATACCTGGCTTTTCTTGAAGTTATGCAGACAACACTAAACAGAACGGAATGAGCAGTATCAAACTTGTGGTACAGAAATTCTTTAAAAAGGATTAGAAAACTACTATAAATTGCATCCAACGGATAAAAAATCAATGCTGTAAAAAGAAACTCAATTAAAAAAATATAAATCAGATTTTTACAAAATCATTTTTATTTTTTAGATATGTTATAAAATTAAAAATTTATTTCTCACTTGATGCTTTTAAAAATATGTGTTAAATTAAATCATATCACAAACACTATAGCTAAACTCATGTGGCTCTGTCATACACATGCACACTGAGTTACCTATCATCAGTCATGCAGCAAACAGGAAAACCCATATCCTTATTTTGGCCTAAGAATCAAGTGATAATGAGTGGGGGAAAGTGAGAGCTAGTTGTTGAAATGTGAAAGACAACATGCATTAATTTACCATTGGAATAAAAAATGGAAATGCAAGCAGAATTGTGTGGTGGGGCCAACTTCTTAAAGCTCTGGCCTTTGAGTGAAGATCTACTACCATTTGCATCCATTTTCATTCCTTAGTGCCTTGTGCCTGCTGTTTTCTCTAATACCTAAATATCCATGAATAGGCAAGTGGGTGCCACACCAAAATGTATTCATGTTTAATAACAGGCATCGGCCAGCAATCCTATAGTAGCTGTGAAAGCTTTATTAAAATTACATTTAATAAACTATGGCTTAAATCAACTTTTAGTTCCAAGTAGACTAGATCCACTGGAAGCATCTAAATAATAAGCAATAGGAATAATTCCCAAGTGGGTATGTTTAGTCTACAGAAGAGAAGGTTAAGAGGGGACATGATAGCCATGTTTAAATATCTGAAGGGATGTCATGTTGAGGAGGGAGCAGGCTTGTTTTCTGCTCCTCCAGAGACTAGGACAAGGAGCAATGGATTCAAGGTGCAGGAAAGGAGATTCCACCTGAACCGCAGGAAGAACTTCCTGATGGTCAGAGCTGTCTGGCAGTGGAATATGCTGCCTCAGAGTGTGGTGGAGTCTCCTTCTTTGGGAGGTTTTGAAGCAGAGGCTGGATGGGCATCTGTTGGGAATGCTTTGATGTATGTTCCTGCATAGCAGGGAGCATAGCCCTTGTGCTCTCTTTCAACTCTATGATTCTATAAATAAACTGCAGATATCTATGAGACATTACAGGCCAACCCAGTATGTACATCATTCTAGATAGTGATGAACTAGCATGTAAACTACATGCCTGTGTGTTATGGCCACAGTTACAAACATGGCAATGAGATTTGTGTTCTTCAGAAAGTGTCAAATCCACGGTCTACCACACTATAAATGAAAGTATATACGGTATATCATCAGGAAGAAATCATGAGCAGCAGATTCTTCTCTACCCTCTTTCTGAATTATATAATGTACAACTGACAAAGCCAGTGAGAGGCTTGTAGAATAGCAAACATGGTTTTTCAACTGCTGAGAGAATTTCAGCTCTGAAATATGCCACTGAGAAAACTCCCCCCAACGATACAGCACACTAGTTCTACTATGTCTTCCCATACTTGTTTAAAGAAACACTGTAATTGGAACCTTGCAATCTGTACAAAAGCACTAGATAAAATACATTTACAAAGAACTGGGGGGAACAACCTCTGTTCAAAGCCTGTGCATAGTTAAAAAAAATCTATTCAATCCAAAGAGAGATTCTCCACCTCTCTTCAAGGTGAGTAGGGGAGTGACATTGTAAATTGAAGTTTATTATTTCACCCAAATGTTCTGTCTACTTAAATTACACACTTCTGGCAAGTCAGATAGCCGATGAATAACTATGCAGATCACTGTTGTTATTAACAGGTCTTCAAAACTGGGCTGTGGCTTCTATGATTGAGTCTATCCAGATGTAGTTTGGTCATTTTTTTCCCTACTGTCTACTACCTTGCCAGGCACTGTTATTTTTTCTTCTGAGTGAGGTCTTCTCATGACATATATGAAGTACATAAGTCTCAATTTGCACAACTGGCCTCTAGGGAGAGTTCAGGGTTGGTTTGCTCTAGGACCCATTCACTGGTCATTTTGGCTGTCTTGAGTATCCACAGAACTCTCCTCCCACACCACATTTCAAATTAATCGATTCTCTTCCTGTCAGCTTTCTTTACTGTCCAACTTTCATGACCATACACAAAAATTAGAAACACAATGGCATTGGTAATCCTGACTTTGGTATTCAATTAGATATTTTAACAATTTGGAATCTTGTCTAGTTTCTTACAGCTGCCCTTCCAAGTCCTAGTCTTCTTCTGATTTCTCAACTGCAGTCTCCATTCTGAATAATAACTGAGCCAAGATAAAGGAACTCTTTCACTGCTTCAAAGTCTTTACTGTATGCTTTAAAGTTCAGTAAATCATCTGTGGTCATTATTTTCATTTTCTTAATGTTCAACTGTAAAACTGGCTTTGCATTTTCTTCCTTGACTTCCTCCAGGAATCATTCCAAGCCTTTGCTATTTTCTGTTAATAATGTGGTGTCATCTGCATATCTTAAATTGTTGGTGTTACTTCCTCCCATTTTCTCATTTCCTTGCTCAAAGTCTAATCCAGTTTTGCATACGATACATTCAGCATATAATTTAAACAAATAGGGTGACAAAATGAAGTCTTGCCTGACCCCCTGGCCAACTGGAAACCAGCTCTGTTGATATGTCATCTGTTCCTGGTGTTTCACTTCTCCCAAGTCTCTGAGTGTAGCTTCCACTTCACTTTTTAAAATTTTGGATTCATCTTCAAATCCTTTTTCCTTGAATGAATCTGCCATCCTTTCATCTCTTCTATATATTTAATCCGTGTATAGTTTCCATGTATCCTTGTATAGTTTAATTTATGCAGATCATGCAGTGCAGTCCTCTGCTGGTTGTAGAACATCTCTACTCTTGTTTTAAATTTACTTTTGATTTCTGAGCTTGTGTAAAACAGGTCTCTTGTTCTACCTTATTTTTTATTGTCTTCTATTTCTCTGTATTGATTGTTGTAGTAGTTCTCTTTCTCCCCATGCACAAACTATTCAACAGTTGTATTCAAGGTTCTGACCCTCTTTCTGTTACCTTTTGCTTCTCATCTGTCCTTAACTGCTTAAAGAGTTTCATCTGTTATCTAGTGAGGTTTCTCTTTCTTTTTGACTACAGATAAGTATCTTTTTGCATTTCTCCTGGACAATGTCTTTGGTTCAGTCCAGAATTCTTCTGGTTCCCAGTCTGTTTTTCAAATTATCTTTCAGTTCTACAGGGATGCTCTTCAGCTTGTATTTTGGGACTATGATTGTGCCAAAGAAGAATACTGACAAGCTGGAAAGTGTCCAAAGGAGGGTGGCTAAAATGGTGAAGGGTCTGGAAACCATGCCCTATGAGGAGCAACTTAGGGAGCTGGTATATTTAGCCTGATGAAAAGAAGGTTAAGAGCTGAAATGATAGCCATGTTTGAATATTTGAAGGGATGCCATGTTGAAGATGGTGCAAGCTTGTTTTCTGCTACTTCAGGGACTAGAACACAGAGCAATGGATTCAAACTACAGGAAAAGAGATTTCACCTAAACATCTGGAAGAACTTCCTGACAGTAAAAGCCATTCCACACGCTGCCTTAAAGTGTGGTAGAGTCACCTTCTTTGCAGGTTTTTAAACAGAGTGGCCATTTGCTGGGGGTGCTTTGAGTGTGTGTTCCTGCATAGCAGCAGGTTGGGCTCAATGGCCATTGTGATCTCTTCCAACTCTATGATTCTACGACTGAGCTGTCCTTCTTTAGCTTGACTCTAATTTTCAATATTAGTAGATCATGGTCTATTCCACAACCTGTTCCTGGTCTTGTTTTTTGCAGAGAACATGGAGCTTCTCCATCTTCTGCTTTCAATTAGACAGTCTATTTCATGTTTACATTGGCCATCAAATGAAGTCCATGAACTCAGTTGCCTCTTAGGTTGTCTATAGATTGGATTTCTCCTAAACAAATTTCTGACTTCACAAAATTCAGTCAGTTGCTTTCCCGCTTTGTTCCTTGATCCTAGGCCAAAATCTACAATCTTTGATTCTGCTGTTTCCTACTTTTGAATTCAAATCACCTATGGTTACCAATATGTTGTGCTTTGGTGTGTGAACAATTTCCTCCTGGGGTCTCACACAGAATCTTTCAATTTCTTCCTCTTCTGCCTCTGTGATTGGAACATAAACTCAGATTATGATTATGAAGTTTTATTGGAATGATCTGGTCAGACTCTGCACTATATTCTTTAACTCCTTTTGCTACATCTTTCGTCACTATTAATCTTCTCCACATGACCCATCTCTTCTTAGATTTTATTTCCTGAGTAAAACCCTGTGTAGTTATCTGACTGAAAATTTCCCATTCCTGTTCACTTTGGCTTATTCACTCTGAGTACTCCAATGTTTATACATTCCATTTCTTGTTTTATAATGTTTAGCTTCCATTGATTCATGCTTCTCACATTCCATGTTCCTATAATATATACTGTGCAGCTCTGGAGTTTCCTTTCACCTTCAAGCACATCAGCACCATTTCAGCTTGAGTCCAGTGGCATCATTAGCCACAGCACTGTTCTTCCCCAGTAGCTCACTGAGTGTCTTCTGATCTGGTAGTCTCATCTTCTGGGACTATCTCTTGTGTAAGTTTGGATTGTCTCATCACAGGGTTTTCAAAATAGAAGGCTTAATTTAGGAGTAGTTTACCATGCTTCCGTTTGCATAATGTTATTTTTGCTGTCCCTGCTGTTGTCTGTGAGATTCTCTCTGACAGTGTCACCCGACACTACTGCTGCTGGTCAGTAACTGGTACAGAAAAATCTTATCTGACATGAGAGGCCCCACAAGTAGCAAAGGTACAGTGAGTATAGCCTCTTGCCTCAACAGAAGCATTCTCACTACCATAGAAAGGTAGTGCCATGGTTGGAAATGTCATGCCCTGGTGTTTGTGCGTCATGGTGGGAAAGGCAGTACCATAGCGGTAAAGTTACTGCCAGTACAAGTCATTACCAAGCCAGTAATTTAAAGCATTAAACTTTAACCAACAACGATAACAAATGGAGTTTGGGAAGTCATTCCTTCAGAAAGAAAGAAAACTGTATTCTGGAATATTTTCTTTTAGAATAAAGAGTAAACTATTTAAGACAAGGTGTTCATACCTTTACTATCTCAAAACTATACCAAAAAGCTACACAGACAATACATCTGACAATACTGTGATTCCTGATCTTAGTTTTCTTTCATCACTTCTTTTTAGGAGAAGTCATGTTTTATATCTAACTGGCACTAGGGAGAAATGGAAAAAAGTAGTTTTCTTCGTTTTACTAATTCTGATGGTTTCTTTCGGTTTTGTCTGCCCCTCATAAACTGGAAAAAGCAAAGAATTTGCATATAGTTCAAGTGTTCTTTAAAGTTCAGGATTCTGTAGCTCTTTTCATAACAACAAAAAAAGGGAAATTCGATTTGTAAATGTTTTCTGCATAAACTACTTTTTATATATCAGATATGATATTTATACATCCAGCCAGCTATATATATAATGCATTTTATGTTCCCAAACTAATAAAGCAACTTCGAAACTGTACAGGGTGCTAATATAAACAAAATCCTGCATTTTTTTCTGAAAAAAAAATAGTTTTTTCCATGGCTCCAACATTTCTGGAAGTTGTGGCAACATGAACTCTTCTCTGGTGGAACTTCTGAAATAACTCTCCCCTTTCATTTCCTGTATTTAGATGTGATGCAGGAATGGGTCTTATCCCATACCAAGGGCTGAAATATTCTAGTATACCAAGAGGATTCCTTCTTAGCTTCTTAACAGTCTACACTCAGCAGTGTATTAACAACCTTGGATCAATTTTAAAAGTGGATTTGGAACCCTCACAGCAATTACCAACCACTAGAAAAACATCTGCTCCAGTATCCTGGTGACAACCCCCCTCTCTCTCACACACACACACACTTTTTGATTGATTACTGGGGCAATTATTCTCCAAAGTCTTCCATTTTCTGTCCTCACCAATCTTTCCTTTCTGTACAGGAACATTTTATACTCAACCAGGCTCAACATGGATCCTTTTCCTTGGCTTACGAGGACAATTCACTATGATGAAGTTAAAGAACCCCTGTGCACTATTCTGATCAAACATTTTTTTCTCCCTTATGTACAGTCTTCTTCCTCGAGGCTGTTCTCCTGTGACAGTTTCCTTATCAGAAGGAGGCAGGCATGACACAGCATGTCTCTCCTCAAGAATCTGAAACAGATTCATCATTACAGAAAATAGCTAAAGGATTAGGAGGAACAGATGTGGGGAAAAACACTGCAGCAACACAAATCTGCTTTTGCTAGATTGTGCACATAGGTACAGAGTGGGAAGAATGTATTACCAAGGTCCACTTACAGATCCTTCACATCCTGAGACCCTTAGGTTGCTAGTGAACATTCAAAACTAGGAACAGATTAGGAAAAAAGCAAAGCAGGACTAAGAAAGCCAGAACTGAATTAAAGTTTCTGTGAAGTCCGCTACACAGGACACACACCAAAAAAAGATTAACCAAAAAAGGGCAAGCAGAATGCAAAAAGTGGAATCTCTATAGTATCAACGTGACTATGGAAATGCATTAAGGCAAGTACAGTATTGGCCAAGCTTCCTCCTCCCAAATATTAGCTGGCAGATTAACATAAAACCCACAACTAGTATTTATTTTCTCTGTTGGATAAAGGTATGAAGTTACCCGTATAACACCAATTTGGGTTAAAAATACCTAACTGAGCATTCTGCTCTTCACTCAAGCACCACAAAAATGTAACTAAGAGAGTCTTCAGAGACCCTCAAAACCACCCCTTATTAAGTCCTGATAGGCACCTCAGTCTAAAATCCTTCTATTCACCAGAAGTGACTTAGCCTTAAGAATACCAGGACTTGCTTATCTTTTCAACTAATATGCCCTTCCATGTTAATCATTTATAGTCCTCTCCAAAAAAAAATGTACAAAGGAATACTGACCTATATCTCTGACCTATGCCTTCTGCAAAGCTTTTCTATCTAGATGCCTTTAACCAAGTTCTACTTGCCATAATCAACTAGGCATATGGTTGTTTATAGGCCAGCTTTCCAGATTTCCTTTAAGCATTTTCCTTCTTTTCCTATTTCTCCTTTTTCTTGTAAACTATGATGATTTCCAAGCAACATTCTTGAGTCTGCATGCCCTCTTCCACTTGTACAGCAGCAGACAAGAGTAATGTGGAAACTGTTTGGAGACATTATCTTTCGAAGTGCAAACACAACCAGATGGATAACTAAGGGCACTTTTCCTGGAAAGTGTTAACAGAAGGCAGGAAGAATGTGTCAGACAATCCAGATATCACCAGCAGAGTTTTAACACAGTAAGCTTAGAAGGCCAAAGCTGGGTGAGTCACCAATCAGACATTCCACCAGTATTATTGATTACAGACAGACAATATGGTCTACCTAGAAATGGTTTGCAAACTTTCATATCTTAAGTCCCATCAATGACTCTGGCAAAGAACCAGGGTCTTACCATAGTAGAAACAAATAGCCCAGTCTGTCTGAGAAGAACATTTACAAATTTACAGTCACTCTGTTATTAGAGTTATCATTCATGGTAAATTTTAAGAACATAAAAGTATAGTATATTGCAACTATTTCTTCTATTAGCTGTGAAAAATTGTATTAATACTGTTAAGCAGAAATTTTACTATGGCAATTTTATTATGGTATTTGTGTAAAATACAAATATTAATAACATATTGCAGTAGTTATCATTCACTGTAGTTTTTATTGCTACAGTTTTATTGCTGTGGGTCCCAAACAGACTACACCTACGCCTTACCAGTCGTACACTGACCCCAGCTTGATAGTCATTAGTTCATAGAGGACAAACTCATTTTTTTACAGTAAATAACAGCAGTTATTTGTACTATTATGCATAGTTTATGACTACTAGTTATATTTATTGGGGGACAGCTAGGATATGAGTTCAAGGTAGCGCACATGATTTTCTTACTCTTCATTTTACCTCTCCAATAACCCTGTTAAGTACATCAGGCAAAGAGACAAGAAACAGACAGACAGTGAGTGATGACCAGTAAGTTAAATGGTTTCTTTAGACATTAAAACCTGGATTTCCCAACTTCCTGCTAACTCATATTTAGAATACAGTCAGCCCTCCACATTTGCAGGTTTCACTTCTGCAGATTTAATTATTCATGGATTATTTGCCATCATCTCTGCTGCCTCCCTATGCCAATTTTCATAGGGACTGCAAGCCTCGTGAGACTGAGAAATTGTGAACAAGGCTTATAAGTCCTTATTAAAAATGATGTGGGGCAGCGGTGGAGGTTGCAGTAGCCCCCCCCAGCTACCCACTTCTGCCTTGTGAAGGAACCCTGATGCCTCAAAGGAATCCACGGTGGGTTGAATTTGGTGATCATATTTTTGTGTGTTAAATATGGTTTGAGAGGGTCTAGAGTTATTCATGTTTTTACAACTTTCACAGGGATCCTGTGCCTCTAACCCTAGAGAACGCAGAGGGATGACTGTATTTCATTCACAGAACAAATATTATCACATAAATAAAAAGTAATCACTTTCAGAAGGTTAGAGAGTCAGCATAGTGTCATGGTGTGAGCACTGGACTACAGCTATGGAGACCAGAGTTCAAATTCCCACTCAGTCATAGAAACCCACTGGTTGACCTTTGGCAAGTCACACTCTCTCAGCCTCAGAGGAAAGAAAAGGCAAACTGAACAAATCGTGCCAAGCAAGTCCCATGATAAGACTCATCTTAGAGTCACTGTAAGTCAGAAAGGACTTGAAAGCGCGCATAAGAAGACACTGAAGGAAAGAGCAGCAGAGATCTCTTTTTAAAAAGCCCTGAATTATGTCAAAAATTATGGAATTTAAGCAGGACAGCTTTACCTTCTGTAGTGTTAAGAAACACAAGTAGCAAAAAGCCTGGCAAAAGTTTTCCAGGAACAAAACAAAGGAGCTAGAGATGGCAATCTTCTCAGCCATGCGCAACATTAAGTGCTTGCCTCAAGCTTTTAGGAACCCAGACAGCTAGACCCCTTGATTTCTAGTACTTGTTGTTATGTCATAACCTGAGGAGAACTTATAGTCTTCTCATCACTTGGAACTAATGATGAAAATATCTTGGACTTCAGGTTGCTCTGATGATTAAGTACTGTAACTGTCCAGAAGCACTGTCATTACTAGCAGCCATTTTTACTCTCATCAGTTCATATGGCCTGCCAGACATTCTGATTTTGTCCAAAGACAAAATTCATCTAAAGAGAAGTTAAGAAATAATGCCACAGAATGGGTAGTCAACCTGTAGCAGTGGTGGGAGGTTGGAGAACCATGATGCCTAGGAGTGCCTTTTTTCCAGATTTGATTTTCCCCAGATTTGGCTTTCTCCCCTTAAGGAGAGAAAGACTTGACCCAAGTTATTCATGCTCTTATAATTTTCAGGTGCAGTTAGTATAATACAATCTAGACTGGCTATCTTAAGGGACTGTACAGGAATTTTAATTGGTTGAGACTACTGCTGCCCTGCTCTTAAGTAGAGTGGGCAAATCAGAGTAACACTATATCGTATTTTCTACTTAGCAACAGGCTTCCATACCAAGTTCCTAACGATGATAGCAAGAAGCTGCCTCAGACTAGTGGTCCCTTTAGCCCAGTACTGGCAACTAAGTCTGGCAATAGGATGTTTCGCAATCCCATTTGGAGACTCCTGGCATTCGCTGATGGTCTCCCATTCAAAAATAAGTGAAACTTGACTTAGCTTTTGAAATCACACAAGATCTGGTATGTTCAAGTCAGTATGGTAGTCCAGTTCTCTGTTACAATTACCATTTGCCTTCTTACACAACAAATACACAAATTTACAGTGGTGCAAACCGCAAGCACATGTTTGTAGCCAAGACAGAACTGACCTCTGTAATAAATTGCTTTAAACAGTCTAGTATCTTAGACTTAAGAGTTACTTGCATCCATGTAAGTCTTAAAATCATTAGAGACCTACCTGGGAGACATGGCCTTGAACCCCTATTGAGTCATGAAAACCCACTGGGCAACCTGTGACAACTCACAACTTCTTAGTCTAAGAAAAAGGCAAACTGCATGCCTGCTCATAACAAAGAAAATCTTATGATAGTGTTGCTGTAAGTTGGAATGATCTTGAAAGCATGCAGCAACAACAACAACCCATTTATAAATTTATAGCAATAAAGATATTTTCTTACAACCATTATTTTCAACCATTACTTACTGACTGATTTCCACTGTTGTCTCAGTTTAATATGAGGGATTTTCATAAGCATTTTATTTTTTCTACTTCCTTCCTTCCTGATATATACGTGAGAGAGAGAGAGACAGAGAAAAGACAAATACATACACAGATACATAGAATGTAGGTGTGCAATGCAATACCACACAGAAGACAGAAACAGGAAATCCCAGGTCCTGGGTATGGCACCAAAACAGAGCTATCCTCTAATTACTTTTCCTATAACGAAGCCACAAAGTACAGAATTATTACATGTACATTGCTATGCATTAGAGCAGAGTGTTCCAACTTTTCATGTTGATGACACATTTTTAAGACATGCATCAATTCATGGTACAGTAAGTAATTCAGTAAGTGGAGGCAACCCCTCTACCTGAGCCTGGCTCACCGCCACTCTCACCGGGGTCTTCCTTGGTCCAGGGTGGCAGAGTGGCGGCAGAAGCAGGCCCGTCACCTGGACCTGGCCTGTTGCAGCAGCAGGAGAGACAGCCCCTCCATCTATCACCTTTACATGCCACACTAACATGTCACAACACACAGTTTGGAAAGCTCTGCATTAGAGTAATATAATTATGCTTGTAAGCAAAAATTCAGCAGCAAACCTACCAAGAAGGTAGTTTTGTAGTGGTCAATAAGGTTGAGTACTTTTTCTCCCAGTTGTTGACAGCACACGTCAAGAAATGTTATACTAGAGAAACTAATGCTGCACACTGGCCAACTGTTCACTTTTTCAATCTAGAAAATAACAAACAGCTCAACTGGGAAGTAGGAGACTAATTTTTTTACAGGAATATGGTTGCAGACCTCCTTCCGAAGGCAACAGCAACAGAAAATATTTCAAACATGAACTTAACTAGCTGCTGAACTTAAATTCTTCTTAATTGGTCTATGCATGCTTTCTGCATCAACCACTATGACAACCAAAAATGCTAATTGAGTACCAGGCAGAAATTCCTATGTTCCACATGTAGCCCAATTACTAGTCCTGAAGCTATGTTGCCTTCAGCAGTAAAGTAAGTGAGCTGATCTCCACATCTAGAAAATGGAGAGGCTTTCTTTAAAAACATGGAGATAGCAATGGGAAATATCAATATTTGTTTTCTTTGGTTTTCCTTTTTATGAGAAACAGAGACTATTTCATTGGGTTTAATGGGAGAAAGGCCCAAGTACTTATACCCCTGTCCTGTCCGAACCACCATTGTAAGTTAATATCTCTTAATACACTTGAAGTTAAGAGTTTCTGTTGCCCCTTTAATTATACCCCTGCTATTCCCTCTGTGGCTCCAGGCTCCAATCTGGGGTATGAAGATCTCCAATATTATCTTTAGACTCCTTTTTCAGTTCTTCCTTCAAGTGCTACAAAACTGTACCATATAGGAGATAGTCCCAAATTTCAGATTCAGTCTAAACAGCAGAAAAGAGTGAAGCTAGTATGCAAAACAAAAGTCTGGAAACCTCAGACACACTGCAGCCGGAGTCAAAGGTGATAGTTTGTTTCTAAACAATTCCTCTCTTTCACATATGTGCAGAGGTACTTACACTTTATCTGACAGTTTTGTGTATTTTCTTCCAGTTTCCAACATCCGATGAATTGTTGACAGTAAAGTTAACTGTCAAATTAGCTTATGGCCTCAGAAGGTGAACGAGGCAGAAGATAAGGTCCAGAGTAGTTTTACTCACTTATTTTCTTCCCCCACTTACACATCTTTGTTTAACAGTAACTGGTGTCCTCTCAAAAGTTAGTATTCAACAGTGAGTATATCAAAATATATGACCCTATCCTTAGTGGTTAATGCAATCATCATAGCCAGTCATCATCAAACACGTACACCATAAGGGTTCACAACAGATAGGCAGGAAAGAAGAGAGGAGACACAAGCTCCTCTAACTTTAGGACACATACTGAAAGTATATATAGCTATAGCATTAACTTAAAAAAAAAAAAAAAACCTCCTCCCAATCTGACGTGCGTGTCTCAGTCTGACGTCTTTAGTTGCATTCTTGTCACCTGTATTCCCACTGCAGTCATTCAATTTTCACCTTTTCATCAACAAGCAGAAACTCAAAATGAGAACTCTCAAGAAAAATGTAGGAGATGCATACTAACATCAAATAATGCAATTAGGCATTAGCACCAGACAAGGAGTCAAGTCTAATGAAATTTTGATCATTTCAAGTCAGCAAGATAAGCCTCTGGTCCCCTAGAAAGCACACAGTGATCAAAGCAAGACTTTAAAGTATCCTTCTTCAACCCAGTCCCTTCACGTGTCTTTGACTGCAACTCTTTATCATCGCCAGCCCGTACCAGCCACACTGACTTGGAAGCATTGCAAGTTTAATGTGATACATATAAAGGGCACCAACTTGGGAGAAGACTTCAGAAAACTTATGGGGGGGACAGGAAAAATAGATAGCTCTGACAAAAAATACTTTCCACGGAAGACACCAAGCTTATAACAAAAGCCCTGTGGAAAAACTTGGAACTGTCATGTGATTTGTGGTTCCACCCCTACAGCTGGGAAATGAACCTTCACCTGAAATATTTTATCAAGTTAGTAGAAAGATGCTGTTTAGTTCCAAGATGAGAAGACTGCATTTATCTTAGCTGTTTTACTTGAGTACTCAGGTGTCCAAGAGCTACACGATAGCAAGGAACAATGTTGTGAAAGCTAATACTGCATTCAAACTTATCATTACTCAAAGTTCTGTCATGGCCTTAAGTAACTTCTTATTTAAAGAAATTATGCTATGTCCTACTGTATTACCAGATGGGTCATTGTATAATAAACCTATCTTAATTCCCCAGGAGAAAATGTCACTGGCTCACTTTCTTCCTTCAGTCAAATTTCCTTTTTAACAGTCCAAGATATAAAATACCAGTGCTCTATAAAGATAGCATTATGTATAAATACATGGCAAGCCAATACACTGTGAGACCAATTCATTCTTGCAACATTATGCTGCACTATGCCATGATAAGGAGACACATCCAAGTCAGGGCAGATGAGTCAAGGAAACCAGAGAACTTTTCAATATCATCAGATCACTATCATGCACCATTCTTGCCACTAGACAATTATGCATTTCTCATCTCTATGGAGAGAGAAGTGTTTAGCGTGCAGGGTAAATATCTGCAGTGAAATATAAGCTTTTTTTCTTCCTAGAAAGTACCCACTTCCCTACCTAACTTGTAAAATGCTCTACATGCAATACGTCTTTTTTCTTGCTAAAATTTGATTTGAGTAGACAAACCAAGATTTTCAAATACAACTTCTTATTAAAGCTGTAATATGTTACTTAAAATTTATTGCCAGTTGAAACCAATAAATGGTACTATGAAGTCTTATGAAGATGTAATATTACTGGAAATCTTTTTTTAGTTTATTATTTTTGACACAACCAATCTAATTTACAATTGAAATACTATGCGATCAAAAATAAAGAAAAAAAGGGCAGAAAAAGACATACAGCTAACACACAATAAGGCTCTGACCCCCCCTCCTCATCCTGATTATAGTGAAAATAAAAATAAAAATTATTCTTCCATTACAGCTCCAACTAAATAATCCTACTAAAATTAATAACAACCATAGCTAGAGATTATTATATTGTTAGAATTCTTTTTGCTCAAAAAAATCCATAAACAATTTCCAATCATTCAACTGACCTATCCTTTATAAGCTCCATTAACTGACCATTTGGGTTAACTCAGCAACCTTAACAATCCATTCTTCATAAAATTAGTAGAAATCTTAAAGGCATGGGTATAAATGGCTTTCTTCCATATTTTTGTTTAAAAAAAAACTAGGGAGAAAAATTAAAAACGCAACCATTAGTATCCTCTACAGATTGAAATTCACTTTGTAATTTTAGTAACATAAAAATGTATTATGTCTAATTTAGTTAGGAACAATATTATGCTTGTAATATTAAAAGTACAATTTATTCAAAAAATAATTACAAATTGAATTTACTTTAAAAAAAAAAAAACCTTTTGTTAAAAATACAGCCTGTCCTGTTTGCAATACCTGACATACTATGGAACCCTCCTTGGTTTTGCCCATTTATGAGGGTCAATCAAAAACAGAAGAAACTCTCAGCACTAACAAGACAGAGGAAACTATGTTGTCTCCTCTAGTCATTCATAGATAAAAGACACTAAATACTCATTCCTATTAAAATAATCAAGAAAAGGACAACAAGACTAGCAATTGGAATGATATGATACTATACACAGTCTTGCATAAACATCTCCCTGATACTTTTTTTTTTTAAGAAATAATTTTGGAGGATTACTTTTGTTGGGGGAAAAAGGGCTTTGGGAACAAAGGGGAGAAAACAGTTCTTTCTTCAAATTCTTTTAGCAACTCCTGCTTCACATCTCCAGTCATAATATAAAAATCCATCTCCAAAAATAAATACATACATACATAAACCAGATTTACTGTAAAATCTAAATTACTATTCACTACATTCCTAAGTATCATTATTGAAATGTTTATTTTTCTTTTCTTTCCTGAAACCAAACAATGTGGCATTATTTTATGGCTTTGTTTCACTGCATCAAAGAAAACAGCTGGCACATAGTATTAGCAAAAAAAAAAGACAACCAGAAAAGATATGCATCAAGGTTACTTTATAGATCACAAAATTCCTGCATGTGCCTTATGTATGAAATAGTTTTTAGGAGTTTAATAAATCCACTTTAAGAAAACAATCCATGTACATGGGTACTCAACTAGGTAAGTCAACTAAAGTATTTGAGAAGTGCCTTGTAGAGATTAAAGCTTGCTCTCAAACACTTAAGACTATTAAAATCTCTTTGTCTCAGCTATGTCACTGACATGTTATCAAGGTCTACGCATCCAACTCTGACAAAGCCAAAGACAGTTTTTGTTCAGTATACTTCTTAGGAGAAGTGGAGAACAAACACTGAAGAGAGCAATACTATTTGCCTGGTAAAACAGTTGATCACCAATTTTACACAAAGAATCAAAGGAATGTAATGCAAGTTGCCAGTTTAGAGCTAGACATTACAGCATGGTACTAACCTGTTCGTGTGTTCATCCCACAGCACTGCTCTACAAGTCCACAACTGTATGGGTGGAACCATTTACACAGATCCCAGATAGCCAAGTCATTATGCAAAATTCTGTGACAACAGAATAGTAATGGGGATATATCATCTAAGAAATGTGGTATGAACCTAAAAAAGAAGCACTCCTATGATACAGCTGTAACATCTTAAAGGCACCAGATACAGCACAGATCAAACCTTTTAAGGAGGTGGAGAGTTTACACTTCCTTAGACACACTGGTTTCCACACAATACAACTTTTCTATAATGAAAAAAGCTCCAGGTAGATATACCACATGAAATAAAACGATATGTATATCAAGTTCCCTATATAACAGATCAAGAAGCTATGAAGCTCAGAACCAGAAGAAATTTTCTTCTCCATTTTCCTCTTATTTCCTGTTGCATTCCCTATTGATTATGACCAGCTCCAGTCTGAAGGAGTGGGCTTCAAAAGAGAATATCATCATATGAATGTGCATTAACAGACTATGCATATATACACAGCTTCTGAGAAGTGGCGTGCTGACAGCAGCATATTCCACAAAACATAGGATAATTCCTATACCATCATCATCATTTATTATACAAGCTCACAAACATTACTGTCCTGTTGATAAACTAGCTGCCTCAGAGGGGAAAGCAAATTCTTCATAACCAGCCAGGAAACTCAGGTTACTAGCCTTCAAAGAGATAACTAAAATGGGACCCTCTACCAAGATTTCTCTGCCCCCTCCTCTGTCAGACAACTAACAACAATGTGTATGGAATTTCTTATCACTTATGGCAACCAGTCTACTTGTTATACACAAAGCAGCATCATGTCAATCTTAGGTTAAGGGAATGAGAGAATGAGATGAGTTTGGTATGATGTCAAACCTTTTTATCTCCAGAGGCTATTTCACCTGGAGATCAGAGAGTTAACCAACTAAGAGAGAAAGCAGGCATGCAATACAATAATGTAATTTGTTTGTACACTTGGGAAATAAGAGTGTTATTGGGTTTCAAGCTATGATTATCATCTTATGCTTTGTCCAAATTTACATTTAGAGAAACTGTCCCCAACCAAACCAGCAACAAATCTATGTCTGGTCAACATTCATCTGAAAAGGAAGTATGGGTAACTTTTGCTCATTCTTCCTTATGCCTATACCCTCTCCTCTAGTTGGCTGGGAGTACTCTCCAGAATAGTGGGGAAATTAAATGACAGCAACAAATTCTATGCTATTTTGGCAGAAGAAACAATAGCAAAAGTAAGAATCTTCTGTTAAAAAAAAGTTATTTTCTTGCACAAACACAGACACAATGCAAAAACTAGTGCTTCTGCACAAAATACTAATACACTCTATTTTAGAAAAAAAATTGGTTCCTCTGCCAAAAGGTTGTAAAATTTTAATTTAAAAACTCTTGAAATGTGAAAAAGCATCAGAAATAAGACAAAAACTCATAATCTTGCAGGAAGAAAATCTTCATTCAAGCATGAAAGAACAAAATATTTTAAAATTGATATCCTTAGGCCTAAATCCAATTTTCAGTCCAAAATCCATTTTGAAAAGAAAAAAATGAAAGATAAGCATATGCTTTGCACATTTCAGCTCAAAAATCCTCAATATCCATTTTCCAACCTTTGTGATGACTTTCCTTCTATTTTTTAGCAACACTTCCAAAACCATTTCAACATGAAAGCAAGTATTAGGTTATGCAGATGGTGAAATGCATTAACATTATGACAAAGTGCTCCACACTTCTTCCTTTGGCTTATCACAAGCCAATGTTGCCATCATCACAAACATCCCATTCCAAATATTTTGTATATGCTAAAGGGGACGCAGGTCTTTTCAAATAGCTGAATACTTTAAGCATCTTGTACCAGACTTGTGAAAGCCAGAGGCAGCAAAAGACAAGTCTCCAACCATTTCTTTTTTGCAAGTCATGGAAAAGAGAGGGGAAACCAGAGGGGGAAAACTTAGCAGAGAGTTTTGAGGTCTTTGGTTATGCCTTACTCTGTGTGCTGTTTGCACACATCTACTTCTGGGTGAGGAAAGATCGCATTCTATAGTTGTTCAGTATTAACGTAGTCCAGAGCTTTCCAACCTTTTCATGTTGGTGATACACCTTTTTTTGGACACAGTTATTCAGTTTCGCGACACAGTTATTCAGTTTTACTAGCAAACCAGATGTTAAACCAACCCTTTATAAGAGATGCAGACACATACATAAATTGTAATAATAAAATGTATGAAGACACAACATATCTCATGAAAACCTTTCATATATTTTTTTAAAAAATATGATTTATAAATAATAACATACATTTCCAAGATTGTAGGTGACACACCTACACACTTCAGGTGACACATTAACGTGTCATGGCACACCATTTGGAAAGCCCTGAAATAGTCCATTCCAGAAGAACATATGCAACATATACTTTTAATAATCTTTATAAAAGGCCAGTACAATCTCCACACTGCAAGTGGTGTGCTAAAATAATGAATTGTGTAAGATCACCTACAAGTCCAAGAGAGAGTTTTAACTAGAGACTTCCTTGCTTATACTCCTAAGATGGTATGTTGTATCAGATCTCAATTCAATCAACTAGAATACATCTCATTCTGAAGAACATAAGATGAAATATGAATAGGCTGAAGCTGTCTTGTGTTCCAGAGAGCAATTCACAACCTGTAATAGAAACCAAGTGAGCTGGTGTGTGTGCATGAGTGTGCCTTCAAGTAGCAATTTATTATGGCCCTATGAATGTCATAAGGTTTTCCCAGGCAAGGAGTACTCATACGTGGCTTTGCCAGTTCTCTCCTCTGAAATATAGTCTACAGCACCTGGTATCCATTGGTGGACTCTCATCCAAGTACTAACCCAAGATGACCCTGCTTAGCTTCCAAGATCAGACCTTTAAGTACTGAAGCAGGGCAATCCTGACCCTACAGAATAATGTTCTTGATACCTAGTCCCCAGTAGCTATACACTGAGACTCCAGTGTGCCATCTAGTGTCCAAAAACTGAATCTCACTTTTCATGTAGCCACGTATTTAAAGGGCAACCTTTAAACAAAAATACATGCAGCTATTGGACAAATAATAGCTCTGAGATTTCAAATGGATAAACTGCCATGGATGAAAGGGAATTAAATGCCCTCTGTAGGGAGAAGCTCAAACAGTACAAGCCTCTCCCTACACACAGAGCTCATTAAAGGTACACAAAGCAGCAAAAAGCATCTTCAGCACTGAGTCCAGAAAGGAAATTGACCCATTTTAACTTCCTCTTCTTCATGGTCAGTATTATTTCTACCACTTTCCCTTCTCACTCTCTTTTTAATCTGAAGTGAAACTCATAAGTTAAACCTATAGGTCAGAAACTACTTGAAGGCATAGAGCAACAATATAAGTCCAGCAGTATATAGCCAACCAGCAATCCTAACTAGAATACATCCCTTCAGTGAATAAGGCTAACATAAGCATAAGCATAACCAGGGTACTTTCTGATTTAAACAAGACTTCTTTTGGGCATAAGACAGCTGCAATGGTAGTAAAATTTCTCCCCATATTCCTACAAAGGCAGGCATTTTTCTGTAAAGTAAATTCACAAAATTTTGACAGCCACACTTTGCCCATCCTTAGCATAAAGCCTTAAAAGTGTTTGCTTCTTTCTATTTCCCTACTATCAGCCTCTGAAAACAGGAAAAGGTGAGCCAAGAAAAGAACAAAGTGAAGAAATCAAGAAGTAAAGCTTAGAGGACAAAGAAAATGCACATTTTGTATCATACAACTGTACTCATTTAGGCTGAAATGTACCATTTACAATTATCCATTTTTAAAGGTAAAGATGCATCTTTTTCATTGTTCTATATACCTTTGAAAGGGACTGAAGTATTCTACGTATTAGAATATCTTGTGATTTCCTTACCCTACACAAAGAACATCCCAGCATACATTCATATAACCTTCATCTGTTTTGTATCTAGCTCAATCTGTAACTGACATCTCTCCAGAGTCTCACCTGGGATGACCAGAGTTTTTATTCTGCAGATAACATGTTGGAGATGGTTGGACTGTTGGCTAGAAGTGATGAGAATTATAAACTATTGGAAGGAGCATGACACTCCCATACAACAAAGCTCTGCTGTTTTCCTATTATAACATTTAAATAAAAATACATACACACACACACACACACTACACACACACACATATACACACATGCGCACACACACGTATGTGTATATGTGTGTGTGTATACACACAACATGCGCACGCACACACACACACACATATATCTTTATGTATTACTTTTTGATATGAATAACTAGGTAGATCAGTTCTGGGAAATTAAAAGCCTGCTCAATACTTACAGTCAGACCCACTTTAAAAAAAAAAGATACTGCAAAATGAAAGCATTGTATATTTCTCCTGTACAGACATGAGAATCAGTTTCATTTCAGGTACAAGGAAGAATTTGGAATGTCAAAAAACATTTCCACTTCAGTTTCACAAGTTTCCTGAGGAGATTAAAAGACAGGTTGACAACTCCTAAGTAGTTTCATAGATATTATTTTGATCCATGCTAAAAAGATATATTAGTTTTGCATATTAATACATGTAACACAGAACAGGTTGCAAGGAAAAAAATTGTGAACAGTTAATTGCCTTTACCTCTTTTGTTTATAAACATGTCAAAAACAGACTAGATACTGACTGTCTGCATTTTCCCCCTGAAGACATTGCCTTCATAATTGATCATCACTCCAGTCACTGGAATTCCAACAAGACAACCATCAAGTATGATTCTTATTAATACTAGTGTACACATCGACACATGAATATTAATATTTATTTCTAAAGGCATTACCAAGCTTTCTTTTTCAAGAAACCTTGTTATCACTTTACATATGGGAAATCAAATAATGAAAGCAAACATTAAAGTTAAGTTAGCTATCTGGTGGTCAAAACTGTTGGCTTGGCCTGCTAGCACAGGCCCTGCTCCTGTCCCTGAATCCTGGATCATATAAGCAGAACAAAGGGAAGAGTGTTTGGCCTTGTCTTATACACTTTTGCAGAAGGTGCAAAGAGTATATAATCTTACTGCTGCCCATCAGGAAGGAAGAGGAAAAAAGTTCATCTTTCCTCTATGTGGGGTCTTCTGTCCTTTTGCACAAAGCATTTGAAGTATGTTGCAAAACCCTAATAAAAAGATAGGCAATCATCTGTTGACCCACAATCTCCACAGAAAAGGAGGCTGTGTGGTTCCCTTTTCATTAGGATTGTGCAGAAAGAGCAACAACAGGAGCAGCAGCAGGGAACTTCAAATCTCCTCTCCTTTCTTTCCCATTCTCTGTGGAAAAACAAAACAAAACACATGACTTTGTTTCCACAGACTGGACTGAGAGACACATCCTACCATGGCTTGTCAATGGTTCATGCTAAACACAAAGAGAAAAACAAACAAAACTCTTCTTTCTTCCATTATTCCCCTCAGATGTTTTTAAAAACACAAACAAACCGTGAGACATGGCAGGTACTTTTTTCCAAAATTTAGTTTGCAGGAGACAAATTTCCTTTTCCTGCCTTCCCATTCTGTACAAAAAGAAACTTCCTTCCTAAGAGTTGAGTTTTTGGATAAAGCACCACCTTGTGGCTGGTTCTTAAAAAAAAGATCTCTGCAGGGAAGGAAGCTGTTTCTGCCCCTTGAGTTTTTTGAGGAAGCAGAAAATCCAAACCTGGGAAGAGACAATATCATTCCCATAAAACAGAAAACTAAAGTAGACATGGTTTAATGCAAGTGGGCCTCTAGATGGAAGCACAACATTGTACACGCTATCCAGGAAGGACCCATGCCACCAATGAGGAGACAACCAGATATGTAGCTACATAATAGCCTACACAGTCCAGCTGCATTTTAAAGCACAGAGGGGGTTCAGCTGAAAAGACATCAGAAGAGAAGATCTCTCTTATTTCAATGGCATTTCCAATTAAATTGTGCTTAGAATGTCATCTTTGTTGTTCAAACAAAAGTCTCTCAGAATAACTGCTTGACCTGCACTTATGATTCACATCCATTTACCATTGTCTCCTTGCTTCTACTTACTTCAGTTTCTCCAGAGAATGCCAAATATTTATCTCCCATCTCACCACAAAGAGCTCTGCATACTGTAAACTGCTTTGTGTTGACAGCTGCCTCCTGTATGCACAAAGCCATTTATGCCCCATACCCTTAATAAGGCCAGATCAAAGTGACAGCTTGAGTCTAGGACTATCTTTGCAGACACTTTCACAAGGTCCCAAAGATGTTTCATCTTTTTAAGGGAAGTGAATGTGTTTCTCTAGAAGCTGATCAATACAGCAAGGTCAATAGGTGTTCTTGAGGTAGCCACAGCTTGCTGATGCTGCCACCTAGCTTCATCTTCAGTTAGAGGTCATTTCAGATTATTAGCATAAAAGACTAGAATACAATTTAGGTTGTTTCAAGCACTTAATGGTCTTTCTATAACAAGAGTGGCATCTGTGTATGAAAAGATACAAAAATACCGTCACTTGGAAGTGAACACATACATACAATAGCCTCCACAGTCAAAAAGAGCTTGCTTTGTTTAAGTCCAGCTTTTCATAGACATAGAGTCAGAGCTGCACAAACCACAGCTTAAAAATATTTTTAAAAATCAAAGAAGCAAACTTCGATTTTGCCATTTTATATAATGGACACCATTTTACTGCACCACTGTACATAATGGAACTAAGCATCCATGAATTTTGGTATCCATGGGGGTACCGGAATCAAACTCTAGCAGACATCAAGGACCCACTGTATAGAATAAAGTAGCACCATACTTCCATGCTCTAACGTAATTCCAACCATTATTCTTATCTTCCTCCTACTTTCCACATTCTCAGAGCAGACACTGCACAAATACACAACCAAAACAGTCAGAAAGTATGCTCCCTCTTTCCTACTATCTTTTTCGTGACATTCATCCACAGCATAAAATAGGGTAAGATGGCAGAAACAGAAGATTATTGGGGAGAGGGGTCATCTGTTCTTTCCCTCAGGAAACAGCAACAATCAGCTGCCATACCGTACTAATGAAGCATGTCACTACTTCCTGTGCATAAGACTATTCATATATTCCACTAAATCTAGCTTAGCCCTAGTCTCTTGTTAGCATAGCCAGAAAGAAGAGAGTGGAAGCTTTTTCATTTTCAACAAACCATGAATCCCTGTTATAGTCAAACCTAGACTAATAGTGATTAATGGCACCTATGGTTTATGGGCGGGGAGCTAATGCCAGCCTGTTGTTAATTATCCTTATTTTCTGGTATAAATGGCAAATTACAACCACCTAAAATGGAAGCAAAAACTTCTGGTAGCCACTTTGCATCCATGCCAGAAGACAGTAGCCTCACATGCAGACATGACCAATCTGAAAAACACGGGGGGGTGCAGATGAACGGTCTTGTTCCACAAGCTACAGAAGTCTCATACTACTTCTAGCAAGCCCACAGTCAAAAAACTGGGTACATCCCTCCTTCTCTCAAATTTTTTGCACTTCATACTGAACTATAGCCCATTCACTACTTGGATGCAAAGGGAGGTGCTGATCCTTGCTGAAAAGTGAAGTGGAAAGAAAGCCACCATTCTTACACTTGATTTTGGGGGAACTTAACAAATCCCAGAATTTTGTGGTGGGCCTTCTACAAGTACAGCAGTTACATTGCTAATATCATTAAAGTAATGGTTGCTGTACTGAATTGTAACAGAAGACAAATGGATCAAAACCACAAAGTTGCTATTGCATATTGAATCCTCACACTGAACTAATAAGGCCAGAATTTTTTATCACATGACTGGGTGCTTTCCAAATTTACTTCCACAAGATCTGTAAATGAATGCTAGTAGCATAGGAAGTAATCACACAATTCAGCCTCCCAGTGCAATAAATCCCTCAACTAAGAATACAGCACAGAAGACATTTCTGCTGGCCAAGAGCAAGTCTGTGATAGAGAACACATCACGTATCTATTATATGGAATTATTATACCAGTTTTTTTGTATATTTTTATAGTGTTTCAGGATGCTACTTATTGCCAGTTTTCAGCCTGGAACCTTCCACATGTTGTTGGACTAAACCTTGCATTATTCTTGACCACTGCATGTGTCAGCTAAGGGTGATGAGAGTTCAAAATACCTAGAGGGCTGCAGGTTAGGGAAGCATGACTTATTTAATAACTTAAGGACTTATTGATAGTAGGCTTCCAGCAATCCAGCAGCTAAAGAAAAATTATCTAATTTCCAGTGAGTGAATGTGCCACAGAAACACAGATCTGAAGGTTTTTTTAAAAAGTAAATAGCATTTCTAGGATAAGATACTATATTACTTTGATCATTTTGCCATAACAGCATAGTTGAAAGTTGAAGTTGAAAGCACAAGCAGTACACAGATGCAGGATTTAATTTTCTATAAACAGTTTGTCATTACAGCATCAGACTAACATGCCTAAGAAACTAACACGAAACTAACATAGCTAAGAAACTACTTCACCCATTATAAACATAGATACTAGTAAAACTAGTCATACTTGGGTCTAGACACAACCTATAACGACCCATAAGGCTCACTTTAAACAGAGAAGAACAACCATTTACTGATTTCTTCTCTAGCTTGGCTTATTTTTTTGTAAATTCTTATCTTATCCTGAAGTGTCTAGGGACAAAAGAGTACCCATGAGGAGGAAGTTTCTATTTGCAATCTCCTTCCCCACAACTTCTTACTGCCATCAGCTTCAACAGTCAGTAAAACAGGCAAAAGGAAAGAGGCAAGGGTACAATTCAACTCAACTCAGAAACAGAGCTGCTGCTCCAATTTCTTGGAAAATAGCCTGACTTACATCTGAAGCAAAGAGAGTAGGGCTTACCAACATTAGGGTAAATGTATTGAAACTCTGATACTCAGGCTTATGCATGCCAAAACCGCTGTTAAACCCCTTCATGACCTACAATTACAATGTACTCTTCATCAACTATTTCACAAGCTATTATTACAAATTATGGAACTGATAAATACTGGATTCTTTCTGTAGTTATTTATATCACACTCTGGCAAAACTATACAGTAGAATGGAGTACTTAGAAAAATCCTGATTTATTTATTCCCTGTATCAAAGTTAGGTATAACACAGAGAAGACAAACACCATTTGTCCAAACAAAATTGCCAGCTTGTTCGCTTGTTGAAAATTAAAGCAGAAGACCACCGATTTAGCCTTCTCAATAGTTCATTCTATACCAGCACAGAACAAAGTACAACGGAACGCTAGTGATCTTATCAAGTAGTTGAGAGCAGACTGCAAGAACAACGTTACGTTCCTGCCAGAAACCTGAGTATTTCAGGCTTGATAAGAGTAACTCACCTAGGCCGAGCTGAAATCACTGTCAAACCAGTACTAATTCAAGTTCCATTTATTCATATCAAACGTAAAATTTTGTCAAATTTGTGTCAAAATATCCAACCTATTAAAGTAGAAACAATTAAAATTATTTGCATATATAGTAGACTCCTGGTATCTGCTAGGGTTTTGTTCCAGAACCTCCTTTGGATACCAAAATTGTAGATGCTCAAGTCCTACTATATAAAATAGTTCAGTAAAATGGTGTCACTTATATAAAATCAAGCTTGCTTTTTTTCATTCCCACGGCTACAGAATCTTCAATACGAAGGGTCAACTTTATCCAGTACAGTAGTAAGAGCATTTCCAATGCAATATAACATCCTTTTCTTTTTCTACTGCAAACAAGCATTTTCCTTTATAGTACAAACAATGAGTTTGCATCCTTGTTGCACTTTAGATAAACCATGCCAATGAAATTTTCAATTGCAACCCAGGGCACACATACCTGTAAGTCTGACTGAATCCAATGGGTCTTACGTCTGAGTGGGCATGTGTAAGAACACAAACTGCATCAAATAAATTAAGCTATGAAGTTAGGAATTCACCAACAAAAAGACAACTTAATTAAATGTATGTTGTAACTAAAGTAGTTGACTCAAGACAGAATTTCAGCATTGATATTTCCTCAAAACTACAATAAATTCTGTATTAGATGAGAAAGTGCCAAAAACAAAATAAAATTTAATATTTCCAAGAATCTTCAGTCAGGAAATTTCAGTTCCAGAGACACAAGATCACTTTAGTTTTCACCAAAGTTGAAGTAAATAGTCAACAAGATATGGTTTATAAAAACCAATTAAAATCTGCTTTCAGTTGCCCTACAAAAATACAGTAAAACTCAATTTATTAACTCAACTTATTAACTCATAAGATATACAGTTATAAGTCTGATTTTGAAATGTCCTTATGAAAATGAATCTATGAATCTATCTCTATATATATCTAGCCATGAAACTCAATGGGGGAGCTTGAATCATGTACTACGTCTCAGTTCAATTGACCTCACAGCAAGCCATTTTTAAAGAAATTGTTACTAGACATCAATTCTCCCATTCCAGCAGTTCATGAATAGAAAGTTCACTACACACAATCTTGATATTCAAATTATGACAGAATGCATTTTTAAAAAAAAAATTTAAAAAGAGGAGAGTTGTTAACAGAGTTGCAAATACATTTGCGCATGTTACAGTCAGCTCTCCATATTTGTGGGTTTGACTTTCACAGATTTGATCATTAGCAAGTTTCTCCAACCACTGACCCCGGCCCCATGCTTTTCTGGGACAACCTTCCTTCTCAGAAGCTCCTAAGAAGGTCATGCAGCTCTTTAACAACCTGCTTCTCGTCCTCTTCCTCCTCTACCAGCCGCTGCCTAGCCAGCTAAGGACGGTTCACATCCATTTCTCAGCACCACAAACCTTCTCCCAATGCCTCCCATATACTAAAGGAAGGAGATGGGTGAGAGAGAGGGCCACCATGCTGATCCACTATCTTCCCTCTCCTTGGTTTGAACCCTAGGTGCCTGTTCTCCCCACCATGCCTCAGCCCCTTCCCCCCCACACACACACTCTCTTTGATATTTGTGGGTTTTTTTCACTTTTCCCAGGTTCATATGCCCCTAACTCCGGTGGATGTGGAAGGCCAACTGTAGTTCCTAGCAATTTTTATAAACCTGCCCGCCATGAGAAAACATCTGAATTCAAAGAAGAAAAGTCTTTAAAACTTTTTGCAAAGCTCAGGAAATTTGGTAAAAAATAATCACTGGTGTGGGATTGGAAATTCATTTGGGGATTTTTTAAATTTTTGATTCGTAGTAACTTAAAGAAGGCCTTAAATTAGAGATGGGAATCAGGCAGCCCTTCACATCTCACTGGACAGTAACTCCTAGCATGATCAGTTCAACCAGTGGTAAGGAATACTGGGAGACATAGCTCAGGAACATCCAAGAAGACCTCACAATTCCCACCCCTCCTTTAAAACAAATGCTGGCTACACAAAAACTAAACAAACTGAAGCCACTATAACCAGAACTTTTGGGATAAAATGGCTGAAACTCTGCTGATAACATACAAATGTATAACTCAAGATCACATGTGCTTGTGTCTGCTCTGGCACAATGTGCAAGGAGCAAGCCACTAATCCTTGTATATCATCAAAACTTCCCCAAAGGTAACCCCTGCCCCCACTGGGGGGCCACTGTTGCAACTGTTCATTGAACAGGTTCAACTTAAGTGACCAAGAAGTTGCCCACTTCACCAAGGGGAATAGAAACAGAGTTGCTCTTCCAGATAAGCCCTTGCAGCTGAGATCAGCAGCTTCTTAGCTTTCTCAGTTAGGTCCCTCCCTCCTCTTACCAATAAAAAGCAGCATTCTCTCCTGCATTCACAGATTAGACAGCTGTGGAGAGGGGTGGGGAGTGTTTCAGCCATGTAGTGCAGGGTCTTAGCCCGTATGCATATAGGATTAGAAAGGATTGAAAAGAAAACATATGTTATTCATTTTATATTCTGTAATAAAAGGGCAACGCTTTACCCTTCTGAAAATGATTTTGTCCTCCTTCCTCACCACCCTTACATCTTTTTGGAAGAACAGAAGTTTTTACATTAAAACCACCCTACCTACCTACCTTTCTTTCTCTCCCTCCATCCTTACTACGTTTCTCAGAGCGTAAATTTGTGCCATGTTTCAGATTTGTATCCAGAGCGATGAGATTTCAACAAGTGCTGAGCCAATAATAAAGTCCCGACTGACCTTCTAAGTCAGCCTGTGGGTCACATATGCACACATGCCCAACCATGTTTGCAGGTTCCAGGCCCCTTCTGCACACCCTCCATCACTGAAAACTGATGGTGGAAAAATAATTGCTCTTCCTAGAAGCTGCAGGAATATCAATTCTAGTTTAGCACACAAGCAACCACATGCACACACTTATGTCATAGATCTCCCTCAAGTAGATTTACAGAAACAGAACTGGGTTTAACAGCCACTTCTTTTGTTTGCAGCCTAAGGTAGATTTAATGGCTAGGCAAATGGGTCCTAGACACCAGAGTTTCTCCACCTCTACCCTAAACACTTTGGGAAGGACAAGCTCTAATACTTTCCTTAGGAACTGCACCATGGCCTGGCCTCACAGGGAGAAAGAGAGTCAGATATGCCACCTTCAGCCTGGATATAAAGATTGGATATAAATTTAAATATGTGTGTATTGTTCGAAATCAGGCCTGCACAACATATGGCCCACGGGCCACAAGCAGGCTGCCAAAGGATTTTGTGCGGCCTATAAGCAGGAAGGGCAGTCTGCCTTGAGTGGCAGTTTTTTGGGGGCACCGCTGGGCCATAATGCCCTGAGACACATTGCCTGCTCTGGCGAGTTGTTCTAATTTCATTTGCCTGGACATGTGTTCAAATCTCGGTTCAGTCCGGAAGCAACAGGGCAGTGCATTACCCCGGGAAGCTGCGCTTTCCAACTTGTGTCTCTTTTGCAAGGGCTGTGCTGATTTGTCTGCTGGTTCTTTTGGATTTTTTTTACTGAACCTTGTGGTCTGCTTTTTTCCCCCAGGAAACGTCTGCAACACAACACATCCACATCTGGTGGGGAAGGGGTTGAGGGGGAAAGAAAAAATGCTGTGGAAAAAGATTTCGCAGACAAAAAGTAATGAGACGGTTCTGGAGGCACATGCACCCTCTCTTAAGCTCTGTCTCTCTCAAAACTCTGGATCCGGTGTGACCCTACGTCCTTCACTTTTTCTCTGCTCCCCCCACCCCACCTCCTCTGCTTTACTTTGCTTTCATCCCACTCCTCCCCTTGGCTCTCCAAGCACCAAGGCTGCCAAGAGCTCTGAATATCTTCTTCCTGCAAATTCTGTAGTAAGGGCATCATCCAGGGCTAGGTATGCAGGTGGTAGGGATGAGCAAAGGCAGCCAAGATAAAAGATTTTAGTTGGAGGTGGATGAGGACAAATGACAAGAACGCCCACTGAGGAATGTGATTCTCTGAATGTCTGCAGAGAATAATGGGCAGTGCAAATGTTAATTTACACAAACTAATTTCGGGTAGTTGCAAACAAAACAAAGGATTGGGGAAGGGTGGGTGGAGAGAATGGTATGGGGCACAGGGCTAAAAAAAAAGGAAAAAAAGAAGGAAATGGGTCCTGTTCTTTATTTTACTATCTTAAATCTTGATTCTTTATTTTACTATTTTAATTCTTGTTTCATTTTTATCATCTGGAAGATAATTATATTTTGAAAGATAACTTTGGGCCTTTCTGCCCAACACTGTTATAGTACTATTATTCTTTCAACAGCCTATGAAATTCCAGGGTTTTCAGTTTAAGGAGGGGCCTTTAGAATTCTCTGCCAGAGAGCTCTTTGATCTCAGTAAGAGAAGCGATGGGGTTGATGGGATAACCCCCCCAAAAATACTTCACTTTGTAGTTACTGATTAGAGTGGTAAGAGAAAAGGATACTCTGCACATGCTCCAGGATCCTCTCCCCTTAAAGCCTATCAGTGGTGCAAAGAAGTTTAGCCTATTTAATTTCGACCCTTACCTACTGCCAAGTTGTGCAGGTCTGTTCCAAATAATGTTTTCTTCTTACACCAAGGGGGATTCATGGCACTAATAATTGCAAATACATTGCACTCCATCCAAACAGGGATAAAAAAATTCTACAGAACTAGCATACATGCCCATGTGCCAAATTATTAATTTCACTCTCACGTGTTTCAATAAATGCAAATAGATATAGGTTTATTTTTGTAAATGCTACAAGTACGATCATTTAGTTATTTGCAAGTTTGAACAGTTTTAAACCATAGCCAGGATGCAGTAGTGGTTTAAGCACTGCACCAGAACTCTGGGAAACCAGGGTTCAGGCCCACACTTGGCTATGGAAACCCAAGCATGTTACACTCTCCCTGTATCAGAGGAAAAGCAATGGTAAACCTTTCTGGCAAAAAAAAAACTTGAAAAAATCTAAGATGGGTTTCCCTTAATGACACCACAAGTCAGAAACAACTTGGAGGGAAACAGTACAGTCAAACCTCCATATTTATGTGTTTCACTTTTGCGGATTTGATTATTCATGGATTATTTGTCATTAGCCCCGCTGCTGCCCCATACTATTTTTAATAGCGACTGCAAGCTTCATGAGAAGACTGAGGAACTGTGAACGAGGCTTGTAAGTCCCTATCAAAAATGGTGTGGGGCAGCAGTGGAGGTGGCAGTAAACCCCCCCAGCCCCCCAGTTCTGCCTTGTGAAGGAACTCTGATGCCTCAAAGGAATCCACAGTGGGTTGAATATGGAGATCATACTTCTTTTATGTGTGAAATATGGCTGGGGAAGGCCTATAGTTATTCACAACCCTAGCGAATGTGGAGGGATGACTATTTGTTTCCATGTGGGAGAACAGCAAACTAAAGGAAGTGCAGGGAAGAGAAAAGATCCTAAGAAGGGGAAAGCATCAGAAGGGTTTTTGGTAGGATGAGTGAGAAATTGAGTTTTCTAATTTGTGCAGTAGTTTCCTTCTCACTGAAGTTCAAAACAAGGTGAGAAGAGAACAAAAATATGCATGGAATTTTTCACCTTCCTTCTTAGTGTGACTTTTGTCTTTTAATGTCAATTTAAAATTAACTTGTTAAAAATGTCCCCTTTTCAGTGTAAATGCAATTGAATTAGATCATTCAAGCATACTGCTGATGAATTAATGTGTTAATTCTTCCCACTAAACTTTTCATCTCTAAACCTGTGCAGGATTACATTCTAAAGGATTCTATCTTTAGCTATTTCTTCTACTCATTTACTTTCTTCTTGCTCCATGACCACATCAGTGGGAGAGGTATGAAAGGAAATTCTGAAAGTTACCAAACAGTAACTTCTTTGAAGAGAGCCTAGGGAAGGGGGTTAAAAAATCATAATAAGAGTATTACTAAGATAAGTCTTTTTATAAGTGTTCTTCCATTTCTCATACTATCAATCACTCTTTTCAAATTACAAGATAGAATCCTAACAATTCCACAAAGAAAAAAATGGCATTTTAGAAGCATCTTATAAATCACATATGTATGAAAAGGCAACCAAACGAAGTATTTTGTACATAAAATATTTAAAGAATTGTTTCCAAGGAATAAAGGGACAAATTAAGAAAGGAATAACTGTGCCATTTTCACAGTGGATGACAAAGAAAGAGGATCCTAGAACTGTGCACTTTATTAACAGGTGATATGTAGTCAGGAGTGAACAGTGCGGTAACTTTACTTGTATATAATGCTAAAACAGACCAAAGAGTTCCAAAATGATTTTTCCAAACAGTGTGAATGGGCAACAAAATGACAAATTAGATCCAACATAAATACATCTATGTACTGATAAGTAGCAATGCCATTCACCATTGTATTAATTCAGAAATATAATGCCTCCTCCTAACATTATCCCTCGTCAACACCCGGAGGCAAACCCTGATTCTCACCATTTTTACTGGTCTGTTCAATCCAGAATGGAAAGGGATTTCCTCTTACCCTTCACTAAGACGGAAAATTTCCTCCCCATTCAATTTACAATTCACTGACAGAAAGGAAGAAAAAACAAACATCTTTTTTTCATTCATTCTCTCTAGACTACAACTGTGCTGCCACATAGTACATAAAGCTGCAAGCAAATTAGATAAAACTTTACCAAAAGAACTCTCCTCCAATTCCCCTCTCCTTGTTTATTGCCACCAGAACACTGCCATTGAATCATCCACTAAGTAAACAGGAACAGAGGGCATTTCTCAGTGTAGCAAGGCTAAGAGGGAGTTTAGACCCAGTGAAAAATTTCTTTCAGACCCTGGGAGTTTCCTCATTCCCTCCAAGTCTCTCAAGTGGGTGGGGTTAAATGAGACACAACGACCATTATCTCTGGGGGTCTTGCATTTTACTTGCAGCTTCTTTTGAGCCCACTCATCTGCCTACCTGGTCTTCTCATTCCTTTCACCCACAATCAGCACCTTCCCCTCCGCACTGGTCACCTGTCTGACTTTACTATTTGACCCACACTCTAGTCTCACATCCCATGCCCTTCATTCGCAAATCAAGGTCAGTCAGATTTCAGGAGCATTCCTCAGCAGAAGAGAAGACAGCACAGAACTGAAATAGCTACTTGTCCAGGCTGGGAAGGTAGAGGCACGGCTGAAGTTCCTGTTTCTCTTAACTCCTCCAAACATCTGGGATCACAGTGGGCTAACAGTTTCTGGCTCTCATGTTTCCAGTTGCCACCATTATCTCTGGGGGTCTTGAATTTTATTTGCAGCTTCTTTTGAGCCCACTCATCTGCCTACCTGGTCTTCTCATTCCTTTCCTTCCATCATGGGTTCTTTTCCCTCACATGGGCTCACCATAGCTCTATCTAACAGCAAGAACAAACCAGCTGAGAATCTTTAGTATTTTATAATACAATTTTTTTTATCTGATGTTTTTATTTGAAATTTACAGACTTCACAACAAATGCCAAAAACAATCAACAAATAATGATATCACCAACAAAAAGGAAAAAAATATACAACATAACAGGTCTTGGGTCTCATTCTGGACCACCAAGAGCTGATAATTCAACTCCCCCCTCCTCCTTGGAGCTTGAATTCAACCTGAATTAGTTCCAGAAATAACATCCCCTGATATTAGGAAAGGATCTGAGAGTGGGGGGGGACCGACCTTTTTCTTTGAAGAAAAGAGTAATCTGCTTTATTGCTGATTCAATTTAAGCTTTGTAGAAGCTGAGTCAACTACTGATAGGTTCTGAATTGGATCTGACCGCCAAACAACTGGCAAAAGAACCTAAGCCCGCGTTTGATGATTAACACATAACAACTGCTCACCTTCAGCCTAATATATTATGACTTGGACTTTTTAAACAAATGTACTTCGCTTCAACAAAAGTGTTAACTGAAAATAGATAACAGAATTGTTTGCTGTTCTTACTACAACTGACATGACAAATATTTTCTAGAATCAGACATAATAACATAATAAAAACACATTCAAACTGTATTTTTATGCATCATTGTTTTGAAATGCATTATTGTTTTGTTATTCATTATTGTTATGAAAGAGACCATAGGAAGCCTAAGAACAGTTTGTCGCCACTACCATCCTCATACCTGTAACACTGGGAAGAACTTGCTTCCACTTAATCAACAGCAGCTCATCAGATAAACTGTGACCAATCTTAACTATAGCTTGCTGAAACAAATCAATTTCAAACTGTGGCAATGAAGCTAGCTTGTTTTAATAAAACAGAATGAAAGTTTATCACCACTTAAGATTTAGCAGCAATCCTAAACTTTAATTTAAAAACAAAAAAGCTACCATTCTCCTCATTGTAGAAATAAAGGAGTAGGAGAAGGAACACAAGACTTACAGAGGCTTGTACCCATAAATGATAAACTTTAAGTTCCTGTTATATATTAACAAAGTCCCTCTTCTTCCTAAACTAGGAATGCAAATTGTGCGGCCTTTCAGATAATGTGGGACTCCAACTCCAAGCATTTCTAGGCAACACAACTAACAGTCCATCCATCCATCCATCCAACTCTTTACTAAACGGGTAGGAATCATGTGGCCCTTCAGATGTTGCAGAACTGCAACTCCCAGCAGCCCTAGCCAGCACAGACAATGGTGAGGAATGCTTAGAGTCCAACAACATCCACAAGGCCACAAAATTCCCACCCCTGGCTTGTTTGGGGGTCCTGTTTTTTTATGTATCTGTTTTAATCTTGCACATTTTATCTGTCCTTTTTTATTTATTTTATTGATTTCTATTCTCAGCTATATATCCTTACCAATACCATTACCCACTTTGAATGCTTAAGCATAGAAAAGTAAAATACATATTCAACAAGCAAAATTGCCATGTAATGAAACTGTCACTTTTCGTCAACTTTTGGAATTCAGTAAAACATGTTGCTTTTTCGACAGTTACTAAAATAACATCAGACTAACAACAATATGATCCAATTACCTGACACATAACTGAAAGAACAATAAGAACTTAGCAGTAGAAATAAAGCTTCCTTGTAACAACTAGGTTGGCCACAGATGACGCAGCCCTTTTCTTACATCGTAGATATGATACCAGCTAAAATCTTTAATTCTTCTTACAATATAGGTAGCTACAATATAGGTACAATAATTCTACAATAATTCTTTTTACAATATAGGTAGCTACTTACAATATAAGTAGCCCAGTTCCACATTTTGCAGTACTCTCTCTCGAGAGGCACCCAAAAGTAATGAAGGAAGATGTCATCAAAATATGGAGATCCAACTGTGATGTGAATATCAGTATTTCATTAGCATTATCAACATGAGACTCTGAGCCACTTTTCAATTTGTTACTTCTTTCAAGCTTCTTTCCAAAATTCTTCAAATAAACTCATTCTTCAAATGTAGGCAGAACAATGTAATTCAACACCTACAATTCTCAACATTTTTGTTTTGTTCAACCATCAACACAGTTCTTACTTCTTTTATTTTATACAGAGATATGGAACCTTTAGAATTTCTGACACATGATTTTGGACATTAATGTTGAAAATGTCTGCTTAGAAGACTACCAAAAAACTGAAGCTTCCAACTATTAAAACTTAGGAAACTAGCAAAGGAACCTATTATTTCATTGTAATATGTTCGTTATAAATTAACAACAGGTGCAGGCTGTTAATTTGAGCCTATTGTGAATTTAAAATTCTAAGGGGAAAGACTCTCATTAGCAAAGATAACAATCCTTGCCTCCTACTTTTGAATTGACTATGTTTGCAGATTCAGTACTGAAGATGACTAGTACATATAGGGAAAAACAAAACAAGCCGATCTCCAACATCTTGATCGGCCTTGTAATTGGACATCATGTTTTGTTAATTTTAAAAAAGTTAAAAAAAATCAAAAGTATTAAACTGGCTGACTTTTTAAAAGCATTAAAATGGGCCACACTAGAGAAAAATTATTACAAAACTGCAATACATCTTTCAAATTCCATCACTCACCACTATATGGCACACTATCCAAGTGCCAAACTAAGTCAGCAAACCTCAGTGGTACTTGGAAGTCATGAAAATGTGGCAAGATTGGCTTGTCAAACATTCCACATGCCAAAGCACTTTTGACATAGCTATTATTTTAATGATCTTACAGCTTACAGTGTTGGTTAGAGTTTCAATATCTTTCTCCTCATCTCTAACGGTCTTCTGGCTTGATCTCAGCTCAGTACACATAAGACACAAGATCAAGTGCTTCTCCACTCATCACAGTACACTATTTAAATCAGACAGAGCCATATCCCACAGAAATGAGAGCCTTTCCAGTCATCTTCAATCAGCAAACCATTTTAACAGTTTATCTTTAGGCTAGCACACTAACATAACAACAGAACATTGTCTTGCATCCATGCCCAGCACATAATCACATCAGCGAATTTTCAAATGGTTTTGTTTCATTGTAAATAAGCTCAGAATGCTTTGGAGCACACTGATAAGAATAATTATGGATATAAATATTGGTTTAGAAATGTAGGATCAGATATCAACATTCTACAGCTCTAGTCAAGCATGTAAGCAAGTCTGCATATAAATGTAGTCTTAACAAAGCAACCACATACATGTTCATTTCAATGAAAATATTCACACAGGCTTGGACTGCCAGGTTGAAGTGCTATAAATGCTTACTTGAAGTAAAAGACTCTCTCAAGTTACTCCCAGCACTTGTCAAAATATAACAGTTCAGCCTACTAGGCTTCTTCCTTTCTAGAGAATCAGGAAGGTGAACTGTAAGAATTACTGAGGAGGGTTTCAATGGGGAAAAGCAGTAACTCAAGATGATTTCACTGGAGGCCAATGAAGGGTCTGAGAGCACCAGATGCTACACACCACTGCTGGACCAGATGTGGATTTCTCCATCCCTTTAAAAAGACAACATTTGGGAGACCCATGCAAGAGAAGAATATGATCAATATTTTTGTATGTGTTCATCGATTTGTTTCAGAATTTTAAATACTGTCACTGCTGAACAAATTTCTGTGTAAGTGATTAAATTTAGCACTAAAATGTTTTAGTTTCAAAAGAACATTTTGTGGCTTTTAAGAATCTTTGTACCTCCCAGTGCTGTGTAACTGATTAACATGTGTTCAATGACTTTGCTGCTATGCAAGCACACAAAAACTGAACTGTCCTCCAGAAGCAAAGATGACTAAACTGACACTGTCATGTTGCTGCATGCCTTGAAGACATTTTCAACCTATCAAAAGGTTTTCTGGAGCTGAGAGTGTGTACTGCACCCGAGTTCACCCAAGTGGGTTTCCATGGCTGAGCAAGGAATCAAGCCATGGTCTCCAAGGTCATAGTCCAATGGTCAAACCACTACACCATGCTGGCTCTGGACACATCATGAGATGAAATGACTAACTGGAAAAGGCAATAAAGCTTGGTGAAATGGAAGGCAGTAGGATAAGAGGAAGGCTGTACTCCAGGTCAACCTTCTCAGTCAAGGAAGCCATAGTCCTGAGTCTGCAAAACCTGAACACAGTAGGGTTTTCCCTCCCAATAAGAAAGTTCATCACAGTTTAAGGCTGCAGAACTATTTTAAGGATAACAGGGTGGCTTCATCGTAGGATTAAAAGCCAAAGCACCATGGTGTCTTGACTGGGCCTGAGATAAGGTTCTGTGGAGACAGCTCATGTTTATCAAGCTCATATATATACCTTATGGTTCATTCACTGTCACCTACAGATTTGGAACAATCAGGATCAAGAAGAAAACATTATCCAATACATAAAATAGCAGTTAGTTATAAATTTTTTAAACTATATGGCACTGATTTTAGAAGTTTTAAACAGCTTGACTCCAGCTATATTTACTAAAAGTAAAACCCAACAATTGTAATGGAGTTTACTTCAAAGCAGGCAGATTTGGATGGCCATCTTAGGAGGAACTATTCCTGAAAATCCAACCAAGAATTATAAGAAAAGGTTTTGATTAATACAGATGTTTTATTTAGTATCAGCATGTTCTGTGAGGTGCACAGATATCTCCCACATACTAATGCCAAGCTGATACTGCGTGGGATTCTGCTACACTTCCTTTACTAGCAGACTTAAGCTTAATTCCAATTACAATTTTCACAGACTCAAGCGTTAAAACACTTTTAACACTTCCACAGTGCTGTACATTAAGTCAAAGTGGAAAAAGAAGGATGAAATGAAGCAGAGGGGATATCAAAGTTTTTTTTTTAAATGAAGCATTTTATTAAAAAGTAGTGTAGTAATGTTTAGAATTCAGTACACAATGTGCGCACACTACTTTGCCACATACAACCATAATACAACATACTTTACACTTTTGGCCACTTACAAAACCATGATAGCTTCATACCACATAATAGAAAGCTTCCCTCTTCCATCCAGATTTTATTATGCTTATATCTCACCTATTCTACAGATTCTTGGCAGCAAATTAAGGGTTTAAAAAAGCATTTGAAAAAATGTTAAGATTTGTTCTGCTAAAAAAAGGTGTCATATTGAGATGAGAGAACATATGTCTGGAATCACATACTGGGTACATTCAGAGAAACAGGACTGGCTGCTTTCAGGTGCCTGCCTTTAGGTTTACAACTGAATAACTGGCTGCCTTTAGTTATACAATGCCACAAGCAAGTTGCCATTTAATGTATTTAAACTGGAAGAGAGAAAAGGAATCAGCCTGTGAGCTAAGAGGAATAGAACACAGAAGAAATGCAGCTAATGTGCCCCTCCTCCTGCAGAAAGGACAATCAAAATGTAATCAAGACACCAAATTACACCATAATTTTGAACACTTTCTCTTAAATCTCAGTATCACTTCATCAGTGTTTCTCAAGGTGATATGGAGGACCAGCAATAATTTTTCCCCCCAATGTGCCACGGACCAGCACTACTTTATAGCCACTGACTACAACTGTTTCTTCCCAAGAAACTCACTAGCAACAGGAAACCAATGGCTTGGAACCAACACTGATCCATGAATCATAGCTCTGAGCAGCAGTGACTTATGATAACCAGGGCTTAGAGAAGACATAGTCCGCCAACATCTGGGAAGCGGCACTTTGTCCACCCTTGGTGTGGATAACCTGGCAGATGATGCTAGAGCAATCTACACTGGTAGAAGTGGCATAAGAAAACATTTAGTCCTGGAAACCAATTTTAGGTTGCCAAGAAGGAGACAAAAAGCCAGAATGATCAAGTTACCTTTTTCTAAAATGCTCCTATCCAGGGATAGGACCAAGATAGAAGACACAGAGATGCAAGAAAGAGGAATTAAGATTAATCATCAAGGAACATTCTGGGACAAAAAAGCTCTGTACAAAAGCCACTGGAGCATCGTATGGATTCCTGGTGTTTGTAGTTTCATGAAGCACTGGATCTCTCTTCCCTAAACTTCAAATGTCATACAATGGAACCATAACACAAATTAAGTGGAAGTGGAATCACAAAGCTATAACTTAGTGTGAAAGGGCCCAAGACTTTACCATTAAAAGAAGTGGCAGAGCAGCTTTTAAACTTCAACATGAGCTGCAGAGATTTTTGCTAGGTATAAACCATACCCTACAAGACAGGGGACACTGGGCCACATCAATCTGTACAAGAGACATGCTACCATTCCCCTGATGAAAGTGTTCAGAGTGATCAAGCAGGTATCGAAAAGAAAAGAGTTTTGTAATGGAACTACTATTTATTATTCTGACACAAAATGAATAAATGTTCTGACCAAAAAGAGGCAAGATGCCTAGATTAGGCAATTTTGAAAGTATGGAAGACAGAATATTTTCCCAGAAAATGAGAATTTGGAGAAAATTGATATATATGTAATACCTGTTTTAATATGAAACCCAAACTTATTTTATTGCTTTGGCAACATCCAATGCATCACCCATAACTTAGTTAGCATATAAAATTGTACTGTTTGGAAGACTTTTGAAGTTTTAAAGTATGACGCCTTCCTTTGTATAGGAAAAACTGTGAAGTAATGTACATTTCAAAGACAGCTGAAAACTTCTGCACCCTCTCTCACCTAACGGATATCTTAGCTTCTGCTATATGAGAAGTGGAGGAAAAAATACGGCCATCAAAATTGGCTTAAAAAATAAAATAATCTTATAAGCCAGGATAGCAGTATACAGTTACACGTCCACATTCACTAGGGACAGGGACACAGGACTTCCACAAAAGTGGATAAACTACAAATATCAAAGTATGTTTGTACATCTGTGTGAAGAGGCAGAGATGGTGGGGAAAGTGGGCAGCTGGGGTCCAAACCAGGTCAGGGAAAGGAGAGAGAAAGGGGATGGTCCAGGATGGTGGCCCTATACTACATCTCTCTCTTATACATCTCCTTCCTTGGGAATGGGAGGGGGCATCAGGAAAGGGTCTGTGGTGCAGAGAAGTCAAGCTTGATCCATCCTTAGCTAGCCAGACAGCAGCAGGTGGCAGATGACGAAGATCAGAGGCAGGTTTTTAGAGACTGCACGGCCTGATCAGAGCCACTGAAATGGAAGGTTCCTCTGGAAAAGAAGCACGGGGGGAGGGGGGGCAAATTATCAAATTAGTAAAAGTGAAACCTGCAAATGTGGGAGGCCAACTGTGTATGAATACAGAACTGTACTCAACAATGGAAATAGCATGCTAATGCAGAGTTTGCTATCACATATAATGAAAGCCCCCTACCCAGCTGTGCAGTCTGCACCTTTCATGAAGATGGCAGCACCTACTAAGTGGAAAAAATTATCTAACTTTTCCCAGACTATTACATTTGTAATCCACACACCTTAAATAAGAGGTAAGAAAATCACCGCCTATGGGCTACAAATTGCCTCAGTGCTATTTCTAGTGCCCCACAAATCCCAAGGATACCACAACCCACTACCCTCAAAATATATATTTTTGTGGTGAAAAAATGGCCTAGAACAGTCCAAAGAAATCCAAAGTTGTTTAAAAATGCAACACTGGCTATTTTTGCCTCTCCCACTTCCCCCATTCACCCCCTCCAAAACTATAATATCTGATTCACCAAAGGTTTACCATGCAACCTACAGCAGAACACCAAATTAGGCTTTAAACAAATAGGTCCTAGATACAACAGAATTGAGAAGAGGTGACTCTGGACATAATCAAAGTGGTATCCAGGATCTACTGCGGAGTGTTTGCTACTCTGACGAAAAGGAAACAGTGATTTCAAATACTGCAAAATTTAACCTATACACAAGTGAACTATTGTCAATTACTGCCAAGGAAGTCCAAAATTTAATCTATTTCAAAATGCTTTCTTTTTAGCAAACCTGCAAAAAGTGGGGATTACTAAAAAGAAAGCTGAGACAGAAAAGTCAAGAATGTTAAATATTGCCAGAACATTCATCTAGGATATATAGACAAGTCAGAAAATGTAGCGTTAATACCAAGAACTGTCTTCACTGCAGAAAATGCAGGATTTGCTGTGCCTGAATTGATATTTTTGAAAAGAATCAAGGCAAATGAGATGACTACAGATGAAGTTCTGGAACTTACTGATAAATGAAAACTACATATCACCAAGTCCAGTTAATATCCATCTTAAAACTCTAAGAGAACTCAAATGTGAAAGTGCTCACGTTTTAAACAAAAATATGTAATATACCCCAGAATTCCAAGATCAGATGCCTATTCACTTAAATATATTTTGGGGAACAAGTTCTGCTGATGGATTAACACAGCTTCTGCAAAGAGAAGCCCTGTCTTCATCAGCTTTCAGAGTTCTTAGGCTGTCAATAAATGTATCAGGGCATTCAGGTACACTGGATTTTATGTAGATTTTGACAGACACCCACAAAAGAGTCACCCAAATACCATATAGACACCAGACCATGTCTGATCTTGGAAGTTAAGCAGGATTAACTCTGATTCATACTTGGATAGGAGACTGACAAATATCAGGTGCTGTAGGCTGTATTTCAGAGGAAGGAACTAACAAAACCACCTGTGAGTATTCCTTGCCTAAGAAAACCCTACAAAATTCATGGGTTCCCCATAAGATGCTAGGCAACCTGAAGGCATATGCACGCACACATGTACACATACACACATCCCAGAGAGTTTTGAGCAAATCCACCAGTTATGGAAGAAGAACAAATCAGTGACCGGCTGAAAAACAGAAAACAGGGAAGAACTGAACACTTATTACAATGGAAAAATGCAAACAGTTCCTCAAGCATGTGTGTTGAGATAGAGACTTTTTACTTTGCATAAATGACATGAACAATACTGGTGAGGCGGCACCACAGAGACAACAGAGAGGTAGCTATGTTCAAGGATGTTCCTAAATTACTTACAGGAGTAAAAACGAGGAAGACTCAAGTTTTAGAAGGCTCTCTCCAAATAGGAAGATGGGACACCAGACTGATTAAACAGAGGTCACTGTAAAGTGGAGTGTTTATGGGTTTCTCATAGCTATCTGGTTGGCTACTGTCAAAAAAAAAGCAGCCAAATAAGACAAGAAAAGAAAATCTCTCTCACACACACACACACACACATACATATATATGTATATACACACATATATAGACCCAGCACACTTCTTTTAGCGCTAAATTCCAAGAAACATGCTTATGATCACTTTCCTGAAGAAATAAAATGTAAGAAAATTGTAACCCAGAACTGAGGGCAGTCTGGAGACCACAATTTTAGCCAGCTTCTATAATCCAGAAGTGAGCAACCGCAAGTCTCCAAATATATTTGGTCTACAACTTCCAACATCCCTAATCTTAGCCAATGGTGACGGCTTATGGAGCTGCAATCCAAATATGGAGGCCATAGTTGCTCTCTCATCATAATCTTATCACTTGTACTATCACAGTAAAATTGGGGGTTTGCCACTATTAAGACACAATATTTGCCATGCCTACATCCTAATTTTTAATCCATTCCTCTGTTCTTAATTGTAAAATTGTTCTTAAAATTATTTTGATTTGTTTTTAAATAATATTATCTGTTCTGTATTGCCCTGGAAACACTATTTGATCACAAAACAAAGTAAAAACTTTTAATTTTTAAAAAGGGCTGCTAGCAATTAAACTATATAAGCCACAATTTAAGTTTGCTAATAAAGACAATGTACGCCCAATTAAAAAGGGCTCAAATCAAAATGTGTGTCTCAGTAACAATGTGGTAAGCAATCCCAAATTTCAGGCCTTGTCTCATATAACCTTTCCTGTATGTAACTTTTGACTGTCAACAACTTGGGGTCAGCAACCCTTTTTTCATATATGTGGAAAACTCTAATCATATTTACAGTGCTATATAAAAATCATAAATTATGTTAAGTATATCTTACAGGACAAAGAAAGTGCTAACTGCATTATAAAGCACAATAAAATTGCGTTAAAAACAGTTTTTATTGCAATCACCTTGTATAACTTCCATAGCTGCAATACCAACACTGTGTAGTGTGAGCATTTCGACTGTGAGCTAGGACACCACCTACTTCAATGGAACTGATACTGTTACCTGAGTGCTCAGAGTTGGAATGCCCAGCAGCATCTCAATAAGTCTCATGTGCGCATACACACACATATATGTGCCTCAGGCTATTTTAATAACCATTACTGCAGAACCTTTAAATCAAGCTAATCAGATGCTAACAGTTATTATTTCTTCCAGAACAGTATACAGATTCTAGAAATTAAATAAATAAAATTTTAACACATTTTAAGATAAGTGTCTCTGCAGGAAGGAGTATTTGTAACTACTTTTTCTCACATATAAATGAAACACATTTGGAGGCCCCAAAGTATTTGCAATGTTTAAAACTCACCAGCTCCCCTACCACAGCAATGCTGACGATGCAAATCTAAGAAATTTTACTGAGGAAAAGCAGTACTGCTGAGTTCAGTGAGGCTTACTCCAAGTATGCGCTATAGCCCAAATCTCAGTATTCCTTGCTTAACCCAGCTGCATCATGCAAAGTAGAATAGTCAATCTGCAGTTGTTTTCTATCTGCATAATCTGGCAGAAATTACAGAAGCATAGAATCACAGAGTTGGAAGAAACCACAGGGGCCATCCAGTCCAACCCCTGCTACACAGGAACACACATCAAAGAACTCCCGACAGACAGCCATCCAGCCTCTGTTTAAAAACCTCCAAAGGAGGAGACTCCACCACACTCCAAGGCAGCATATTCCACTGCCGGACAGAAGTTCTTCCTGGGTTCAGGTGGAATCTCCTTTCCTGCAGCTTGAACCCACTTCTCTTTGTCCTAGTCTCTGGAGCAGCAGAAATGAAGCCTGCTCCCTCCTCAACATGACATCCCTTCAAATATTTAAATATGGTTATCATGTTCCCTTTTAACCTTCTCTTCTGCAGACTAAACATACCCCACTCCCTAAGCAGCTCCTCATTGGGCACGGCTTCCAGACCCTTCACTGTTTTGATCGCCCTCCTCTGGACACGCTCCAGCTTGTCGATATCCTTCTGAAGCCTAGCTTCAGTTGTAATCTATTAGATGCTGGAGTCCCTGCAATTTGACAGTGCCTGCTAGTTACTAGCATAAGATGGTCCTCCAATACTGGCAGCATCTTCCAGATTTCTTCTCTGTAGAAAGGGATAAAAATAATCTTTTTCCATGCTACCATGTCCATTTGCTCCCCATATCTACACTGACACATCTTGTATTAAGTATTTGGGCAACAGGTATATTTCATATTTCAACAAGTTTCTTGTTTGCTTCTTTTCAGTAGTTCTTATAACAGAGCTGCAGTCAGAGAAACATGGAACATAATCCAGGTCAGTAAGTAATAATACAGATACTAGTTTTTTCCATGAACAAATAAAAAAAAATCATAATAAAGTCTGGGACCTTTCTTTCATGCCTTACACAGGGTTAAACACACTTCCACCCTAGAGAACAATGACTCACATTAAAAGATTTAACAATTTGAGTCATATACAAACATCCATTGCAGAACATTATGGTTGTTGCTGCTGCTGTTGTGTGCCTTCAAGTCATTTCCAACTTATCTTGACCCTAAGGCAGAGCATCCCAAACTTTTCATGTTGGTGACACACTTTTTAGGCATGCATCATTTCATGACACAGTAATTCAGTTTTACTAGCAAATCAGAGGTTAAACTAACTCTTTATAAGAGATACAGACACATACATAAATTGCAATAACAAAATATATGGAGACACAACATCTCATGAAAACCTTTCATATATTTTTAAAAATATACCATTTATAAATAATAACATATATTTCCAAGATTTTAGGCAACACACCTAAGCACTTCAGCTGATACACTAACGTGCTGCAGCACACCATTTGGAAAGCCCTGAAAGGCGACCCTAACGCAGAGTTCTCTGATGCTAAGAGTGTGTGATGTGCTCAGTCACCCAGTGGTTTTCCACAGCAGAGTGGAAAACAGAAACCTGGTCTCCAGTATCTTAGTCCAATGCTCAAACCACTATATCCTGCTGTCTCCAAGGGAGACAGACATATTAAATAAGCAAGTAAAACCATCTGTGAACTGTACTTTCCTCAGGAAGGAAAAATTAGCAAGGATTAAAAAAAATATTAATAGGTCAAGCAGCAAAGCATTACCCTCTGTGCATGCAATATTTTAGCATCATGATGGATGGCACAGAATGTGCAAACACAATTCCTAGTCTGTATGGCTACAGCACTAAAGTATAGTTAATTGTTTTGAGAAGAGACCAAACAAAGCAGGATCTAGAAGAAGTAAAGATGTATTATTTCAAACTGAGACCCTGATGGGTGTTTAAGCAAGGAACAATATACAAGGCAGACTTCATATCTGTGGCAGCCTCAGAACCCACCTGGCAACTGATTATAGAGGCTATGCTTCACTACAGAGAAACAACTTCACTGTGAATCCAAAGACAACAGTCAAGGTACAAAATGAGGAATCAAGCATAGAACCTATCTTCCGGAACACAGCAGGAGACACATTCAGGAGACATAAATCTGCAAGTGTCCCACTTCTTCCATTTAGAAGAACTATTCCTGGAATGTAGCACTAACTTGAAAGTGTGAGCTACCATACTGTTATTTTTAAGCAGACTAGCAAAAGACTCTGTTCTGTTTGCAAAACTGAAAGAGAATTAGTCACTGGAATGGCCTGACGAGCTTATCACCATTGGCTCTGTTTTTGTATTGGATGTTTCCTCCTTTTCAAATTCAGCTCTCTGAAGGCTTGCTTTCTTTGCAACATGGCATTTTCCATTTTTGCTCACTGCCATGTCAATAACCTCTCCTCTGTGATTCATTTCTCTAAAGCAAGGCTGTAGGAGTGGTTGAGGGTAATGAGTCAAAGTCTCAGCAGTGTGCATTTGCAAAGCTGAGCCACTTAACAGGTAAAAGAAGATGTCACTCAGATCTTTCCTCACCTATACTAAGAGATACAGATTCCGTTTCTTTCGGTCTGCTATTGTTATACATTCCGTCTCCATTTCAGCTCTAAAGTTGCAATTAGATATGGATTCCCACGAGAAGTTTCAGGAATTCTGCTAAGCAGATTTTAACTACAGAAAGGTCTGCTTCCAGCAACATTTCCCCTCCTCAAGGACCATTTTGTCCTTTCTAATGTTGAATTCCAAGCCACATTTCAACTTCTGCTTTCAGAACAGGCCTATACAATTTACACTACACCAAGTCAAATGCAGTCCAACAACTATACTGAGGGCTTCCTCATTTACTTATTATTAGTTTATTAACCCTACAAACAGAAAAACCAGCCACTCCTGAAACTACGAGACAGTATTCAGTTCCATTGGTCATAAGTACTTAGAGTTATTTTAGAGCTTATTGCCAATGTTTCTCACTATGACTATACCATGCCACCATAGTAAATTCATATATAGACTTATGGTTAAACTTACAAAAGGCATGCTATGGTCTTTGAATCAATGAAGTGATCACAGAGAAGCAGTTTCATGGAATTGTATCTTAACACATTAGCCAAAATTACTCCTTGACTCCTTTTGGGCACACATGTGCCAACCTTGTATCAAAACTTTTATGGAAAAGATACTCACAACATTTCCACAAATGTGGTTTCTTCTGTCCCTAAGAACTGCTGTGCAAACACACAGAAAAGGAAATCTGCTGACTGAAAGCTCTAGAAATTTAAAGAATAAGCAACACCTGCTATAAGAGTGGACACAACACAGGAAATTAGAACAAATTTCAGAGTCCAGATTTCTTCTTAGTACAAAGGAAGAGTACAACTTCAAATAAGCACCAGTTCCTAAGGATTACAAACAGCAAAATCGAGCTCAAGTCAAGCACCTGTAATCCCCCCCCCCCGTTTTCACTGAAAAATTAAAGCAGCACCCCAGTGTAGCTCAGTAGGACTTAAATATAACTTTGAGCTGGAATGTACCCTTCACTTAACTAGCTCTGAAAAAGACAACACCAATTTTGTGTCAATGCATTTTAACACATTTCCACATTCGTGCCGCAGACTTGTAAAGACATACCATTTTTCAAATGCTTCTCCTCACTCTCTCTCTCACCCACACCCACACACCCCTCAGCTTCTACTGGCATTAAGAAAACTTATCTCTTTCCCTTGTAATCTCATTCTATTTGCTGCCTCTGACTTCAGATCTGTATTATACAGGATGTCACTCTCCTTTATTGATAGCAACCTCTGTTCCACCTGACCACCAGCGCCAGGTTTTTTCCCCCTCCCTCAATTCCAAAAACTCAGATTGTCCCAGATTCTTGAATTATTTTTCCTTAAGGTGAAGGAAGATTTGCCAGCTGCATGAGCAGCGTTTTGCTATACCTACTGCCTTCTACTACAGTTTGGGTTGAAAACCATGGTGGATTCTAGAATAGTCTTAGCAAAACAGTACACAGGGAATGGGATAACACACAGGCAGTAGCAAACAAGTACATCCAAATGTTGTCACATAGACTACTTTATCCCCTTCAACACCCTTTGTGGTTTTTCAGCTATTGCATTAACCGATGAATCAGTCCAAAAGAGAAATGTATGGACAGTATTCTATCCCCCAGTGAAATGTAATGCAGGGCTTGGCTTCCAGGACTTAGAAGCAGCAAAACATAAAATACATTGGTATGATGGTTCAGCACTTGGCATTGTTACACCACAATCTGAATGAATGTCTACACTCAAATCAGCTCCATGGAATTGAATGGGGCTCATTCCAGTCAAGTGTTCATATCACCGCTGTCCTAATGTCATTAAGATGCTGCATCGTCTTTGTTTTCAGCCAGATCAAGAACGATATACCCCACCAAGATATTTCAAATCTGGGTGGAAATCTATGCACCAAGCTATTTCAAGCTTGGGTGGAAATCTACACACCTGCATCTACACCTCCCTCTCATCTGTATCCAGTTACACGCATTCCGACCACCACGCTAACTCCGAAAATAATAATAATAATAAAATTTATTTTTATCCCGCCTCTCCCAGTGGATCGAGGCGGCACTACAAAAATATATAAATACATTAAAACATTAAAATGGACCACATCCTCCCCACCCACCAACCCTTCTATCCCCCTAAAACACAATTTACCCTGCACTTCTGATTAAAACCCATACATTTCTACTTGCTTAGCATATTACAATCTAGCTCCTCACACTCTTTCCCAGTCTTGCTCAACAGGGTAGTCATCCCACTGTCTCTGCCTTTCCTTGAAACAGGCTCTCTTCCCAATGCAAACGAAAAGATTCAGAGTTAAACATGGGGGGGGGGTAAGGCAGGGTGTTTGCACCCCAATCACACCAGCAGGCACACCTGCTTTACCAAACCAATAAGGAAAGGGGGTGGAAAGCACTCCTAGGCCATTTCCGCACTAGCCTGTTGTAGCGCGATGATTCCACTTTCAACCTCCTCTGGCATCCTGGGGTTTGCAGTTTCGGGAGGGGCCGGAGGCCCCTCCCGAAACTGCAAACCCCAGGATGCCAGAGGAGGTTGAAAGTGGAATCATCGCGCTACAACAGGCTAGTGCGGAAATGGCCCTATCTTGGAGGTTAAGGCGAGGGCATGGAAAAAGGAAACAGCCAATTAAGGATTGCGACCTCCTCCCATTTTCTGCAGGCTCCAAGGGGCTTGGCTACTCCGGGAGGAACCGAGGGCTCCCTTCTAACCTGGCAAGGTGAGAATAAGAAAAAAAAGAAACGAACCGGTTTGGCTCTCTGGCCGCTCGACGCCAAGCGCCCAGCCGAACGGAATGGCCCCTGGGGCGCGAGCCTCCTGAGGCCGAAGGAACTTCTGACTCAAGCGGCGCGAGGCACCCGCCGGCCACCTGGGACCGCCTCGCACCTGCGCGCGCGGGAGAGAAAGGAGAGGCACGTGGAGAGCGCGAGCGCTCCCGCGCGCCCCGCCGCCGGCGCCCTCCGCACCACCTGCGACGGGGCCAAAAGCGGGCCGCCTCCTTTCTCCGCGAGCAAAGAAAAACGCCGGGCAAATGCAAAGGGCTGCAGCCACCCAGACGTCGGTATGCATACACCTTCCGCGCCCACGAGTTAACACCCCGAACAAAAATCTACCAAGGACGCTGTTTCTCCCCCGTGCTTAACTGCGAGAGCAAGATAACCGTCTAACTCGGGCCATTTCCGCACTAGCCTGTTATAGCGCGACGATTCCACTTTCAACCTCCTCTGGAATCCTGGGGTTTGCAGTTCCCCCTCCCGGAACTGCAAACCCCAGGGTTCCAGAGGAGGCTGAAAGTGGAATCGTCGCGCTATAACAGGCGAGTGCGGAAATGGCCTCGGCTTTCCTTGCACGTGCGCGGCCTCCTGCTCTGCCCCGTGGGCCCAACGACGTCGCAGGAAGTAAACCCGACCGAGGCCTAACAGGCCTTTAATTTCCAAGCAACCGAGCACGGGGCTCTCTCACTCGCACCCCCATCTCACCCGTCCGTGTAAGCTTAGCAACACTTATTCCCCGGTGAATTAGAAACGCTGAATTAGAAACGCCAGCGGTGGTTGCAATGAGACTTTTGCAACCAAACTACGACCGGGGTGTGTCTGTGCAAAGCGCCTTCTACGACCGACTTGAGCTAGGCTTAGGCCATTTTCCGCACTAGCCTGTTACAGCGCGATGATTCCACTTTCAACCTCCTCTGGAATCCTGGGGTTTGCAGTTTCGGGAGGGGCCGGCGGGCCCCTCCCGAAACTGCAAACCCCAGGATTCCAGAGGAGGTTGAAAGTGGAATCATCGCGCTATAGCAGGCTAGTGCGGAAATGGCCTTCGTTCAAACGTTAGTTTGCACCGCTCCCAAAGTCTTATTAACGCTTCCCAATTAAGAATTCGGTCCTATTCACAGATATTCAGAGCCTGGGTTCAATGGAACCTTCTCCTATAAAGCCGCTTAAACCTATAGCTATCTTCCATAGGTAAGCCCCCATTGAATGGGACTTACTCCTAGAGTAATTCTCCACCATGCATGCTGTTTTGGAAGCCCCACGGAAAAGCAAGGCTTCTTATCAAGTAGCCATGGACCGCAAAAGGCCTCGCTTGTTTTTAATCAATAAATATACACATGCAAATTAAACCCCGGTCATTCCCCCAGCCAAATAAATCCTCTCTCCAAAACAGCCTAGTGTACTTATTATGCATTGGAGAGCCCCCTCCTACCCACCTGGCAGACTGCGAAACTCTGACCTCTGCTGCTTTCAGCGCCCAGCACGAGACCGCTCTCAGCCCCGAGGTCCGCGCCGAACAGTCGGCGGGCGCTGGCGGGAAAAGAAAGCCCCGCCCCACCCGACGGTTCGAAGAAGGCCAGCGGGCACCACGGAAATGCGCCTGCGCCGGACCGAGGGGGCGGAGTCCGAGGCCCGAATTGGAGCGAGGCTCCGCCTCCATCTCACAGGGAAGCGGCCCGAAGGAGGGCTTGGGTGTTTCCTTCTCGGTGGCCTACGGCGCTCCTTGCAAACTGCCTGATCCGGTCGGTGCCACCGGGCCAGGCCCATGAATTTTTTCTAAAGACTGCAGAGCTCCGGGGATTGGTGCTTTCTTTTCAGCCCCCCTTGCCCTGCGATACCTTGGGCCCTTTCCGCACTAGATTGTTAGGCCTTTTCCGCACTACACTCTTATAGCGCGATGATTCCACTTTCAACCTCCTCTGGAATCCTGGGGTTTGCAGTTCCGGAGGGGCCGGCCGGCCCCTCCCGAAACTGCAAACCCCAGGATTCCAGAGGAGGTTGAAAGTGGAATCATCGCGCTATAACAGGCTAGTGCGGGAAAGGCCTTAGCGTGCTATGATTCCCCTTTCAACTTCCTTTGGAATCCTGGCGTTTGCAGCCCCTCCCTAAACTGCAAACCCCAGGATTCCAGAGGAGGTTGAAAGTGGAATCATCGCGCTATAACAGGCTAGTGCGGGAAAGGCCTTAGGTGCTATGATTCCCCTTTCAACTTCCTTTGGAATCCTGGCGTTTGCAGCCCCTCCCTAAACGGCAAACCCCAGGATTCCAGAGGAGGTTGAAAGTGGAATCATCGCGCTATAACAGGCTAGTGCGGGAAAGGCCTTAGCGTGCTATGATTCCCCTTTCAACTTCCTTTGGAATCCTGGCGTTTGCAGCCCCTCCCTAAACTGCAAACCCCAGGATTCCAGAGGAGGTTGAAAGTGGAATCATCGCGCTATAACAGGCTAGTGCGGGAAAGGCCTTAGCGTGCTATGATTCCCCTTTCAACTTCCTTTGGAATCCTGGCGTTTGCAGCCCCTCCCTAAACGGCAAACCCCAGGATTCCAGAGGAGGTTGAAAGTGGAATCATCGCGCTATAACAGGCTAGTGCGGGAAAGGCCTTAGCGTGCTATGATTCCCCTTTCAACTTCCTTTGGAATCCTGGCGTTTGCAGCCCCTCCCTAAACGGCAAACCCCAGGGTTCCAAAGGAAGTTGAAAGGGGAAGCATAGCACTAGAAGAAGTCTAGTGCGGAAATGGCCGAATTTGCAAATTGTCGGGGATTTTCCTACTCGTTCTGATACGTCGGCTCAAAGGCATGCAGAGGTCGTCACCTCGTTTTGCTGGTGTTTGGCATGATGGTGTGGAAAGGCCCCAGGATCACTTTGGAGACAACCGGCTCCCACAGAAATGAACGGAGATTTCCTCAAATGCAATGCTTCCCTTTGCTTCCCTTAAGAAGGCGAACGCGCTCCTAAGCTCAGGGAGACTAGGGCCATTTCCGCACTACACTCTTACAGCGCGATTATTCCACTTTCAACATCCTATGGAATCCCGGAGTTTGCAGTTTAGGGCCTCTCCCTAAACTGCAAACCCCGGGATTCCATAGGACGTTGAAAGTGGAATAATCGCGCTATAAGAGTGCAGTGCGGAAATGGCCTAGGCCGCAGCAAAAACAACTTGCTTGCAGAACGGAAGGAGAATAGGGTGGAGCCGCGGGCTGCGTTGCCCAACAAATGTTAGGGCGCAGATGTTGGCGTACCCTCTGTTTTGAATGGGCGGAGACAGTCCCGATCTGTCCTCCCATTTTTTCATCTGCTTTCCAAAATATAAACGTTTCTCCCTCCCCAGCTTACGACAGTTGCAGCAAACTGAGGGCCTAGCCGCACTCTACTTTTATAGTGCTATTATTCCACTTTCAACCTCCTGTGGAATTCTGGGGTTTGTAGTTTACTGAAGCCCAAGGGCTCGCTGGCTGAGGATTCTCAAGGCCCCTCCCTGAACTGCAAATCCCAGGACTCCACAGGATGTTGAAAGTGGAATAATAGCCCTATCCCAGGGTAGGGCAGAAATGGCCTGAGTGCCAAAAGTGCGTTGCGCTCAACTACTGCGAGGAGAAAACGGGTCAGAATCTTGCCCTTCCCGGTCGGTTCAGCAAAAGCAAACTGTTGCACCCTCTCCTAGCTTGTATGTTCTTCCTCAATAACAACTTTTGTCTTCTTGACCGTACTCAGATGTTGCTTGGCCACACGGATCCAGTTTTGATCTATGAAATGTCTGAGTATATGTGTTGGATGGCAACTCCCATCATCCCTAGGCTATAGAGCCAAAAATGAGAAACCACAGAAGTTGCAGTCTAGGGCCAGCTGTCCTCTGCTTCTGTTATCTGAGGTTTACTCTGAGTCGTGTGTGCCTAGGATTGCAGTCACACTATACACACTTACTACAAACTTAAAACCATTAAAAACTAAAGGGTTTATATCCTACAACCCTCCTAACCAGACATACCGGCAAGCAAGTCCCAACGAATTGATTTTTAGGTAAACTGACCTGACTAAGGAATGGGATGGATGTTTATTGGAGGCTCACTACACTTCACGGCAAGGCGGGAGTCAGGCTAAAAAACTAACGCCCTTACAGATCTAAGGGCGAATAACTCCCACTAAATTCAATGCGACTTTCTTCAGAGGCGGCTTGTGAAAGAAGTAAGCCAATGGGGCCAAAAATCTATTTAAGAAATACAGTAATCGTATGGGTCAAGTGAATTACTTGGGAGTAAACTGTTTGGAATTAGCGCTTTTTTGGCTGTAATCCATAAAGCCTCTTAACTCCGGAGAGCATCTCGTTAAAGATTAATGGGAGAGGGATGGAGGAGCTACGCGAGGAAAATCGTTCGTGGCTCTCGTCCACCAAACACTTAAGCCGGCTGTCATGCCAAGATTTTCCGATTTACACAGAAGATCCTGTTGTCTAAGTGAAGGAGGGAGTCCGCTTGCCCCCATATCCCCCCGGCTTCAAACTGACTTAAGTGCTTTCTAGAGAGCTGTGATTTTGTTCGCCTGGGGCCTTTCCTGGTTTCCTTACCAGCTGCTTCTAAGGAGGGGAGGAAGCTGTTAGAAGAAGACCCTTCCTTCTTTCAAGGGCGTTAGAGGTCCCACGTGTAGCGCACCTCAGGCCGCCCGTCCTCTTAATTCGGAGTAGGCGGCACGCCTCAAATTAGAAAGCCTCGGCAATGCTGCTGCAGTAGCCTCCTACCTCTGCCCGCTCCAAGGACCTTGCGGGCCTCGCTCATTCGGAGGGAAATAAGCCCTCTCGGCTGGGAGGAGGAGATATTCCTCCTAAAATTTACAGGCTGGATCCCATTGAAGCCAGCCTGACTTCGGCCGTTTCCGCACTAAACTGTTATAGTGCGATTATTCCACTTTCAACATCCTATGGAATCGTGGGGTTTGCAGTTTAGGGAAAGATTCCATAGGATGTTGAAAGTGGAATAACAGTCTGGTGCGGAAATGGCCTTCCTTTCGGGCCTGGGCAGAGCCGAAGGGTTAAGTGGTTTCAGGACCGCGCTCTCCGGGCCGGCAGCTGCGACGTATTTCCCTGCGCCTGCAGGAGAGACCGTGGGAGATTTCAGAGCATGCAGGTGACCACTGAAATCGCAGCTGGGATCGGTAGTGGTATGTTTCCTTCCTCGTATAGACACACAATCCCGTCCTCGAGGCGGTTCTGAAGCTCGCCGAAAATGCAACAGCGGACGATTTTTTTCTTTCTCTTGGTCCTGCTTTCCGGCGCAAAGCTCCAGTGGGTGACCTTCGCCAGGCGATTAGGCAGCCTGGCTCGCCCCTGCCCCCCCTCTCCCTTCTCCGCGCCCAGCTTCTCGCCCTCACCTGCAGCCAAGCGCAAAGGGGCTCGCCTGGGAACAATGGCACTTCGGGGGGCCGGGGAGGGAGAACACCCGGGCTCTCACTTAAACCCGAACGCCCTTGAGTTGGATCGGACGGCGCAGGGGGGAGTTTCTGCGCTGCGCGCGGGCCTACGCCCAGTTCTTAAGTGCCGGCGAGGCGGGAGGGCGTGCTCGGCGTCACCTTGGCCACCGTAACGTGAGAGGAGGGGGCGTCCCCGGCAGCCTCTTCCATTGGCTGGCGGGGAGGGCGTGCAAGGTCGGCGCGTGGTTTACCTTGGCGCACCCTAAGAGGACACCTTTAGGCCCCAGGAAGGGGGTTCCTGCCCGCGGAGGAAGAAGCCAAGGGCTGGTGAACGCCCTTGGTGTCGCGTTGGAGTGGGCTATTCCTGGCCTCCCTCGGCATCCTAGCTGGGATGAAAGAGGGGCAGCCCTCTGGGCTTTAAACCCAAGGATGCTCAGATCACAGCAATAGGGAGGGGCGCGCACCCCTCTTTCAGGGGAAGAGTTGTCTCGGTGTCTTTCTCCGGGTACCCTAAATGTTCGGGGCGCTCTGTTGTAAGCGCCAACCAGGCAGCGCAGGTTGGAGTTTGCCTCTTGCCAAAATGTGGCTTCCACAGCAGGGGTGGGGAGGGACGGCTGTCCTCTTCCCCGCCTTTCCTGTCACTCTGTTGGGAAGGGTTGGCGCGGCCCGAGACGGCGAGGGGCTGGCAAAAAGCCACCCGAGGTCAGAGTCTGAGAGAGGACTCGCCTCGCCAGGCCGCCTTTTTTGTTCCTTCCTCCTCGCTCACACCCCCTTTTATTTCTCAAAACGCAACGTCCCGACGCCTCGTTTGTGAAAAGTCAGAATGGCGGCTGGCCTCTCTTTGTCCTTTGAAGGGGAGGTTAAAGGGTCCATCCTCTCTCTCTCTCCCCAAAGGGATCCCACAACCCTCTCCTCTCTGCCGGATCCTCGCCGGCTCAAGGTTGCAGCCTGCCCCGCGCCTAGTCCGCATTGGGGCGCCGGGGGTGCGGGGCAAAGACAGCGCCTTGGGCTGGGACACACACAGGCCCCCGAGCGTGGACTGGGCGTCTTCGCCGGATTAATCTGGCAAATCGGGTCTTCAGAAACAGAACACCGAGCCGGAAAAGGGGATCAGCAGGCAAGCGCACACATACACACCCTAAAGCCACCTAATGGAAAGCTGATCATAACTCTGCCTGAAATCCCAGAGCTTGGGTTTTCAGGCTCCCTTTCCTCTCTGCCCGAAGGAATCTAAAAGGAAAGAGGAAGCCCGGGCTACTTTGGGTCTCTTTCTCGCTTGCTCTTTCCCTTCTCCCGCGCAAGGCTCCTCAGACGGGAAAGAGGTGGATAGTAACGTGCTGGGCATGGATAGTAACGTACATGGATAGTAACATGCTGGGCATACGATAAGCCCCCACGGCAAAGCTCGGAGCCGGTCCTTGAATGAAGGTGGCGCAGGCGGCGCAGAGCCCGCAGACCGCTGCCACGGTTAATACGGGAGAAAAGAGGCGAGATCGCGCGCACGCGTGTGTGTGTGTGTGTGTGTGTATGAGAGAGAGAGAGATGAGCGTATGAAACGCATCCGCATTCTTTCCAAGCGAGCCGGTTCAAACGATCTGCTGCCACGCTGCCCGGCCACGGTCTCCACGCCCCACCGTATCCACACACCCACACCGTGTTATCACCTCCCTGGCCCCCGCATAGCATCGACGCACATCTGATAGCGAAGTGTGTGTGTGTGTGTGTGTGTGTTTCTCCTTGATTAAACAAAAGGAGACGATGGTGTGTGTATGTGTGTTTACCCTCCCCCCCCAAAAAATGCTGACACTGGGAGAATCGGGACGGGGGTGGGGGGAAGGAAGAAAAGGAACCCGAACTAGGGAACGCCTTGCCTCCCGCTCCCTAGCATGGTGCCAGTTTCGCCATAGGAGGGGGGCCGTGGGAGGGATATCTCCGCGTTGGGCTGACTCTACGGTTTTTCGCTTCGGGGGACCGCTTTCTTCTCCGCGTCGGGCTTGAACGCGGCGGCCGCCACCCCCTCCCCTAAATCGCACACCGCCCGTCAGCACCAAGGACAGCGGCTCGGGGCGGCCAGGGCTCCTTCTCCCCCTTCGCGCCTCCTCAGCCAGGTAGGCGAGGTGGCTCCCGACAAGAAACGCCTCTCGCCTCTAGCGCGAACCGAAGCCGGGGTTTTTTTTCCCCCTCTCTTCTCCCCATCCCTGCCTCAGAACAAAGAAAACCGTCTCTCCCGGATATAAAAGCCGAACCCTCCTCCCTTCCGAGCGCTATCATTGCCATGGGAAGAAGGGGCTGGAAGGAGTCTGGTTTTCCCACCCTGCCGCCACCTTTCTATGTGCTTCCCCTTCACACACACACACACACACACACACAGCCAGGGTCGAGATACAGAGAGAAAGGTCTCTTCTGGCAATCCCTGGCTCATCACGCTTTGACAGTTTAACACACCAGGAGCTGCCGATGTGGCCAATTTCAAGCCGTCGCCTCGCTCGCCTCGCCTGCGCGCCTCCCTTCCACCTCCCCCCCACCCGCGGCCACCAAATGCTATTTGGCTAATGCAATTAGAGCTAGGGAGTTTATCCCCTCTGATCTGCAAACGCCGGTTTAAACTCTTCAAAGCGGCACTTATTCCCTTCGTTTATCCTCCCTGCCGACCGGTAGGTGCTGCCTGCCGCCCGATCCAACGCGAGACACGCATTTCACGGTTAGGGTCGGATGTGTGTGTGTGTGTTAAGGCGATGAACTTTACACCTCCGAGGCAGCTCATCTGTGTCTCCAGAATATATGCGCACGGAACAGCCTTCACGCAAATAATTAAAAAAAAAATCTGTATCATCCTCTCTATTCTCTTCCAGCCAGATATTTCTACGAACAGGCAGTACCTCGGGTCCCTAACCCTACGAGCCCAATGCTATGGACACGAAACTGCTGGAGAACCAAGCCGAAGCGTGTGCGTTAAACTTAATTGTGTACCGCATGCACTTTGTGCTACAGAAGCCTTAAATAAGAAACATATCCATTAATATTTTTTAAAAAAAGATTAAAAAGCACGACTTACCTTTCTCGCCTCAGTTTAAAAAAAAGAGGGAGACAGAGATAACGATGTAGGGTCTCCCAATAAAGAGGTGTTAAGAAGATGACGGGTAGGTCTCAAGACAACACCCCCAAACCTAAATCGCGGGACAAGTTGCAATCAACAGAAGAAAATAAAAATGGAGGGGAAAATGAAAAAAAATAAAATAAATTAAAATAAATCAAGGCTTCTCTTTTTCTTTGCCCTATTCCCGCAGCAGGAAAAGAAACCAGGAGGGGGGAGGGGGTTAAAAAAGAAAAGGGGGGAAACTTTAACCAAAAGGGGAGCGTGACAAGAGTCGAGGTTCTGTTGCAACACAACTAAACAAAAAAAGGGGGGAGGGGAAGAGAAATAAAAGGTAGGAACAAAGGAAAGAAGGGATGAAAGGAGGGCTTCTTAAAGGAAAGCCTCCCACTCTCTGCCGCCTGCTCGCTAGCAGCTCCCAATCGAAGTAAGCTGCAGCATCGCTTAACTGAGAGCAGGCATGGGGGGAGGACGCCTTAAATGGGAGGTGGACGCGAGCACAGATTTATAGGGGACCGGATCACCCGGCGCTCCTCTACTTCCGCACCAGTGCGCGCGCGTATGGCTCTCTGCAGCCGTGCCGGGCGCTCCCGCCTACCCCGAGTGCCGCGCGCGGAAGTATACGCCGAAGCCAGAGACAACTGAACCTGCTCGCCGCCGCGCTCGCGCCTCCGCTATTGGCCCGGTCCGCGGCGTCTGGCGCCGCCCCCCCGAGAAGCGGCCGCCGCGGATTGGCGGCCCGGTTGTGTCACTCCGGCCGGCTCGATGGAGTCCCGTCGCAAGGGTGCGTTGCACCGAACCGTGCCCACAGTCGGCACAGGGCGAGCAGGCAGAGCGAGCCGGAGGGAGAGGGAGAAGTTTCCGCGCGGTCGCTTGCATGCGCGCGCGCTCGCTCCCACTTTGGCCTGTTATAGCGCGATGATTCCGCTTTCAACCTCCTCTGGAATCCTGGGGTTTGCAGTTTCGGGAGGGGCCGGCCGGCCCCTCCCGAAACTGCAAACCCCAGGATTCCAGAGGAGGTTGAAAGTGGAATCATCGCGCTATAACAGGCCAGTGCGGAAACGGCCACATTGTTTCCTTTTGTGGAACTTCCCCCAGTTAGAGCAATGCAGACCCGGGTCACCCTTGCACGCCGAATCTGGACGCGACAGAGGAAGGCGCTGCAAGATTTCTTAGACTAGGGATGTGTCGAGGGGAGTCCTGTTTGATAATGTTCAGCCCAAGGTCTCTGTATCTGTCCAGAGCGATATGCTCGGGCGGCAAACAAGCATGCACAGAGCCCCTGCCCACTCCTCACTGTCTAGTGGTAGGCAGGGGAACCCCAGGAGAGAGAAGAGGGAAAAGGAAGGAAAAGCGTGCGGCGGCGATGGGGGATAAACCGTACAAAGGGTAGAGGGAGCACGAAGTCGGAGGCGGACAGACTGTTTTACCCTAAAGAACTTAAGACCAAAGAACTGAGCCCCATCAGACTGACAACTGCATACCCAGAGACACCAAAATCATCTCATTATCGTCACATATTTATGTTCCCTGCCTCCATTTTTCTCCTCAATGAGAACGGTTTGTCACTTTGGGGGTTTGTATATTTAGTTGTTCAACTTTCAGGTTCTCGCCTCCAGCCTCCTGCCACAACTTAGCTTGCTCTCCTCGAAAGTGACTTCAACAACAGCAACAACAACAACAACAACAGACATTCCATATTCCGAGGCTGGAGAAAAGGAGGTTTCAGATGAGGGGCAGGGATTCGAAGAGAATGCGCCTCCCCTCCCCCTCTCCGATTCTTCTGACTGATTTATGCTTGAGGAAGACAATTAATTAATCAATGGCGAGGTGTGCGCACACGCCACAGAGGCTTTTCGTCGCGTTGCCCTTCCATTGTCCTTCCTGTTTTCTCCCTGGAGTTGGAAACGCTTTCCAGAACATATACTAGAGGAGGAGGCAACCGCTGGGTTTTTAAGTTGCAACAACCAAACACGAGACCGTCTGTTCCCTTCGGACGCCCCCTTCCCCCAATCCTCCCCTATCCCTTTAGTGCAGTTGGCGATTTGCATTATAAGAGGGTGTAGGCGCGAGCGAGGGCGATAAAGACTAAGAAAAGCTGAGCCAGGCCACCTAGGACGTTAGCGGGAGTGTGTCCTTGGGGTGCAACAACCGCTGGGTGGAAAGAAGGCGAGGGGCTTTGATCCCCCTGCCCTTTATTCGGCCCTTAGAATCCCGCTATCCAATCTATGTCATCGTCCACACAGGGGGCGCGGGGAGGGGATAGAACGGGACTATTTTATATTGCCTACAGGTGAGCCTATGGATCTTCCTAAAGGGAATCTTTCCCGTTGGGCTGAAGTGTGAGAGTGGCTTCCTCCGGGCTCAATTCCGTTTGGGTTAGGCGGAAGGGGTAGATCGGAAAACTCAGCTGAAAAGAGCGCGTTGTCAAAATTGGGTTCAGCACCAAGGACAGCCGCCTCCCCAGCCAGTTCCCGGCTGCGCGTGGCTTTCAAAGGCGGTGCCCCGGGACGCGCGAGTCCTTGATGCCCAAGAACCCTGATATGCTTTGGCATATTCCACTTGGCATTGGGAGCGTGGGGAGGTCCCCTAATTAGGGTACAAGCTTAGTCCCCCTTCCCACCCTTTGTTTCCAATCTTGCCACGCGAAGCCAGTCTCAAAACCACAACGTCAGCGGTTTTACTTTCCCCTCCAGGCGTGCATCACAGGAAAGCTCCTCCTTCCGTATCTTCTTTTTGATGAAGCCCGATTATTGTGCGACAAATCGGCGTTTGAAGGATACGGGGAGGGGGAGGGGGTGAGGCGCACCCAGGCAGGCAAAACCAAATGGGGAGTTCTTTGCTTACCATTTATTTCTTTTTTTCTTTTCAGTCCAAGTGGCTTCTTCAGGAGACTTTCTAAACAACGTGGTACCCTTGTTGGTACCACAAAGGAAAGGAGCTTGAGAAATGCCAGCGTTGGTTGTAGCGTTTACAAAGGTTCGTGCTATCTTCGATTATGTCGGCTTTAAAAAAAAACAAAACAAAAAAAAAACTTTTAGCAACAACAGCCTTGCTAAGTTTTCTAAAGCCACAGCTCAAGAAAATCCCCCAAGTATGTCCCCCTTTCTCTCTCCTTTTCCTTTTCCCATTGCCATCTTTCCTCTTTTCTGAAGAAATTCCTTTCTTCAACTTCTGCCAGGAATCAAATGAGGATTTGAGAAGGAGAGCAAATGCGAGGGCAATGTCCTTTCTTCGGTGAGTATGAACGGATTAAAAATAAAAGCCTTATTTAAAAATACATCACACTTAACATTGTAGCAAATGAAGTTAAACAAGGCGGCAGCTGTTGAAGTGACCAGGCGGCTTTTCACTGGGTCCCTGGGTCGTCTTTAGCCAAGTGCTGTAGGGCGATCCTACCCATTTTCTTTTTCTTTTTAAATTTGGATGGGTTTGGCCTTTTTTGCACACTTACTCCCCCCAGGAAATCCTACCTCCCACACCAAAGCTTCACATACGCAGATGAAGAAAGCGGTTCCTTTTGCCGAGTTCCTCTGTCCGCCTTCTCTCCAACTTCGGTTGTGGCAACCGAAGGAAAACTTAAAACGCACAGTCCTGCGTTTGCACTTGAGAAGCCAGAGCAATCTTTTTGGATACGAGCCACGTGGCTCAGAACAGAGGAGATTTCTCCTCAAGCACACACTTCCACAGCAGCAACAATAAGGAAAACAAATGCGCCAAGTTCAACAATTTTATACAGCATACTGGCAAGTTGAAGAAAACAAGCAAGACTGGTTGTAACACGCATATGTGTAACAGCACGTTTGATTTAATACCAGCTACCCTATATTTCACAGGAAGGAACTGGCAAAACCACGTCTGAGTATTCCTTGCCTAAGAAAACCCTATGGAATTCCTGGGGTTGCCATAAGCGGATTGGCGACTTGAAAGCACATATACACACACCCTTGTCAGGGACTTAAGAAAGAGAGTCCAAGGTCTATGTAAACATTTTACACGGTGGCCAGTCAGGGCTATTTCAGGACCCTGGACAGCGACACTCGGCCCGACTCAGCTTCTCCAAGTAGACACATCCCGTTGACTTTTTCTTCCAAGCTCTTTACCGACTTAGGAGCACTCAAAAAGTCTCGAGGATATTAAGGTTATTTTTTTAAAAGAAAAGATAGTTTTTTTAAAAAAAACGTTCCTTCCAACAACTTAGTGTTTGACAGAGGACATCGCTTAAGCTTTGTCCAATTCAAAAATACCTGGGATGTAACTATGGGTTTAATTCTGTTTGAGAGGCGTATTCTCTCAGAGGTATGGGGCTACGAAATGGAAGGAGCGAAAAGAGGTAAGCAGCTTTCTTTGGAAATGGACCTCTTAAGGTCATGTTCACTAGGCACGCTCCCTAAGACAGGTAAGGGTGAGCAACGAAGGGGAAAGCTCCCGCAAGGAAACGGCCCCACATCAGAGGGGGAAGGGAAGCTGAGTCTGGGTGTTGCTGACTCTAGCACACCACCTGTAAGATTTTCAAAAACTTTTGGCGAAAAGGGAGGAAAAAAAATTAATTCCATTTGCTTTCTTTTCACCCCCTTGCACTATCCCGCAACGGGTCTTAGAAGTGACCACACTTGCTTATTGGAATCTGTAGTTTCTTTCTGCCTTTTGCAGCGGGAGTTGGATTTTGAAACCATCGTCGCAACAGTAGGAGATCCTGAATATGGTTGGGTTTTTTTGTTTTTTTGTTTGTTTTGTTTTCCGGAAGGAAGTCTTGCAAGGAAAATAACTCCTAAAAAATTGACTTCTGGATCCCTCTCTTAAACGAAGTCCGATTGAACTCAATGGGACTTTTCTCCGAGTTTAACATAACCTAACAGCCGGAAAACCCGTCCTAGTCAAACTGGAGCAAGAAAGCAAGTTTAATGGCGCAAGGAGCAAGTTTAGGAGCTCAGCCTCAGTGTGGCAAGGCTTCCTCTATTTGTTTTTTTATTTTTTACTTTTTAATTAAAGGATGCGGCAGTCTTAATGAGTCTGATTTCCACCCGCTTTCCCTCCCCCCTTTAATGAATGATGGGCACGGACAAAGAGGGAGGAGAAAGAGAGAGGGAAAGAAAATCACTCCAAGCGGGACGCACGCGAGCGCGGGGGGTGGGGGGAGCGGGGGTCGCTGTTAAAAATTATTCTTTCCAGGCAAAGACACCGGTAGCAACCCCTTAACTTCTCCTGAAAGGAAAGATAAATGATCGTTATTTGGAGTCAGATCGGAGGAAACCATCTGCTTGCTTTCTCGGCGAGAACTCGTTATCCCCGGCCAATTTGGTAGAACAAAAACTAGAGGGGGTGGGGGGAAGAGAGAGGAAAAAGCGGAGGGCAAGAGAAGAAGGATTTTGCTGGTCCCCTTTGCCGGCTGCTCTTCTCCCCATCGTTTCCTTTCAAGGTGGGCGCAGGAGGCGTTTAAGTTAGTTCCCCTTCTCTCTCCCTCGCCTTACTCCCCTCCGCTCCTTGCTTTTTTTTTTTTGAAAGCCGCGTCTCTATCAGCCAAAGGATCAGTGCCACACAGCTGCCCCCTCCCTCTTTCCTCCCTCCCTCCCTCCCCCCACACCTCAATGCCCCCCCACCCACAGCTCGCTTTTGTGCTCGGATCAAACCGTCCGCACAACAGAGCAAGTGACAGCACCAGGCCCCGGTAACAAAGCCCCAGTTTGTACCCAAAGACAGACCGAGGCCCGGAGAGACACGGCGGCGAGAGAAGCAGCTGTCTTATCAGCGCGCTGCAGAGATGGAGATGACTCGAGAGGTCCTCGACAGATAATCGCTTGAATATGCCGGCTGGGCTGCTGCTGCTGGTGGGTGAGTTTGCAGGGGTGGGGGCAGGATATTCCGCCCTAGCCATGAGCCAAACTTTTCCCTCAATAAGGCCAGAAGCTCAGGGAACACCAGCCGCAGGCCTAGCTCCGCTCTGCTTTTCTGCGCTTTTTTCTTTAAGAAAATATTGTTAAAATTTGGACTGTAAATTACAAAACTGAATCTCGGAGAAGGGTCCAGGCATTAGCTTCGTGAATGTGATGCTGGAGAAGAGGTCTTCAGATACCATGGGCCGCCAAAAAGACAAACAAATGGGTCAGAAAATGCATCAAGCCTAAACAGTTCATAGAAATCAAAATGACTAAACTGAGGCTATCATAATTTGGAGGTCTCAGCCGAAAGGGATCTTGAAAAGGCCTTTCCAGCCAGGGAAAAGTGGGCTTCAGCCATAAGAAGGCTGCTATGCTTCTCTTAAATAAAAATAAAAATAATAAATCAAGGGACTTCCTGACTCTCCGGCAGTCCCTCTCATCGGTGGGGGATGGAGAGAAACCATCAACTAGGCTTCATCCCAGCGAGCTGCAAAGGGATGCTTTAAACTTCCTTCTCTCTGCTAAACCTGCTTTCTTTGCCTAACAGGGACAGCCAGAAAGAGACACGCACGTACACCCGTACACAATACCTAACGCACCCAGGCCTGAGTTTTGAACTTCTTCGTCTTCCCTTCTCCTTTGCGTACCAACCTGCCTGCCAGGGTAAGGGAGAAATGAAAGTGCGCAACGCTTGTGTGGCCATGCTGATGGGTATGAGGAGCCGGCCTGCTGGAGTGGTTTGAGTGTTGGGCTAGAACTCCCGGGGCCGACCATAGAAACTCACAACTGGGTAACCTTGGGCAAGCTCCACACTCCCAGCTTCTGCGGAAGACAATGCCAAACTCCCGCTGAACAAAGAATTTGGAAACGACTTGAAGGCCACGCAACCACAATCATAGATCTGACCCAGTTCTGTGTTTGGGTTCAAGATGCAATCCTGTAACCCAGCCTTCTGGCTGTTTTGGACTAAGACTTCTAACCGCTTCGACCAGGCCGGCGGGTTCCCGAAGGACTAAAAAGCATCAAGTCGGGGGCGAAGAGGCTGCTCTCCTCTCTTCCTTCCCTAAGAGTAAACCCTTATTGACCTCCATGGGACTTATTTCTGAGTCGACTATATACGATTGAGCTACTAGTGTTGCTTTAAAAAAAATTAAAGGAAGGAAAGAAGGAAGGAAGGAAGGAAGTACATATTTTGTGTCCTTAAACGACACTTGTGTTAGGAAGGGAACAGCGGATCTTATACACAGCTGGAGAAAAAGCTCTCCGCGCAACAAAATCCATCTCTGCAACTGAGCTGGAAGTCCACACGTACACCCCTCATTCCTTTGAAAGGCAAATGAAATTGCATTTTGAAAATGCCCTCTATATAAACAAATGTTAAAAGTCCCACTAACTGTGGGTGGAGAGAAGATGGCCGTTCTCTGTGTATGTACACACACAGGCACGCACGCAGGCACATCTTCCCTTAGGGATCATAAATTAGCAAAGTCATCACGGAAAGGGGGAGGGAGAACCTGACTAATGAGCTTCGGAATAATTACCGAATTGGTGTAAGAAAAATGAGCCATATATTTGCGTAAGCCACAAATCCTCTTCAAAAGGCTAATGGTGTCAGGGACTGGGCTCCTCCTTGCTTTGGGAAGAAAATGGCTCGTGTTGAAAGAAGACTTTTGTGTTTGTTTAGTCGAGATGGAAAGGCTTTGAGGGAGGGGAAGAAGCTGAGCCTGACAGGGGTGGCAAAGAGAATGTTCTGGGAGCTGCAATATCTCTGGTTCAGACCACAGCCCCCCTGCTCAGCTGCCCACAGCTACCAGCTTAAACCCCTCTCTGCACCCCTAATATATACTGGGGAGATAATAGCATGGCCTACCTTATAGGTGTGTTGTAAAAATTAGCAAAAAACTGTGTTGTGGAGTGTGCATTATTGACTTGGAACAGAAAAATAGAACAGGAGATAGCCACGCATTTAACATCAGGTGTAAATTCTTAGCATTTTTGAGTCTCTCTGATATTTCTGAATTTTTAAATAAAGGACTCTAGGTGTTCACTAGAAAGCAGTTGTTGTTTAATATTTTTATTTATTTATTTATTTATTTTTTTATTTATTTGTATCCCGCCTCTCCATACTCCTGCCTTTCCTCTACAAGCACTCAAGGTAACAAAAAGAGCTACTTCAAACAGGTATGGTCAAAGAAAATGACTAATACTGCTAAAATAGCAGAATATACATCCACACACAATACAAAGCACCTTAATTAAAATAAATGGGCGTTTTTTCCCAGCAGTTCAGAGCAATGTAACAGGGCAGGTTAAAAACAGATGAGATGACAGCCATGATCCGAAAAGTAGGCTGAAGACAGGGAAGTCAAGCATCCCCGCGAGATAGTCTGGGCATAATGATGGAAGAGGCCCTTGTCCTGGTCCCAACTAGGTGTACTTCTAAGGATAATGAAACATATAACAGGACCACAAGATAATGTGAGCAATCTGATACAAGACATATGGTTTCTAGTTTTGTGGCTTTCTGGGAAACAAGATTGGAACAGTTGCTACCAAAAGATTTTTTTTTTTTTTAAAAAAAAACCACTGGCAGGTTTCATAGCCAATATTTGTGGGAGCCATCAGTATAACGGTCCCTTCCCCACACCACAGCTGTAGCACGTTGATACAACTTCAATTGTGCCATTGCTGCATCCTATAGAATTCTGAGATCTGTAGTTTGATGAAGCACTAAAGCTCTCTGGCAGAGGCTTTTAAATATCCCACAAAGCCAAAGATCCCAAGATACCATAGGATGGTACCATGGCAGTTACAATGTAAACAAAATGCTATATTTGTGTAGTATGAGAGGGGTCGTAGTTGACATCAAATTGACCTAGGCACATGGTTCTGTTACTTTGTTAAGGCACTGTTGCTATTCCTAAAGTTAGTCTTGTGCCCTCAGCTTGAACTTGAATGGTGCTCCTCAGTGGAAGATAGGTTGGGATTATGTGGCCCTTCCAATGTTATTCAACAGCAACTCACAGAATTCTACTCAATTAACTATGATGGCTAGGACTGTCGGGATGTGCAATTTTAACAGCATCGGGAGGGCTGCATGAACCCTAGGATCGGTACTGGTGGGGGGGAGGTGGTTACAATAAACAACAGTTCCTGCTATTCTGGATCATGGTCCACAAGAATGCTGGAGGTGATATTGACCTTCTCCCAGTATTTATACAGTAGTAAACCAGTTCACATCATGTATTATCGTTTTGCAACCTGTGCTCTCCAGATGTTTTGGATTACATTTTCCTTCATGTCTGATGTTGGCCAGGCTGGCTAGAGCTGACGGGATTTATAATTTTTTTAAAAAAATTGGAGGACATGAAGTTGACCCACTAGTTGAGGAAGGATAGGCCAGGAAGCACTAATTACCTTTCACAAATGCAAAAACAAGAGCTAATATATAATACCAGTATTTATTTATAGAGGGATATTAACTCCAGATATATGCAAATATGGTTTGATTGTTTGTGTATTGTTTTATTCCTGTTCTTTCCCAAGTATTCATTTATATACAAAAGTGGAATAAGCTGTTCACTGCAAGTCACTTCAGCAAGCCTCTCAACAGCTAAGGCTCAGCTAAAGCAGATGCTTTATATAGAGGTGGCCTCTGGTTTAGTACCATGCATCTTCAGGTAGAGCAGTGAAGGACTCTTGCCTGAAGTTCTGGAAAGCCATGGCACTCAGTATGAACAATACTGAGAAGAGCTCATAAAATTTATTTTTTGGACTATAGCTCCTAGAATCCCCCAGCTAGCAATAGCAATAGCAATAGCATTTATTTCTATACCGCTTATCAACTGAGTGTTATCTAAGCGGTTTACAATGTATTTTAGCTAATTGCCCCCAACAAGCTGGGTACTCATTTTACCGACCTGCGGAAGGATGGAAGGCTGAGTCAACCTTGGAGCCCGGCAGGATCGAACTCACAACCTTGTGGTTGCAGTACTAGCATTTAACCACTGCGCCACCAGGGCTCTAGCCAGCATGCATTCATGTAGTTAGCTAAGGAAGAAAAATAGTATGCATTCTGTAGAAGTCTCCCTCTTCTGTAGTAATGGTTCTGTTACTGGAAAAAAATGGGTACTGTCCATTATTCATCATACTGGCTGGGATATTCTGGGTGCTGCAGTTTAAAAGATAACTTTTCAAACAACTGGTGGCTGAGATAGGTAGACCAGCACTGAAAGGCTGTACAAAGCAACTTTCCATATTTTCTACTTCATAGGGACTTGAGAAAAGAGTGAACAGTAATGCTAAAGTCAGACAAAACCTTACCATTCTATGCAATAGTATAAAAAGCTTTAAATAATTGTACTATTTTTTAAAAAAAATTCAGGAAGTGCTAAGGTTAGAGTAACATGAGTTATTATTATTATTTGTCATATTTATTTAATACTACCAAGCATTGTCAGAATGCATATTGACACATTTGAGACTTTCTAGCAAGTAAAATCAACACATCTGAATAGTTTGTACCAACTTGTCAAAGTTCCTGGGAGAACTATTGGGAGAGGGGCACTAGCTATTGTACGGATTATTCTAATGATTAATCTATTGCATAAAAAGCCAAACCAAGCAACAAATTTCACTTTCCAGAACATGAGTTTTATGGGGGGGGTTGGTCCTATTAACTAAGGAAGACAAAAGAACCAGGCGGAGCACTAAAATATAATTCTTCTACAGCACTTTTTTTCCTGCTAATAACATAGTCGGAAGAAAATGGCGGTTGGCCATATCTAGTCACTATTCTTCTTAAGGTCTGGCTAGAATAGTGTACAATTATGACTTTTCATAGTAAGACAGTAAGTATAAAATAACTATTTGTGCTATGGACCACGATGCATATTTAAAATACATTCAGAATGTTAGATTATAGTTCTAGAGGCTGATTTAAGAGAATGGAATAGGAAGGACTTTCAGATAGTTGCATAGTCATAAAGCTTAGTATCACACATGCCCAAATGCATATGTTCAGGACAGCAACCCTTGTCTCTTTAGTGCCAACAATATGTGACATCCCTACTGTTTTATTCTCTGTTATGGCATCTGGAAGCTATGAGCTTGTTCACATTACAGCAGTGATTATATTAAGGCATCAGATAAATAATCTCTGGAAGCAAATATCATTTCTGTAATTATCCAAAAGATAATAATGCTGGGCACTTAAAGTTTTGTGAAAGGCATTAAAATGCTTTAGTTATACTATCTCAGTAATCCATGCAACAGCCCTGTAAAGTAGGACAGAGTATCCTGAATATAATATAGTAATAACACAATATAAAATGTGACAAGACAGATTTAGCAGCTGGGAGATAAGGAAGACTGGTGTGCCTTAAGCTATCTGATGGTAGGGGCAAGCAGCGTTTTTTCCCCCTCAGTGAGCCAAGGATTGGCACCACACTCCTGCCCATTGTATACAACTATTTCTTGCCTGGAAGCTCACTGCAGAAGGGCAGTCAATAGCTCACAGAAGATCCACAGACAGCTAATCTGAGTAGTGCTGACCTAGACTAGGACCAGTATGTACTTCCACTGAATCTCCCTGGTTCTGCTCGAATCATCTGTCTACTCTCACCTGCAAATCACCCTCCTGCATCCTAAACACCTGCTCTGGAGGGCTGAGAATCCCTCTTGAACAGGTTTTTGGTGTTATAGAAGTCTTCAGGGAAATAGGAGTTGGTTCCAAATCCATTAGCATTGGATATTCTGTAGGATGTAGATTCTGCAGGGCTGGTTTCAGACTTGGCTTGGTTTTTCAGTATAACTCTCAGACCAACTTATATCAGCATTATCCAACATATTGCCCTCCAGATGTGTTTGAACAACACCATTGGCTGTGTTATATGAGATGATGGGAGTTGTAATCCAACAGAAATGGGGGGCTTCAGGCTGGGGAAGGCTCTATTAATAGGTATGATAGCTCACTGGTCATCTGAAGCTAAGTAAATCTAGCCCTGAGTAGGAGATTAATTTTAAGGCATATGTAAGCTGATATTCAGACATCTAGGCTTTGTTCCTATATGCCCCTGCTTGGAAGAAACTCCTACTGAATTCAGTGGGGCTTACTTCAGAGTAGACATGTAAATGACTCAGAGCTTTTTTGAACTATAACTCCCAGAATCTGCTAATCACTACAGCCAGTAATCCATGGGAATTGTAATCCAAAAAGTAACTTTTTCAAAGTCTAGTATGGTTGCACTGACAGTGAAATATGGTTGCAATACCTGCTGAAAATGTATAGGAAAATACAGCTTTATAGAAAATGTTGTACTTTATTCCCAGTGCATTTTTGAAATATACATCTTGATTCTCTGTGTATTTATTCAAAAGTAGGTTGTTTTCTGTTCAGTGAAGCTTGCTCCCAGGAAAATGTGTATAGTGTTTCAAGGGACATGGATCCAGAATAAGGCAGCTGAATTATTTCACCCTCTCAGTAATGATGGACATACATCTGAAGTTAAGGCAGTAAAGTCTGCTCAGACCCAGTTTAATGTGCAAACAGAGACTCATTCTGTCTCACACAATGTATATTTCTTGCAAAGAAAATCCCACTGAAATGAATGGGGCTTGCTCCTGAACAGGGGTAAAACTTTATAGTACAGCCAGTACCCATCTGTTGAAAAGTAGCTCAGTGTAGCTCAGGGGGACTTATATTCAGGTAATTACTCATGAGATTGCTAAATAATTTTGTGGTTGGAGTTAGCACATTGACTTGATGCTGCATAAATATGTTTATCAGCCACTCCTTTTGCTTTCCAACTTCAATCAGTTTCCTTTTTAGATTTTGCAGCAATCAGTTCTGGTTGATACCCAGTGACTGCAATGAAAGTCCCATTGATTACAAGGGGATATAATTATAATGTTGGTTTGGTGTCTTGCTCATATTTATTAGACCATTAATTCCAGGGATTATATGTGTGTTTGTGTGTAAGCTCATGTGCCATTAGTGATGATGCTAGTGGTTTGCACTTTCTTGTGTCTCATGTAGTCGTGGCACGGGAAGGCAAACAAAATCTTCTGACACTAAGCAGCCTGTTAGATCAGTACTCTGCTTCCATTACATCTTAGCATCACTGTATGTGCCAGTGCAGCTAACCAGGGCAGTGCACCAACAGGATTCTGTCCACCCTTCTTATGCAGTTGAATAATTCCTCTGCATTCAAGCACACAACACTCACAATCACCTCTGTAACCTTAGCAGTGGGGAGGGATGGAGAATCAAAAGTCCAACATTACATAATTTTGTAACTATCAATAGTACTTTATCTTTATTTGAAGTTTCTTATTATGCACACTCAGTTTACCCTAAGGGAGAAAAAAACCCTCAAACCTCTGGAGCAGATTGCCCTGTTAAAAGGAATCACTGTAAACTTTTCATAGATAATTTGCTCATAGGACGCAACACCCAGGATCACTAAAGCCAATAGCATATGCAAACAACACCATCACTGTCGACATTACTTGGTGCAAAATGGTGATGATGGAAATTTATTAGATAGTTGGTTAAAAAGAACAAGGCATTTTACAACAATTAAAATATTCCAAAGTTAGAAGCAATGGCCAAGATCCTTCACTAAGAGCTGTATCGACAATGATGTGGCTATGAATAATCTCCTGATATGACCCTCTAAAACCTACCTTAAAAGCCAGGCAGCCACACCAACTGAAGAAGTTTTGCAACACTGGAGAATAGGGTACTGAAGGCTGATGTGTCCAGTCCCCCTCCCTTCAGCACCCAGTAGTGCAACAAGAAGTGCAGGGGTCTGTTGTAACTGCTTGTCACATGCTTGTTCAGAGGTTCTGTGACACTGTTTGGCCTTTAAGGTGGGGTTTAGAGGCTATTTGTGATCATGGCAATGATGTCATTATAGTATATGTGAATACTGAAATTTACAAGGTTACAAATGCAGCTTATGGCATCATAAATTCTGAACAGAATATTAGCCAATTTATCTATGGAGGTAGAGGTAGAGATTAGGATGATGAACTATGACTTGAAAAATCTAGCTCTTGTCCCCAGTGAGTAGTTAAATTCACTGAATGATCTGTCTCAGCCTGATCTACCCCATAGGGTTGTTGTAAGGATAAAATAAGTGGGGGAAACTATGCCACCTTGAGCTCATTAGAGGAAAGCCAAGATGTAAATGTAAGCAGCAAGAACAAGAACATTAACATATACTTTCCAGAATAACAAAACACAAAGAGAATCAATGTCAATATTTAAAAATGGTCAAATTACATACCATAAAAATATCTAAGAGGAAACGGATACTTCTGAAATATCACTACAGTTCATCATTTTGCTACAGAAGATTCCTGAAGACTTCACATAATCACTCTGAACTTTGTTGTGGCAATAAGAAGCTCAGAGGGTAACTAAGCGAGATCCACTGGTGAGGGTGACATCTTGGTATGATTAAGATGCTGGCTGTTGCTGGATATTTTTATAGGTGGACAGCCAGTGACCTGTGTTTTAACCTTTCATAGACAGAGAGTTTCCTAACAAGCAGCACCAAAAACACTCTGAAACACTGGTATTGCTTTCACAAACCCAAAATTTCATGCTTGGGTAATAAGACACTGATATGCTATTATTGCTATAGCTATTGCTATTATTGGGAATTTTCTAGTTAAGGGATTCTCAAACTGCAGCCCTCTAGGTGCTTAGGGCTTCAGCTCCCAAAAATCCTGAACAGTATGACCAATGTTCAAGAGTGCTGGGAACTGAAGTCCTGAAAAGACAGGAAAGGTGATTCGCACTGATCTTAGTTTGCAAGACTGCTAATAAAAAGTTCTGACCCAGTAAATTTTTTTATAGTCAAAGCCTCTCTCCTGTATGTAAGTGTGCTAGAAGGGACAAGTCTGTAATTCTATGGTTACCTCCTCTAAGCTCTGTACAAAAGGTTCACTGCTCTGCCATCTGTGACCCCGCTCACTAGATCTGTGATGGGCAGGATCAGTCTTGTGGCATCAACATTGTTTTTCACAAGAGCCTCAGGTTTCATCAGCCTGATAACCTGATGCAAATACATATTTTTAGGTTTAAAGAATTCTGAGCCTAGGAATTTGTACTGAATAACAAAATGAAACAGAGCTCACAGTCTTGCAGGTAAGAATTCATGCCTGATTTCCTTCCCACTCCCCAATTTCTTCATTTCAATAGTATAATTTAGGAGAGGTTTTGTGGTTTTGTTAAACAAGTGGAGGTCAGAAATCTTTGACCATCTGCTGAAAATCACACTGTGGTGCAGCTAGGTAATTTTAGAGCTGGATTTAATGGCCACATGTGTGTACCTTTAGAAAGGTATGTTATTTTGCTTCTGCTGTGAGACACACATTTCCTTTCTCCTCCTGTGACTTCGTACCTTATAACTGCTTTCACATTCCTGATAGTTTAGAGAGGGATGGGCTACCGTGAAGAGGCCAAGGGCCAATTTTCACCCCGCACTCCCTGGAGAGCTACACTAGCTTGACTGACACAACAGGAAGTGATGACATGTCACTTCTGGTTTCATCTTTGGGCAATTTTCATTCTGTTTTTTTTTCTCCCCCAGCAGGTTCTAAGATAATGTGGGAATTTTTTGGTGGGGGTGGGGTTGTGGCAGCCAAACCCCTGAAATTTGAAATGGGTTTTGTGCAGTTTAATATGGTTTGGGAGATGAAAAAAATTGAAAAATGTGGGAGTCTGAGGGTTGTTGGAGGTTTCAGTCTTGCAAATTGGGGCCACATGAGTTGCATTCCCCCTCCGGGTTAGAGCAAACTACCACAACCACAACTGTATGCTAACTCTGATGAGAAAGCGAATGCTTTGAATACGCTCACCTTTTAGCAGCCTTTGAGGAAGTTATACTTTAATGGACAACAATAGACAAAACCTCCAGGTAGCACTGCCACTTACCAAACTCTACATTTTAAATGCCCTTAAATCACAGCATGTTTATGACAACAGAAATAAAACAGTTTGCTTCTTCACTGCCCCAGTACTAAACATATTTTACTTGGGGATAAGCAACATATTGTTGCAGGGTTTTTTTAGTAAAAAGAACATCTATAACAATTTGGGAATTAATTTAAAAAAAATAGGAAGAAAGGAAGTTATGGTGACACAGGGTGCTGACTTCTGAGGGGTGTGTCTACACTGGACAATTAAAGTGCTTTAATACCATTTTCTCTCCTTGCCTTCATCCTATATAATCCTAGATGTATAGTTTGCTAAGTAAGATACTTCAAATTCTCTAGTGCCCTCCCCTGAACTACAGTTTCAGTGTTCTCTAGCAGAAACTACAGTTTCCAAGTTCCATAGGACAGAGCATGGCATTTAAAATGGTATTGAAGTGTTATAATTATGCAGCATTGATACACTCCAGGTTTGTTTGCTGATGACTACATCAAATTGTACCCTCAAAAGACAGTATAAAAGAGAAACAGGCACATAAACTTAAACACTAAACAGAAACTTATGGAAACAAAATAAAAAAATAATTGCGTCTGATCATGTTTAAAATGTCTTGTTCTCCACCAATTTCCTGATTAGCTGTCACCTTGCCCCCAGAGAGAGTGGAGAACAGATCTTCCAGGTAGATTTGTGTTATGAGACTTCCTGTTTTAGAAATTAAGCCAATTAGAATAACAGCAATTTCAGTATACACTGTAGATAACCATGCAGCATCTCTCACTGTGGGCTTGATTACACAAGCAATTGTGACTGCTTTTCAAGTCAATTAGGCACTAGCTGAAAGAGGCTTGTGATTTTAGAGTAACAGAATACTGATTGATGTTGATGCAAGAGTACCAGAAAGGGAGCTGGCTTTTTAAAAAAGTGCTTATCCTGGACATCCAACATCTGAACATGTTATGTCTCCAGTAAGCACCCTAAATATGTTGCCATGACTGGTTTGGTTGATGAGTATTGGTACAGGTGGTTTGAATGATGAATCTGGCTAACTTTATGATGTTCTTATTAAAAGTCATTTCACTCTGAGCTAGTTTGAGGGCTTTTGGTAGAAGTGCAACATACTTTTTATTAATAAATAAAATATTTATGTACCACTTTTGAGGATGCACAGCAATTGAATTAAGTTGTTGCCATCTACAACAATTAAGATACAAATGCATAATGAGAGCCATATATCTCATATCTTATTAGCCTGGGTATTAAAATCAGACAATGTCTGCTGGACCAAGTAAGTTGTCAACAAAGGCTGAAATGCCATCAAAGATGGCACCTGGCAGTGGGTAGGGAATTCCAAATGGGTACAAGATGCATGAGGCACTATATTATAGAAGGTTCACTTATGGTTGCCACCAAATCTACAGGTGTTCAGTGATGGAATAGCCAGGATGTTTTGATCTGTGAATCTCAGTGAATGGAAAGGTTAATATGGGAAGTTTGTTCTTCAGGTAATCTGGCCCCAAGATTGTTAAGGGCCTTTTATGGTTCTGTAACTTGTTCAGGTAACACACTGGAAGCCAGTGCAATGGTGCAACATGCTTGTGGAAGACTGCCCTGCTTAGCAACTTAGCCACCATTAAGTGAATTCATGAGCAAATCTCCAAGGAAGCTCCACATAGACAATACTACAGTAATTCAGGTTAGCAGTACTGTACAAGAATCCCTGTAGCCAAACTATCCCTATCTGGGAAAGAGCAGCTTTATATCAGCACAGTTGGGCTCAGAATAAAGAGTGCACATTTGTTTTTCAAGATGATATCACTGAAGTGCCTTGTACCTCAAAGCAAACTGGGAGTTGCAGTCTAACAACATCTGAAGGGACACATGATTCCCATCCCAGGTGCAGACAAACCCAAAGATCATAATAGCTTTGATCAATTAGGCAACAGAGATCTTTAAAAAACAACAGTCATGAACTTAGGTGCCTGATTATGATGAATGTATAAGTAAAACACACACTTTTGGGTAACAAAACCGGAGATATTGACAGGACAACTCTTGGGCTTCTGGAAGTAGAAAGATATTTTTAGGGAGCAACAACTGAAAACAAGCAAGACTCTGAAGCAGCTCAGTCAGTACTGAGCATACTTAGTGGTCACATAAAGCTTCATGTGTGTTGGGGTTTGCAGAAAATGGAAAACTAGAGCCATTTCCACACTAGGCTGTTATAGCGCTATGATTCCACTTTCAACATCCCATGGAATCCTGGGGTTTGCAGTTTCGGGAGGGCTGAAACCCCAGGATTCCACAGGATGCTGAAAGCGGAATCATAGCGCTATAACAGCCTAGTGCGGAAATGGCGTAGGACTGGTGGAGAAATGGAATACCATATCTTGAGAGAAGGCACACCCACCTGGTTGAGTAGAACACTGAACAGAAACACAAACTTTGTACTTTATGTCTTGTTGTAGGTTCTGTTTATCATTTGCAAGACAGATTTTTTTTTAAAAAAAAAATCTAGATTGATAGCTCCATTTTAGGCTTTCTTTAAAAAAAATTGCAGGAAAAATAAAAAACAAAATAAAAAATAAAAAGGAAGGATGGGTTCTAAAGTTCATTCTTTCATAATTCCTGTCTATGTCATCCTTTGCAGATGTGAACAAATTGTAGCCCTCTAAGTGTTGCTCTGCTGCAATCTCTATTGGCCCTAGTGAGGACAACCAGTGGTGAAGGATGATGGGAGCCACAGTTCACCAACAGCTGGAGAGCCACATTGCCCATCCTGAATCTCAAAACAATGAAAGCATTTGATCCCACTTAGAACTATTGTTTATTATCATATGCAAGCTGGCTGATAAAAACTTGTAGCGGAATTCAACTAAGAATTACCTAATATCTCTGATCATTTTCACTTGCAGAGACAAATCTGTCATCCCAGTACATCCCTATAAAAAAGCAGTGGTTTCCTAATGTGCTCAAGCACAAGGTGCTTTTCACTTCTTCTTTATATCTGTGAGGAAGTTGCCTACTGGCTAAAGAAAACTGCTTAGGACATTAAGCCTGGTGGCTGGCTAAAAATATTGTCTCCATCCCACAGTCTAAAAGTATATCATGATCACTTTGCAGGTATTAGGGCTGTCGGATCAGCAGTATCCCAGGCCTTGAGATTTCAAGGCCCAAATCTGATACTAGGAATGATGCCTTGTGATGTCACGGGGAGGGCAGGTCCTAGTGCTGTTACAAGGGACAGCTCCTGATGCTGTCATTAACCGTGGTACTTTAAACACCACTCTCACTTGCACAGAATATGCCATTCAAATAAAATAGACCATGTATAACAAATGAGGAAAATGTACATTTTTTTATTTTTAAATGTAGAGCTTTCCCTCTGAGATTTCTCCTTTCACCTGGAGGACTGGAGAAGGTGGTCCAGGCCCTGAGATCTCACACCCCTAGTGAATATGCATGCTCTAAGCTGGATTAATAAATTGCCCACCATTAGCAGGTTGGCAGATAAAGGCTTGGGGAACCTGTGGCCTCTCCAAATATTGCTGAACCCTCACTTCCATCAGCCCTAGTGAAGTGTAATGGGAGTATATAGACATCTGCTGAGCTAAAGTACCATCCCACCTCTAAATCTAGAAGAATTTCAGCCATCAAAACTGATATGCTGCTTAAGGGATGGTGAAGACACTAAGTTGCTGGTGAAGACACTAAATTGTTGTTGTTGTTGTTGTTGTGTTCCTTCAAATCATTTCTAACTTATGACAGCAGATGTATCATGGGCTTTTCTTGGCAAGATCTGTTCAAAAGGTGTTTGCCATTACCTTTTTATGAGGCCAAGAGAGTGTAAATTTCCCAGTGGGTTTCTATGACTGAGCATGATCTCCCAGAGTCCTAGCCTAATGTGCAAACTACAAATACCATGCTGGCTCTCTTTATCTGCGACTCCCACTTAAACCTCCACCTTTGTCTTAACCTGTAGTGAAAAGTTACAGTGCTTCTTGGTATTCTGCACTGTTACATTAAAGCAGGGATGGGAATCATGATGCCCTCCAAGCATTACTCATCATTGAGAGAGAGAGAGTGAGAGAGGCAGCTAGGAAGTTTTACTATTTTGGCATGATAACTCCCACAATTTATCAGCCAGGACAATCTTCGGTTTTCCAAGGTCTGGAAACAGGTAGATATATATATGTGTCTCTATTTGGTAGAGTATCCATATGAAGTGGATCAACAGACAGTCAGTGTGCTCAACTCCTTTGTGGGCCAGAGGGACAGATGCTTCTGAGGAATAACATGATCTGTAACACTGTGGATATAGAAGGAAGGCCTATCTACACAGTGTCTTGTTCTGAATTGTTGACTGGCTACATTGTCTTGTAAAATTCATGCCTCTCCCTGCCTCAGCCCACCTCAGCAGGCCGGTTATGGTATGTTTTTTGCCATGCAAGGAAACACAGCCTAGGAATAAATCCTCCCTTTACAAAATGGGAGACCATCCTTGTCACAGACTTAACGTGACTTGTCTCCTAGAGAGGAAAAAAAATCCGCTGACAGACCCGCTTTTACAGATCTCCTTGACAGGCAATCTTGGGCTTATGAAAAGGTAATGCGGCATTAGGCAGCCTGAAGGAGAAAGGTGTAAGATAAATGGGAGTGCCCAATGGTGTAACTTGTCTACGGTACAGAAAGGGTGGGTGGGGAAGCATAAAGAACATTTTGTAAAGCATAGATGGAAAAGACTTTTTTTATTTAAAAGGGCTGGAAATATTTGGAAATATCTTGCCTTCCAGAAGGCACCCAGATCTCTGCCAATATTAGTTCAATTTAATTAAGATGATGCAGAAGATCCTATATCAATATTACTTTAAATTACCACAAATACGAGCAATATACCACTAGCAGGGCTGTAGCCAGAGACTTTGTGATGAGGAGATCTGATTAGGGAGCTGAGGGAGAAATAAATGCAGAAGAGCCAAGCCTTTTACATTTAACATCCCTGAATTCTTTTACTGGTATCTCTAAGAATAGCCAAATACAGAATTACAGTTGGCCCTCCACATTTGTGGGTTTCACTTTCATGGATCTGATTATTTCTAGTTTCTCCAATCCCTGCCCCCCACCTCAAGCACTTCTTTCCTGTGGGAACCTTCCCTCTTGGTGGCTCTGATCAGGCCATGCAGCCCCTTAAAAACCCATCCCTGGTCGTCGTCCTCCTCCTCCTCCTCTACCACCGCCACCGCCACCACCAGCTACCTTAGCCAACTAAAGACAGATTGCAGCCTGGCTTCTCAGCACCCCAATCCTCTCCTAATGCCCTAACAACCCCCAAGGAAGATGGTGGGCAAAAGAGAGGAAGTATAGGGTTGCCATGCCTACTCCCCCTTCATCTCCTGATTTGGACCTTGGGTGCCCACTCTCCCCACCATGCCTTAGCCCCATTCCCACAGATACATATGCACAAATTTTGAAATATGTGATTTTTACACTTTTGTGAGGGTCCTGTGACCCTAACCCTAGCAAACATGGAGGGCTTACAGTACAGCAAAATCATGCATATGTCACTAAATCTCAGTGTGGATTCACCATCCCATTCATAGTTTTGCCACCTGCAGGATGTTTTTAGCCAGCGTAGCTTTCCTCATCCCTGACATTCAAACTACTCTTGCCAATCCACCCCCTCTTCCATGTGATTATGAAGTGCTATTGAGTTCAATGAGAATCTGTTGAATGAGACCCCGTTCTTGCCCTCTGGATGTTTTTGAAGACAGCTCCACACATCCATGGATATGGGTCTTGCTGGCTGTGACTGATGGGGTATATAGGTCAGAACTTCTGGAGAAAGTTGAATTGGAGAAGGATGGCTTATAAGATTGCAGCTTTACTATTTAAAAACCAAAAACCTAATATTTTGTGTGGAGATTCTGGAACATTCACGATGGGGCTGGACATTCTTGTAGTTATAGCCATAGACTGCTGTATGGTGATCAAGACACAAAGGATGGAAGAAGTCTATACACACACACACACACACAGCAGAACCCTGTAAGTACTAACTTGGAAATAAGTCCTTCCAATTTCCATGAAATTCTCTCCTGACCCAGAACAGCCACTGCCTGCCCTGGGTCCCTTGTAGGGCTTTCAGAAACCATTCAAAATTTCCCACAATGCTTCATGCTGAGAGTATTTAAAATGACATCTTGTAGTTTCTTGCCACCACTACCATGACCACCAGGTAAACCTATAGGCCCTTGAACACAGCTAGGAGTTAACAAATCATACTCCAATGAAGGTGCCCTCAGGTCTAGAGATGGTTTTGGAAGTCCAAGTAACTGACCATAGGACTGCCATCTTAGCTGATTTGTAGCAGAAGGTGTCTGGTGGCTCTGACACCAGTGGACTGACAAAACCACTCAAGATTTTATTCTGAACTTTAAAGGTGCTGTTCAAGGTGCTCAACCCTGTTCCCAAAGCAGGTTTAGTTCCTTAGATACTTTCTTTAAGGTTTAGACTAAAATTCTCTATGGATTTGCTGTCCCACTCACAGCTGCCAACTGGTGGATATTTTATCCAATGTAGCTTTCCTCATCCCTCTATTCAAACTACCATTCCACATATTTATCAAGTTTTACAGTACTCATATGTAGCTAGTCCTCCTGAACTAGGGTGCTCCAAAGTCTGGTTCTGTAGACCTTGTTGGAGTCCAGCTCTGAGAATCCCTGATCATTGCCCACGCTGCGAGTTGAAATGTCAATGATTTCTGGGGTCACAAGCTTTGAGGTGTGCCATGGCTGAAATTAAAGTTGCTGCTTTTTTCTGCTTGCTATGGCTTTGAAGCCCTAAACAGAAGACTGGTGTAACAAAGTGTAGCAGATGAGGAATCTTTCCTTGCTACCCTCTGCATCACTCCATGCCAGGAAAAACAATTTAATTTCTAGGTACCGTGATATCATTTAAAGCAGTGGTTCTTAGGCTATCTGATGTGAGGAACCGACAAAGTTCTTTCCATGATGTATGAGGGATCAGCCCCATATTGGTGTCCATAGACTGCAATTGTTTCTTCCTTTCCTGGAAACTCACTCTGGACTGGCAGCCAATAGCTTGTGGACCTCACCAGTCCATGGATGATCACTTTTAACCACTAGAGCAGAAGCAGGCATGGGAGATGGTAACCAGAGATTTTTTGTTGTTGTTGGAGTGGCTACAGCTACCATTCCCCCTGGGAACACACCACTGGTTTAATCTGGGACTCATAGTCCAAAAATGGACTCCCAGAATCAGCATGTCTGAGCAGTTTAAAGATATCAGTGTCACTGAGTTCACACACAGTGCATATCTTTTGGGCTTGAGGAGCTACAGAGACCACCCTCCCCTCAGCAGCAGGGCATAGGGAGGAAAAGCAAGCTGATCAGAGCACCATGTTTCTACACCAATCAGATAAATGCACCAACCTTAGCTAGAATGAGGTGGCCAATTTAGGCACCTGAAATTTGATGACATGAAAGGACAGCAGATTGTGAATGATTTAATTTATTCTTACTGTAAGGTGTTTTTTTTCCCCTGCCTGGAAAGGGGAGAGGAGAGGTCCTTTTTGATTATTATCATATTGCCTCAGTTGAAAAAAAAAAAATCTTGGCTGGCCTTAAGTACTTTGTACCTTGACTTTGGGTGGGTGCAGATTGTCACTCTGCCTCAGGCAGCAAAATATCTTGGGCCAACCTCAGGTGTCGGCTACGTCTTTGAGAAATTAAGCACTAACAGTACTCTTTTTATTCCTGTTTGCCCATCTGCCAGGCGTTTCATGCTGGATTATTAAGTCATCACCTCCTCTCTCCTTTAAAAATGGAATCTGGCCACAGTCCTGCCTCCCCCCTCTTCTGCCCAAGCATGCCCTTCATCAGTCTTGGAACTGAAATTTGGTGAGATATCTATGAGGAAGCATGCTTGCTCTCAAGTGTTCTTGATTCAAAGGATTGGCTTTGCCAGCCTTCTCCATTCCTTTTTCTCTTTCGACTCCCACCATGAGCTGCTTACTGTAATAATGTAACTTCCAGCAGAGCGGATAGGCAGGGAGACATGTTGCGAAACAGCTGTCAGTCGACTATCACAAACATATCCACCAGGATGGGTTTAACACTTCAGCACTCACTCTTTCCTTCCCTTCTCATCTCTTCCTGAGAGGCTGAAAGTGCATCTGTCCTGCAATATTCGTCACCGGCCAATATTCCAAGCTGACTCAGGATTGCCAGACTCTCTTGCGGGAAGAGAGCTAGGCTCAAGGTTTCACCCCCACCTCCGAACAGCCTCAAAATCCCCCTTTAACACCTCCTGTTAGCTCCATAAAAGCCATGTTTGAATAACCAAACTGCCTTCCATGAACTATACTTGTCATTTTCCCCCCTGCTTCTGACTGAGATAAAATAGGGATAATTACGAAGGGGATGAGCAGGTTTAATGAAAGCCAGTTTCTTTTTGGTATATTCCTGAAGCAGCAATCATCATCTGTTTAGCTTTTGAAGAGCAACAATTATAATCACTTAAAACCCCCCAAGGGGAACAAAAATAGAATTTAGATTAGCATATAAAATATACAGCTGGATTGGGCAAGCCCATTTTTTTTAAAAAAAAAAAAGAGGGGGAGAAGAAAAAACAAACAAAAAAAGATATCTGGGAAGATCATTCTCATTTGAATGCAATTGAATATCAGAAACAAAACAAGTTCAAGGGGATTGTATATACTTCTTTCTCTTTTTAATAAAAAGTATACAGTGTTGGAAAGATTTCTCTTAAAATACATACACACACACACACTGCAAACCAGCTGATGCGGCAAGAGAGATTCAAAGGCAGCATAGGAAAATGACAAGCTGTAGTTCAGCAATAAGGTCCCAGGTTCAGTCCTCAACATTTCCAGGCAAGGCTGGGAAAAAAAAAATCTCTGAACTCTTGTTGAGATGTTTCCTTGTCAGTGCAGCCCAGAGATGAGGACCATGAATCTCTCCACATGTGTTTTGGACAACAAATCCCACCAGCAAATCCCAAATCCCAGTCAATATTGGCAAAGGGTGATGGGAGTTGTAGCCTAACAGCATCAGGACAGGCAACATGCCTCATCCCTGAGCTCACTACTGCAGGGCTGGGGGACATGCATTGCTTTAGACATTGTTGGACTATACGCCCCATCACAAGCAGTGACCAAGGACGATGGAGGTTGCAGTCCAAGAACGTCAGGAGACTCTCAGGTTTCCCAGCCAAACTCAACTGGCTCTCAGTCTGACCATAGCCGAGTCACCACAGCAGCATTACTACCATATATATATCTATAATTTTAAAAAAGAAAATACAGCAAAAATATGTAGGTCTTCCCCAAAGACATTTTTGGGCAAAAAGTATGACAGGGTTAAAGACTCCTGGTGTAGGTGGACCAAGGCTCCAATGTGGAATTTTATGTCCTAACCAAAGTTCACTTTGGAGAAAAAGATATACACTGAATCCAACATTTTTACTTAGATTGGTGATTCCTTTAAGTAAGTGTGTCTCCAACCAGTGCACAACCTAACTTTCTCTCATTCTATGATGTTCTTAAAGGTCTGTATATGTTCATCCCTCCTCTGATGCAGGGCACTTTGATAAGAGAAGTCAGAGAGTGGCCAAGCACCTATACCTCATCATCCCTCAATGTAGCTAGCTACCAGATCTTGCTGTTTCCAACACCCCCATTTCCTCTGGCATAGAAAAGGATGGAGAACATGGTTTGAGCCAGGATACCAAATTTGTCCCTGGAATGGTCCACAGTTGAAGGGTATATTTTGAGTTTCCTTTCTTTGAGTCCAGCCAGATGTTGTTGATACCAAATATATAAAGTCCTTAGATTTATGTGCATACCTGTGTATGTGCACAATGCAGAATGGACAGTTTTGCATGCATACAGGTGTGTGAAAAACTGTTTCCTCACTTAGGGAAGAGATCATCTTTGCTTCCCTTGGCATAAGCTGCCTTTCAACAATACATGCAGGTTCAGCAAGTAGAATGAATGCGCCAAGCTCAAAATATTTGAGAAACATTAGGAAGAATGGTGTTGCAGTATTGCTCTCAGAGCTAATTTAAGTGTTGATACTCCTACCTAGCATTCTCTCCTCACAAAACTGCAAACTCTCTTTCCTTCTTAAAATTGCTGATGACTTGTCTTAATTTTTTTTTTACAGAAATGAAATCTGAATGCCGTGTTTGTGCTCTTAAAATATCTATTTAAAAAGCACTTAGCTGCTGTCTCCTTAACGTTAAGGTCACATTAGAAAAGGTACAGCGGGTTCCTTTTTTTGCTGGGCTCCCTTGGCCATCTGCTTCATATCTTGCGTGCACTGAGCAAGACAATGCACTGGTGCGTGCAAAACCCCATCAATGCTTGTTCCGTTTAATGTGAAATCTAATTGCCTGCTTGCTTAGAAGCAAGCAGAAAAAGGAAGGAAGGAAGGAAGGAAGGAAGGAAGGAAGGAAGGAAGGAAGGAAGGAACATTTGGTGGAGGGATAGGGAGATCAAGGTAACTCAGCGTATTTATTTCTAATATACATTAAAAAGCACATGTGTCCAAACAGCATGATTAACATTGATGACATGGCTTGCACTTACTACATTAAAGACATTGATGCATTCTTAGAATGCACCCACCAGGAAGTCAGAGCTGAGCATATTTTTAGAAGGAAATGCTTGACTTGCTAACAAATGGCAGTCTAAAATAGATCCCTCCTCCCCTCCACTGCAACAAGCCTGACATTCTCACCAGCAAGCAAATCCTTCAGAAGTACAAAGACCCCAACAGACTGATCTCCCTCTCTCATAGGCTAGTAGTGACCAGATCAAGCATTAACCAGATCAAGTGCAGGCAGAAGGGCTCCTGTCTCTTTAACAGCGAGGCAGAAGTGAAGATTTTAACAGCTTATGTCATGGGGGCAAAAGGGAAAGCTGGGCCTGATGGCATGCCTTCTTTGCTACACAACTTATGAAAGGTATGGGAGCAATGTACTCTTTTGTCTTTGACCACCCTAATATTTATGCAGATCTAGATCCTTTGGGAGAACCAATATGGTGTTGTTGTTTGAGTTCTGAATTACAGCTCTGGAGACCAGAGTTCAAATCCCCACGTGGCCATGGAAACCTACTGGGTGACCTTGGGAAAGTCATACTCTCTCAGGCTCAGAGGAGGGCAAAGGCAAACCCCCTCTGAAAACCATCTGGCCAAGAAAACCATGTGATAGGGTTGTCTTAGGGTTGCCATAAGTTGGAAATGACTTGAAGGCATATTACAACAACAACAACAACAACCACTACAACAAGATCCTTTGGTGGACAAGGGAAATGCAGCCAGCATGTCAACCACAAAATATTAGACCACATTAGACTAAAGTTCTTGATGGTATTTAAAAAAGCTTGTTCAATGAACAAGTAGGTCAAGTCTAATCTCCTCTCTCCATACATTCCTAGAACAAAAAGGATAAACAAGATTTCAGGCATTTCAATCTTCTCTCACTCCAAGTCAAGCCATGAGACATTTCCTTCTATTTAGAAAGTCAATACTTGGGCAACATCTGAGCAAAAAAAAAAAAAAAACTAGTTTGGTATCTCACCACTTTCTCAGACGTTGCCATTCCTCTTTACAAGGCAGTGACTGCTCATCTAACTGAACAGTCCTAAGTATATCTACACTGAAGGCATTGAATTCAACAGCATTTACCATGCACTAAGTGCACCTAGGATGGCAGATTAAATACATTGTTCCTGTGGATACTTTTCCTGTTATGCTCACCTCTGAAGTATTTAGCATGCTTGTTATCGGGGTATCGTTTAGACCAGAAAAGTAGTCTGATGTGCAGGAAGGAAATCTGCCCTCACCTCCATGTGAATCACTGGGGGCCATTCATCAGAAGCCCAATGCTTGGTAAGACGCTGTTTCATTTCATGCAGGCCTAACTGAAGTCATTTCCTCACTACACTCATATAGCGCGATTATTCCACTTTCAACATCCTATGGAATCCTGGGGTTTGCATAGGATGTTGAAAGTGGAATAAATACGCTATAAGAATATAGTGAGGAAATGGCCTGAGTTTGCCTTAATCATTCCATTGCTCCCCTGCCCCGCTGCTTTTTACTTTAAAACAGGAGGAGGAAAGTACAGCCCACAATTTGGTGGGGTGGTCCATTGTTGTTTCCCAAGTGTTGGATTCCAGGTCACTTCCTATTGAACAAAGTCCTCTCCTGGGCCTAAAATGAGGTAAATTTGGCCCTATGCCACCTGAAGAGCCTCTTCTTATCAGACCTTTGAGGAGAAAGGCCCTGGATAGCTCAGATACATAGGGCACATCTCAGATTTGTGGTGAAACTAATGTTTATTTAGTGGCATCTGCTTTAAAGCACAGATTTGTCTACAAACACAACTTCAGGTATTACCTTGAAAAGAATAAATTCTGATGGTTGAGGGACTGTGAAGAATATAGAAAAGGCCAACTGGGTTTTTTCCCTGGGGCTGAAATGTTTTTCTATGCAACAGTGCACAGGTACAATTGCATAATTTGCACAATTCTGGATCCTCAGTCCTCTATTTAATAGACCTCTTTCTATGTAACAAATGTACAAGGCCAA